>JAMXBB010000001.1:33432228-33972506 GCA_024138015.1 Lumnitzera littorea
ACTTATGAGACTAAATATACAAAATAAAATATATATATATATATAAATAGATCAATGAATAATAAATAAGGATTATATTATATATTATATACATATCATATATTTTCACATTTATATATATGTTAGCTTTTAGATTTTAATAATATGTAACATATAATATATATAACATTTGTAATATATATAAAACTTCTAAACCTAGTTACAAATCTAAACATATCGACTCGTGACCTTAAGTAAATAGGCTTGCCAGTTTAAATTAGAACTTGAGTTCGGCTCATTTATTAATTAAGCTCAAGCCAATTCGAGTCAAGCTAAATTTAAAGCAAACCGAGCTCAAGCAGTTTATGAGTTGCTTGGCTCATTTGTAACCCTAATCATAACATTCAAAAATTCCCTAAGCATAGTAGTTTTGTAGATATTTGAGGTGAAGAGTATGATATTAAGAATTTAATAGGAAATACTTTCTTTTTCTATTATTTATTTTTTGTATAGTCTATATGGAATTTTCTATTCTTATTTTCTTTAATATCTTTTATCAAACATGTGATTTAACTTTTAAAATAATATCATTGGTTTTGTATTTAATATTTTCTTCATTTCTAATAACAACTATTATTAAGAATTTTGGATTTTTTTTTACACACATCATAGATGTATCACATACAAATACTAGTAAGTATCTGATATTATAATTTTAATATATGCTTCATAGTATATGGTTTAATAGATTATATTTGTATAGAATATTATATTTTATTATCGACTACACCCATACACATACCTTTTCTTTTTATAGAAAATATTAAATGGACTTAATGTTGCAAATTATTGATAATTTAAGGGGTTGAAGAGCTTATTTTGAAAGTTTGAAAGGTAATATGCACCAAAGCAAAACTATAGGGATAATCCCAACTTTTTTTTAATGTAAAATGTTAAATGTGCTTAACATTGCAAATTGCTAAAGTTTAGGAAGTTAAAAAAAAAAAATTTTAAATACTCACTTTAAAAGTTTGAAAGGTGAATTCATATTAGAGCTACTTTTTTACAATTATCCCTATTTATAAATTACCACCAATTTAGGATCTCTGTTATTTTATATTTTTTAATATAAGGTAATGCCTATTCATTTTAAGGAATGAATTACCATTACCTTGGTCAATTATATCCCATCATTTCCTTGCAGTAATTCAAACCGGGAGACTTTTCTACGTAGTCTTTCATTTGCATCCAGTAAATGTTGTATTGAAATGAACATTTTACACCTGTATGGAAAAAGATTATTTTTCCACGTCACTGACCACTAACTTGCATGGGAAGACAGTGACGGCTGGAGGCCTACATTGGTAGTTGAAGTTCGTACAGAGAGTATAAAGGAATGGCTGAAAATTTTTCATAATTTTATTATCCCTTTAGGTCATAGTCATTGCCAATAGTGGACATTTCAGCTTATCCTCCTACAAGTTGCAACTTAACGTAATCATTTAGATTTTTGATAATTAACACTCCTACCGTCTTCAAGTTATTGAAATTACGATGATATAATGAATTTTTAAACTACCGCGCTTACAATTTTTGTGAAAAGAAAAAATGAATTACTATAAAATATTTCCTTCAATATTATAATAAGGTCAATCCTTTTTACTAATCTACAACTTCAATTATATTTTTTGAAGCCAATTTATTATTTGATAATTGATATCATCCATAGTGATCGGTAAAATATCAACTGAGTCAAGGATCAAAGAAATGTATGCTAAAATAAAAGACTGATGTAATATTGTAAACCAATATCAAATTTTTTAGATTTTGTAAATGCAGTACGTTAGGAATTTGAAGGTTTCATACAATTCTATAAATTTTCGTCATATCCTTATAATTTTCCTTAATTAATTATGTAATTTTTTTCCCCCTTTGTTTATTTGACATCTTAAATTTTTCATTATAATTTGTTCTTTAAATGTACAGGTTATTTTCTTTTCAAAGGTTTCTTTTTAATTTTGGCCAACTACTATTACCTAACTCGTTTTGTTGATAACATTCTATTCTACTCTATTCTTTTTTCGTATGTTGTTATATTTGGACTGCCTATTTCGATCAGGAGTTGATGGTGCATGTTGAAAAGACCGAGGGGACAGCTTTTCCAGACGCCAAAGCGTAAATATCATTATTGTTTTCTTCATAAAGTCGGCCAGAAATATTGTGTCGGGTTAGGTGAAAAGGAATTGAGTTTCCTCGCCAATGGATTGAAAGCTGGACTATGTGATAAGCATTGTGCCTATGCTTAGATGATGCCCCACATGTCAAGAGTAAAATCTATGGTTAGATATACTTGAACATAAAGAGTAATGCATTCCGAATGGCTAATTAGTAATTGAAGGTATATAATATGTACGAAGATTTTACATAAACATAATGTATATATATGTATTTCGTATACATATTTTTTTTTTTTTTCTATTGTCTTACGAGTGAAATGTGTAATATACCTTGATTTCAAGCCATTAATATAGAGCTCGATGTCTTGATTCCAACCCATTAATACAGGGCACGAAATGTGGACAAGGAAAGAAAGCTAGGAAGCTATATTAACAGCTATAGACTTTTGGTCTGGACTTTTGGGTGCATATTATGATTTAGTTAATGTTTATCCCTGTAATATTGTGTGAAAATATGATATGTAATTGTAAGACTAAGGTCATGTAAAGTTCTAATGCAGTCAACGGTATGGAGTTAAGCATCTTTTGAACTTAAAGAGTGATGGAATTGGGAATATGGTCTGCACGAGTATAGGTAAGTGATGTTATGATATAAGTAATGATGCGCATTTAGGTGTACCGTGATGATAAGACAAGTACAGATGTTAAATAATAGTTCCTAGTATTATATCCAATACACAGGATTCTAATTAAAAGTTAAGCTCTTCGAATGCATACCTTGATGCTTGAATAGGTGATAGTGTTTGTGGTTCCTTAAAGGTTGTAAATTGTCTATGTTTATGTTTATCAGAAACAGGTACAGGTTCAAAAGTTTAAGTTAACCTTATCCCTACTTTAAGATCATAGCAACTCATCTGTTAGGTACCATGCTTTAACAGATAGGTTAATAAACAGGTAAAACAAACGTCTTGAAACTGGAGCATCACATCATGATTCAAACTTTTAAAATTCATATTGGATCAACTCTCGTGGTCATTGTAACGATGAAAAACACTGAGTAATCTTGCAATTGCATCCAGTAAATGTATTGAAATGGGTATTTTACACGTGTGAGAAAAGGATTATTTTTTCATATCACTGACCACTGACTTGTTTTTTTTTGGTCAACACTGACTACTAGCTTGGATGGGAAGATAGTGATGGTTTGAGGCCAACATTGGTTGTTGAAGTTTAGTTCGTGCAGAGAGTGAAAAGGAATGGCTGAATGTGGCTCTTATTTTATTCAAGGGAACAGAGGTTACTACCGTTGCCAATGGCGGACATTTCAACTCACCCATTCTACTACAAGTTGAAACTTAACCTAATCAGTAACTTTTTGGTAAACGTCCCCCAGACGGCATACCGTCTTAAAGCTATTGAAATTACGAAGATTGTAATGAATTTCTATACTACTGGGCTTACATTTTAGGAAAAAAAAATAATTACCATAATATTTTTCTTTCAATATAGTAATAGATCCATCTTTTGTGTTAATATACCACTTTAATTATATTTTTAAGCCAATTTATCATTTGATATGATCCATAATGATTGGTAAAGTATCAAATGAGTCAAGAATTGACCAATTATACATTTACATAAAGGATTTCTTAGGAAAATATATGATGTATAATGGTTTAGTAAAACAAACAAAGTGATAAGGAACCTAGAGGTATGAATAATTCACTCAGAGAATTTATGTCTTTTATACTAGGTTTGCTATGAAAAACACTTAAATTTACTACGAGAGTTTTTGGTGCAAAATTCCTCTTGAGCAAGGGGCATAAAAATAATTTAATTATTAAGTAAGGATAGTTTTGGAAAAATGAAACAAAAAAAAGAGAGGTGAAAGCCTTAATAGGAAACCCTTTTATAAATGCTCCTCTATCTTCCTTTAATCGTTATTTTTCTTTTCCATGGATTGTGGCAGAACACTTTTGATCCCATAAGAGTGAGGCTTAGGTAATGTTTCACTAGACAATCTTTCCATTTCAATTATTGCATTAGGTTCCCACCTAATCTTAGAAGGCAACGTGATATTATAGAAGAGATTGGATTTAGGAAATGAGAGATCATATGTGGGAAAAGTGTGTACAACCTCAATTCGGTAAGGCGATTTCATAATTTTGACCAATATGAGAAGTAAGTTTTTTATGATTTTGCATTCATATTTTGATCATGTTGTTGATTTTGTGTTTAGGAACACATCTGAGTGTTCTAATGTTAAGAAATGAATAACATTTGTTTTTGTAGGGAATTAGTAGTTAAGGACCGATTGATTGAACTTTGGAATCAAGAAATTGGATTAATGGAATTAATTCAATAAGGAAAACAAAAAGTAATCGAAAGGAGCACATGGTGTAAGTGTACGTGATAATCAGCGTACATGGTGTGTATAAATTACATACGGCATGTACATGGAAGTCGAGATACATGACTTGTATGTGCAAATATACGTCATGTGCAATGTTTTTGGGGTATATGAAATGTATTAAACTTATAGCCTACGTACATGTTAGTGTGGTTTTTGACTTCATATATCAATTTGGCTTTTATTAATTAAATTAATTTTTCCTATTTTTATTTCCAAAATATTACTAAGCAAATAAATAAATATAATTTTAATTTACAAAATTTCTTAAGAGATCCTAGTATTTACATCATTAGGATTAAGGAAAAAATGGAAAATTGAGAATAAGATAATAGAATTTCGATATGAAAAATAGGTTACTAAAAATAAGTTATCTTTTCTTTTTGTGATACATTAAGAAGGAAATAGAAGTTGATACGTGAACTAAGTCTAAGTACGTTGTTGCTAAACTAAGTATGAGATACATGTTTGCTTTTTGTGCTTATTTAGAATAGATATTTAATTAGAATTAATATTTAATTGGAATTAATTCAAACATGGACTTAATAAATTTTATGCTACTTAATGCTTGTCTCGCTTTAACCTTCCCTTAGTAGGGTCCAAGATATGATCATACATGACTCACCTTATGGGGGTTCCATATTGAGATGACTCGACTGGATTCTCAGAAGGGTTACTAGGATGATGGGTAAAATCCACACTAATATTTATGTGTTACATATATATGTTGCTTATCTAGGGTTATGAGTTACCTCAAGTCTTGAGATATCAAGATTGTATTGTTTGCTAATTAATATTCAAAGATACATAAATGGTGCTTATTTCATTTATAGGTTTGTATGTGACAATATCATTTATGCAGCTCATGCCTACATGGTTTTTATTATATTTTTTAGGTATAGGTACTTGAGTAAAAATTTTAAGATTTATCGATTTTGGATAAGAGCAACAAGATTACAAGATGGGGCATAGCGATTACCTATTCCATTATGGAAAAAAAAAATGAGTTAGGATTGTTAAAGTATATCTAGTAAGGAGGAAAATTTTGTTTAGAATTTTATAAATTTATTTAGAAGTGATTTTCGAATTACTTGAAAAATTAAATTTTATTGGAATTATTTAGAAATTTCAATAAATAATTTTAGAAATTTTAGTATTTTTTACACTTGACATTTCAGTAGATGATTGAGACATGTTACATGTTGTAACACTTCTATCGACAACAAAAAACGAAGTTTTGGTCAATTTTTTTTCATGGAACTAGTTGACTGGTTTCATTTTTCCATTTATAGGTATCATTTACTAAAATTAGGGATGATTTGCCTTGATGTTATAGTAACGTCATTTTGAGTAGCATTATTGTAAAATTTTCCTTAAAAGACACATTGAGAGAGTTAGACTTATATAAAGCACATGAAATTTATGCATCATAAGGCGCTTTTTTTTTTTTTTACCAATTACACTTCATAAAAAATTAAAAGAATAAACTTTCGACCATTTTAATATGCATATATGCTAAATAAAATTTAACTACTAATTTATAAAAAAAAATTACGTTACTATACAGAATTTTATGTAACTTTTGTTTTTAGCAAGAATAGATGAAAAAATGTTTGAGTAGCAAATTAATAGGACAGCTAAAAGAGCAAGTTGATATAAATATAACTATTATACAATCTTTTTTCATGATAACTTGTCTAATTGTCTCATTAGTAGTGCTAAAAAAAAAGAATATCATTTTGAATATAAATTATTAATCAATCAATCATTCAATAATCCACATTTATTTTCATAACATTAATTGTAAAAACAAAAATCATACAATATGTTGTCGGTCAATAATGGTTTAAAACTTTAGTCTTACAAAGGAAATAAAGAAAGGTTGAATCGTTGCCAGTGGTAATCTAACATAACCACTCAAATACCTAAATAAGTGTTTGAGTAAGAAAGTCGGCAAGTAAAGAGTGATGTGCGTTAAAAGAGTGTAAATAGTCCTTATAGTGTTTTCGCTGCCTTATTTATAGGCATTTGTTAAACAACTTGTTATGATAGATAACTATTGGTCATAAACTACATGGTGACTCCTCTATTAAACACATGCCTTAAGACTTAAAGTAGTAGGTGGTTATGTAATGAAGTCAGGTAGAATCTTGACTATCTATGCCACTTTTCAAATTTAAAGTAATTAAGTGGGCAGGACGCTATTTAACTCATTAATAGGTCAGGCCCAATTTTGCAATTCATGAGTGTAGGTCAAATCAAAAGACTTAGTCAAAATAAAGCAACATGATAGTTGAGGTGCCAAGCAATAATCAGAAGTAAGATTATCGACATTTGAGGTGCCATGCAAGACTAAAAGAGTGAAATTCTAGTATCATCGTTTGCCCCCTAACTCCTGCAGTCAAGAACTTAACTATGAGAGATTGCATGAATGATATCTAATTTTCTTGATCAGTAGGTGAGACATTTAAGCATGTGCTTAACATTAATTATGAAATATCTTCCAAGTTGTATTGTAGAATTCATTATTGGAATCCTTATACTTTGATTTATTTACTATCATCTTTTGAAACACGTCATATCAGCTCTCAATCAAAAGGTCATAACCTTTTGGTTTTTCCCCCCTTTCATTTTCCACGCTGGTAGTGGGATAGCTGTCACATCTGTCGTCATTACACTACAGGCTTTATCAACTGCAAGTGATACTGTATCCATCGGATCTCTATCTTTAAATAAGTGTCAATCATCCATGATTAGCCATCAAATCGAGACCCAAATTAACCTTATTTTCAATTATAGAGAGGGGATTATCAATAGAAGATCATCCATACATAAATATGAAAGGCTTTTAATATTTCAATAGTCCCTTTTCTACTCTCACTTTTCATTTATCTTTGTTGTGATTTTCTTCTACACAAAATCTTCTCTAACTTTCAAGTGACTATGTTATCAATTTCCGATATTTCATCAGGTATGGTTAGATACAAAATCTTCTCTCTTATTTCCATCAATTCTGACACTACTCTCTTCGAGGCTACTTCTCCACTACCCCTTACCCCCCGACAGAGGACAACTAGGTTAGCTTCGTCTTCAAGCAGTTTAACTAATAGTTCCATAAAAAGGTGGGAGAAGCTTCAATGCATCAAAGCTCTCCCTATGGATGCATACCCTACAAACAAAGAGGAGAAGTCTGCTGCTAAGTATTTATACAATAACTTGATACACAATGTCGATTCATCAAACGAAGTATTGAGTAGCTTAATAAAGGTGATTGTGAAGAATATAAAAATTACTTTGAAGATTTACCTCTTGAATGGCATTTGCATAGGCCAAGGGAAGATGAAAGGGTGTGCTTGCCCATCGAGTGTGACTTTCACCTCTATCTGAAATATTTTGATTTTAGGTTGTAATTTCTGTTTTTTCCATTCTAGAAGTAATTTTTTAATTATTTTCGAGTGTTACCATGTATGTTTTCTTTGAAAACATATCAGCTTCTTGTGGCTTTTGAGATAATCTGTGAAAAGCTTGAGGTTAGAGCCATACCTCAGTTATTTAGATATTTTTTTCAAATCAGATGCTAGCTTGATGGGTGGTTCTATACGGTAGCACCATATAACTGTAAATTCATGAACAATTTGGAGTCTAAGATCCATAAGTAGCATAATAAATACATTTCAATAAGGTCTAATGCAGATTTGGACTTTGGGAGTAAGTGAACTGAGCTTATCCAAACAACTCCCATAACATTGATGTTGAATAATGCTATTGCCATAAAGAAAATATAGGACAAGTGGCACAATAAGATGTTCTTTTGGGATGCTGAGAAAATCATTAAAAGATATGTGAAAGGGGAGCACATATTCTCTAACAAAGAAGGTAGGGTCTAGTATTCCACTATGCCGAGCCGAGCTATAAGAAGGAAGCTGATCTTTGTGATTCATAGGGGAAGATTTTTTCCTTTAAGCTTTATTCGGTATAGATTTGTAAGTTTTCACACTTTCATTATCGTGCCTTTTATCTTCTCTTTATAGACATAAGTGCAGGTGATATAGACCCTAAGAATTTGTTGGCCTAAGCCAAGACTAATTAGCAAAAGTTGGATTGACATGTTGCCAAAGTGATTGGCAACTAACCTACAGTACCAAAGTAGGTTGCCAAAGAACAAGTCGTCAAGAGTTGGTTATTTTAAAAAAGAAGGAAACCACTTCCGCTAAGGCGAAGGATAACTAAAGCAACAAATGGAGATTATTGGAACTACTTAAGTTAAGGTGCTCTCTACAATTGGGGACACCTTTAGGGAGAAATTGTTGGGAGAACCCAACTACGTTGTTGCCATCAATGTTAACGTAGAAACTATTCCACAAAAGGTGGTTAACAACTTGGTAAACTTGCTAACTTATATGTTAATCCCTAAGAAGAGGAGTAAAAAAGAGCGTATTAATGAACCTTTGTTAAAGAGGAGTAAAGAAATGGACAAGAAAACTAAAGAGGCCCTAAGAAATAAGGCTCTCAACATTAAGTCTACCAAGTTTGTTCCCTAACATATGGAGTGTGTTTACTTCTTACCACATTAGAGTCATACAGTCTTGGATACCTATTTAGTTTCAAGCGATAAGATGAGGTCCTTAGCCTTGATGGAAGGGGTTATTCTTCCAAAAGATAAAGAGATAGTTATGAAGGACATGGATAGGGTTAGTGGCGGTAATAAAGGCCATTTTACTACTAAGTTGTATGACATAAGTTTTTACATAATTGTAATTTGCTTTAGCTCATAATTTTTGTTCTACTGTTGACCTCTTATTACAAACAAATCAGAAGCCACCTTTTGATAGCCTCAAATGAAGTCAAAGAAAACATGGAAAAGGTTTGTTCTATTATGCATTCAATGCTATTGAAAGTCGATTAGCTTCTACAGCTTTGCACTTTGTTGCAGAAGGTGGAGAAAGCTTACGACTCCTCTAAAGCACAAGTTATCACTACTAAGAATGCTAGGATTAAGGCCAAGATGGATGCTCAAAAACTTAAGGAAGAGCTTTAGCTGAAAAATGGCACATTCCTTAGTGGCTAATAAGGTGTCGAACCTTAAAATAAGGAATGATGAGCTCTTTAAGGAGGCTAAGAATTTCAAAGAGTAACTTTGCAAGAAGAGGGTAGAATGTTAAGGCTTAGGGCAAGCAATTTCATCAATGAGTGAAGAGAAGGAAAAACTTAGGGTTCAAATAAAGAACTTTGAGATCAAAGGCTCTAAACTCAAAGGACGTATAGTAGAACTAGAGGAAGCTACAAAAAGGATGCCATCTATAGAGGAGGCAGTATCAATAATAACACCCAACCAGCAATATGAGAAATTACTTCATAAGAAGTTCTTAGATGGGGTTCAACTAGCTAGAGTAGAAATTTTAGAGGTATACCCTAACTACAAGCTATTATGCCTTGACTTTGTCGACATTGATAATGATGATGCTAGTAATGGCGATGATGAAGAAGTCAGACAACAAGAAGAAGTAGCCGATCAAGGGTAGGGTGATAATGAACCAACCAATATTGAAGTCCCTACGAATGTTAAGGAATTGTCCATAAAGGAAACCCCTTATGTCTAGAGAGAAACCTCCAGTTCTTCAATTAAAGCGCTTAGTACTGACAAGGAAGTCAATTCTAACAAGTCTCAAAAGGTTTTGCCAATTAAGAACATAGCTTTGTCTAGTTCGTAAAGGAGAATATCCTTAACTCCAAAGGGGTTAACTAACTTTCATCATTGATTAATTTCATATTTTTTTTTAATTTTGTTTGAGGTTGGAATGTTGACCTTTTTTTTTTTTTTAATAATGGGACTCCATCAACTTTTAATGTTTTAATCGTTCATATGTTTTGTTTCACGCATACTTTATTTGTCTATTTTCTTATAGACATAGCTAAGTTCATTAATCATATGAGATGTGAACTTATTTTGAATGTAGAAGTTCATTAGTCAAACTAGATTCATACTTATTAAAGGTATTTTTTGAGCTTGTTAGCCGTAGTAGGTTAGAACTCTTTTAGGGGAGGTTTGCCTTACTAACCATCCAAAATCAAGTTCATTGACCACAATTGGTTGGAACCTTACTAATTGTAGCTTATATGCCATGTAAGCTTAAACTATGTCATCCATTAATCATGGTTAGATCAGAAGTAGAAATAATTACAAAAAGAAATGCCCATAAGCTAAGACAAACACTTCATTTTGATCATAAGTTGGCTAGTGCCTTACATTGCTTAAAAGGAAAAAATGTACATGCAAGTACATAACATTATGGATAACATAAAACAATTATTCAAAATATAATTTCACGTTTTTGTCATTCCATGCACAAGGAATGACCTGACCATCTAGCCTTTCTAATCGTTAGGCTCCATTGCTTATGACTTCACAAACCCTTACTAGGTCCTCCTAATTTAAGCCAAGCTTCTCTTGATTGTCTCATGTGTCCATTGCTTCCAATTTCCTGCAAACTAGGTCCTTAGGTTAAAACACTTTATGCTTAACCTTCTGATTATAATATCTCATCATCCTATGTTGATTGGCGACAACCTTTGCTCTTGCAATGTATCTTATTTCCTTAATCATGTCCAAATTGGTCATTAGGCTAACTTGATTTGCCATGATATCAAACTTTTGCCTTTATAAGTTAGGTAACTCCAATTCAATCAATAGAATGACTTCCAATCCAAAAGTTAGTATGAAAGGTGTCTCACCTATTGAAGTCTTGTAGGTAGTCCTATAGCCTTATAAAATATTAGGCAATTCATCAGCCCTTGTACCTCTAGCCTGATTAACTCTCCATAAGATAGTCTTGTTAATAGCTTCCACTTGTCCGTTCATTGGGGGATGAGCTATTGAAGTGTAATTCAACTAGATGTCGTACTTTTCAAAGAAAGCTCGAAACTTATTATTGCCAAATTGTAGCCTAGTGTCAATTATTACCATGAAAGGAATCCTAAACCTTGATATAATAAAGTTGAAAACAAACAACTCTATCTTCTGCTCTGTAATCTTTGCTACTATTTCCATTTCCACCCATTTAGTGAAATAATCCACCATGACTATTATGAATTGCCATTGTGCAGTAGCCCTTAGAAAAGGTTTGAGTATATCCAATCCCTATTGAGCGAAAGGCTTGGGGCTGGTCATATTATGCAATTTGGTAGAGGGTGTTTAGCTCAAAGCCTCATGCTTTTAACATTGTGGACATAACCATACAATAGTCTTAGCATCTTCTTTCATGGTTGATCAATAATAGTTGAGCCTTAGTGCTCGAACATATAAAGTCTAGACTTTTACATGATTACTGTGAACACCTTCGTGCAAGTCAAAAAGAACTTTATTAGCATCCTTAAGTGAAAGATATTGAAGGTAAGGTTATAAGAGGCTATGTTTGTACAAGTGATTGTTGATCAATATATAATTTTTGGCTTGATATATCAACCTTCAAGCTTCTTTTTTATCTTTAAGTAGAACCCAATCATTTAAATAATCAAAGATTGGGTCTATCCATGACTTCTCTCTCAAGTAAGACATTACTTCATAACTCTACCTAATTGCTTCTAAACAATTGTTGGGAAGATATTTAATAATAAGTTTATCATTTAGGTCGGGAAGTGCCATGCTAGCTAACTTCAATAGCTTATCAGTAACAACATTCTAGACTCTTGAGATCCTCTCAATTGTAAAGGAATGAAATCTTTCCATGAGCTTTCGTACTATCATCAAATAATTGCTCACTACCTCTTCCTTTGCTACATAGCTTCCTTTCACTCGATTCATAATTAGCTATGAATAAAAAAAAATTTCAACTTTCTTAGCTCTAACTTATCTTACTAGTTTTAGCATATCAAGGCTTTGTATTTGGCCTTACTATTGCAAACTACAAATCCAAACCATAGCAAATTTTCACATTATGCAATCCTTGCAAAATAAGGTCTCACACCACTCCCATCTTTTATAGTGAAACCATCCACATACAAGTTCCATGTACGTTTCTTAGCCATGTCTATAATATCCTCTTCTTCAATGAATTCAACTATGAAATCCAATATTACTTTAGCCTTCAATGCCATTCTAGGTTTATGTTATACACCAAAAGCACTTAGTTCCAAAGCATACTTCATCATTCTCCTTAATGTATTAGGTCGTTGTAAGGCTTGTCATAATGGTTAGTTAGTGAGAACTATAATTTGATGGGCATTAAAATACGGCTTCAACTTTCTTATTGAGATTATTATAACTAAGACAAACCTTTCAATTTTTGTATATCTCTATTCTAGGCTTTGCAAGATAGGATTTGCGTAATAAATTGGTTTATTATCCTTTTCTTCTTTTCAAACAAGGACAGAAGAAATGGCTTAGCTACTAACTAATAGGTATAAAAATAGATCTTCCCTAGGGATGGGTGTTGAAAGTACCGATGGTGATGCCAAAAATTCTTTCAATTCTTTGAATGCTGCCTTGCACTCATTAGTCCATTGAAACTCCTTTATATTCTTCAAAATTTTGAAATATTCTACACATCTATTTACACTCATAGACATAAACTGTTCAGTGCAGCAATTTTCCTAGTCAATTCTTGAACTTCTTAAATGGTGCTTAGGCACTTAATGTTCCTAATCGCCTCAATCTCTTCAGAATTTGCCTCGGTGCTGCACTGAGTGACTATATATCCCAAAAACTTGCCTAAGATAGCTTTAAAAACATATTTCAATGAATTAAGTTTCATGTTATATCTTCTCAATGTGATGAATGTCTCTTTTAGGTTGGTAAGGTGCCAACCCTTTGTTTTATGTATAGCTATCATGTCATCGACATAAACTTCGACATTGTAATGAATTTAAGCCTTTAACATCTTAGTCATGAGCCTTTGATAAGTTATACAGGCATTTGCTAGCCTAAAGGGCATTATTGTATAACAATACATCCTAAAATTGATGATGATCGATGTGTGGACTTCATCATTTTTCTTCATATTAATCTAATTATAGCCAAAAAATACATCCATGAAAGAGAATAAGGCATTCCAAGCAATTGAATCAACCATGTGATCAATCCTTGGCAAAGGAGAACAATCTTTAGGATAGGTCTTATTCAAATCCATGAAGTTTACATACATACACCATTTACCGTTTGACTTCTTGACTAAAACACAATTAGCTAGTCAAGTCGATTAAGGTTCTTCCTTAATGAATCCTAGCTTTAGTAATTTATGAACTTCTTCTTCTATAGATGCGTACTATTCAGGGTAAACAATGATTCTTCCTTTATTGAATAGCCTTCGCATTTGGATCAATCTACAACTTATGTGTCATTACTTCTCTAGGGATGCTTGGCATATTTGAGGAAGTCTATGCAAAAACGTTGGCGTTATTCTAAAGAAACTTGATTAAGTCTCAATAGATGTTTGTCAATAATGGTCTCCTTATCCTTGTTATCATTTTCAGATTGTCCCCAAGTTAAACTTCTTCTACTTCTTTTTCAATATTCTCAATATCACTGGATTTCTTCTCTAAGTCAATCTCAATTTATAGAACTTCTTCCCTCTTATTCGCTTTCAAATATAAAGAATTGGCTAATTGTTGGTCTCCTTGACATACTTTGACTCCGGTAGGAGTGAGTAATTTTGCCTTATTATGTGCTTTTGTGGAGACCATGTCAAATGCATGTTGACAAAGTTGACCCATGATCATATTATAAGGAGACTAACACCTGATAATAAGGAAATCTACCCTATGTTCCATAACATTTGAAAAACACTAGGCTAAACTTAAGAGGAGAGTGATTTGAGTTTAACGAACAAATTTCAATTCTTTTTCAATATAAATGACTAAATACAATAATAAGAGTAATCAAAGCAATAATAGAACAATAATGAATGCAGAAATTAAAGAGATAAGAATAAAGAAGATCAAGCCGGATATAATGTGGAGTTCAAATTGCCTCCTAGTTTCCATGAACATATAATGCCTCCAACCAAGGACTTCATACCACTTTATTGATTTCACAATTCATTTGCTCCAAGAGCTACACAAGATTACACAATCTCTTTTATCACAACTAACTCAAGAAAATCCCTTTCTTCACTCAAGATTACAAATGTGAGAACTTCTAAACACATAACCATGTCTCTTTTTGTTTAATAGAAAATAAGTATACAAGAGACCAAGGAGAAGCAAAAAATGAGCTCAAGAATATAAGAGAATGTCTTTAAGTTCCAATAGAATGTTAGATCTGAAAAGCCTTTGGTCGGGTAGTTGAGCTTTTATAATAACTCCTTAAATTCTTCCCGTTGTTGCGCATTAAATGCTCCAACAGCTACTTAAAACTGACTTACTAGTACGCCAGTATTTTGATCTATTGACAAGCCGATAAAATTTACTCTATTGGCAAGTCGGTTCTTCCAGATTGGTGAGCTTTTCTTTGTTTTTTCTAGGGCTTTATACTGTTAACTTGATTCTTTCTTGAGCTGTCAACTCGATAGGCCAAATATCACTTGAAAATTCTTTTAACACATAACAAATGAATACTTTTTGCAATATAACTTCAAGATCATTTGATCACCACTTCAAAAGATTAAATTTCTTATAGAGATAATTAATATATTTAATCATTAAGCAAGCTAATTCAACTTATTCAATTATCTCAAAATAATCAAATAATACTTAGTTTAATCATCAACTTGTTTTTGTTCTCTTAAAAATCATGTTTAGATATACACTTTTTGTTTTGTTTTCGTCAAAATCAAATAATAAACCCTAGGTTCAATAATCTCCCCCTTTTTGATAAGGACAAAACTCTTATACCTTAAATACTCCCCCTCAGTTTAATACTCCCCTCAATTTAGCACTCGATTTTAAGATATTTGACTTTCAAAGAATCAAGATATGCCAAAGTTATAAGATTAATATCATTTTTGAGTAACTATTAACAATTTGATGTAATACTCATTTTGACGCTCTAACAGCTTAAATATTTCTCCCCCTTTGGCCTCATAAAAAAAAAAAGAGGATCCAGGTGGTGAAAAGGGAAGAAGATTCAAGTCAAAAGTTCGGCAAAGCTTCGGCTTATACCAGTGAATATGCCCCCTGCAAGATCAAAATCAAGGAAAGAGAGAGCGCAAAAAGTAATTTAAAACAGCCAGCATAGTAAGGTTAATTTGAGGGCAAAAGATCAGTAAACAAAGCATACAAAAGTAGTCATAAACAACTAGTATAAAGAGGATGCCCATTAAGGACCAAAGTTTACAAAACAACAATGAAATAAAAGAGTGGCCAAATACCAAGTTCTTTAAACAAAAAGTGCAAAGTAAGGATAAAAAGCTGAAGTGCCTGACTAAGTAGTAGGAGGAAAAGGGCAGGAGAGGCAATGGTAGTCTAGCTAGAAATGATGATAAAGTCCTTGAAACCTGCTGTATAAGTGATCATAAATATCCTCTCGAAGCTGATTGTAGCGCATTTTAGAGAACTGATAGAAAGGATGCTAAGAGGCGAGAGGAGCAATTGGATCAAAGGATGGAAACCCAAAATCTGGTGAAGGTGGATGAGAAGAGCCCTTAAGTGGAGGTGTACTATCATAGCGAGGAGCGTTAGCCAAGTGAGCATGAGCACTGAGACTACTGAGCTCATCAGAAGAAGTAATAGGCTCCTATGGTCCACTTGTAGTGGGAAGATCAAGAGAAGGAAGGTCTTTTCGCCTAACCCAATTGTTGCTAAATTTCTTTCAAATCCCCCGACAAACATCAATTAATTCAAGGTGCTTAACTTGAGCTACCCGTGAGGAGGAAGGAAACTGAATACCTTTTCTTATAAGCAACTGTGTAACCAAACGCCCAAAGTGAAGAAAAGCTTAAGATGGGTTACTGGTTACATGGTTAAAGCATTAGACCACAATATTGAAGAAATTAATCTACTTATTCATTATCAAATAATACAAAATCCATAAGTCCTGAAGAGTGACATTGGATTACTGGCCTCGACGTGGATAGTAGTTGTGAATGACAATATGGTGGAGGATCTTTATCCTAAGGTCGAGGCGAATGGCAACCCAAATTTTTGGTTTTCCCCAACTAGCTCCAATGTCTTTAAATCTAAAAACCCACTGATAGAATTTTTTTTCCATAGTAATTTACATTCACTTCCATTCGACCAATAGTAGCACCAATAAGACCATAAATATCCTCAAGCGTAATAGTAATTAAAGTACCATAGACATAAGTATAGAGGATACTACAACGTAGCTCATCACTTGGATTTATTTTTAGTTTTAGCTTACCCTGATCATCTAGAGAGTTCGATATATTACAATAAAAATACTTAATGGCATCATTATATACCTCATGAGAAAGCCGAAGGATATCGAGGACATGATTAGTGATGACCCTAAGAAATGCGGTAATATAAAATTCTTCAAGCACCTCCGATGGATAAACAATGCCTGTATCGACCTCTAAATTGACAAATTTCTCAAAGCGTTGAGAGTGTTGTTGAGAGGGAAAGAGGTAGTTGTTATAAGCTGAGGGTACTAAGCCACGAGCAACACGCGGTGCCATGGTTGTTATAGAAGTGAATGGAGATAGGTGATTTTAGGGAAGAGGATGAGGAAGGAAGGGGAAAGGGGATAAGATAATAGAGTAAGTGTAAGGGAAGCCGGCATGATGGTGGAAGTATGCGGACAGTGTGTGGCAGCGTAACGGTTAGTAGGAATGGGTAGAAAGAGAAAGTGAAGAGATGAAGAAGAAGAGGGAGAAGGTTGATGAAAGGTGAAGAGAAAGAGAAGGAGAAGAGAGTGGAGAGTTGATTGAGAGAAGAAATTGTAGATTTTGATGGAAGAAAAGAGATGGATCGAAGAGAGAGAAAGGGGTTAAGGTTTGAAGAAGAGAAAAAGGGGTTTTGGAAGAAGGATGGGGGAGAGATGGAGCGGTACGATTATAAGTCGCACCTAAAATCTGAAGAACTGGCTTATCAGTATATTGATGAGCTAGCATGTCGACAAAGGGAATAGAAGCAAAACAAAGTGCTTTAGGAGTAGAGTATACCGGCATACCGATGGTGATATGGACTGGCTTGTCGCTTGCAAGAACAAAACTAAATGTAAATGAAAAACTAGAGCAATATACTGGCTTACCGGTACTTAAGTGAACCAGCTTGCCAACTAAGCAAATAGAAGTAAAAACAAGTTGTGAAATACGTAAGTATACCAGCAAGCTGGTGAATTGTTTTACCGGCATGCTTGTTGTCTGCAGAATTGTAGAAAAATAGTAGGGTCTTTTGATTAAGCAAGTTTGCCAATCCAAATTGATTTGTAGAGATTTAAGCAACATCCTAACACTTCAAACAAGTTTATTTAAGTCTATTAAGGCTTGAAAAACTCAATTTTTAACTAGATAGCCAATATTTATTCAAATCTAATCCATAGAGCTACGTAATTCATGATAAAGTGAAAATGTGCATGTAAGAGCAAAATATGGGTATAAGCATTAAGTTTTTACATATCAACACTTCAAGCAAAATTCAAATACATGTTTGAGTATAGCAGACACAAATTATAGCTTTAAGTCTCTACAAATTGTAAAATCATTACTTGAGTTCCTTAACTTATGCAAGTGGCTAGAGAACAAGTAAAGATCCTTTCTTAATATTCAAGATGAGTTCATACTTCAAACATGTTAAAAGATATTAAGAGACATAAAAGAAACATGATCAAGCCTAGCAACATCCATATAGGTATAAATAGTCATGAAATGCTCCACAATACACTTAGAACCTAAAAAGAGTCTAGAGAGGTCAAATATGCACGAAATTTAAATCAAGCTAGTTTGACCACTTGAACATCATTTAGAGATGAAAATAAACATGTGAGATTTGGTTTTGAGGCATTGAAACCAATATAATTCATTTGTGCATATATTAACTTAGTTGCTTATGAATGACTTCAAGTGTGCCCAAAATATGTTAAATGTGATATTTAATGCATAAAAGCCATGTGATCATGTTTCTTATATCTAATAGTGTGATATTTTCTAATTAACTTACTTAGTAAGTTAATTTTATTTAAAAAGGCCATGTTGGTTCTTATGGGTCTAGCACTCATCTTGCAAGATCATTTCTAATTCTCTTCTTAGAGTGTAAAATCTTTCCTCACTCAAAGGTTTTGTGAAGATATCGACTATTTGATTACTAGTATCAACAAATTTTAAGCAGATATCATTATTTTGCACATGATCACGAATAAAGTGATGTCTAATTTCTATATGCTTAGCCCTAGAATATTGAATTGGATTTTTGGTCAAGTTGATAGCACTTATATTATCACATCTTATTGGAAGATTTCTAAATTTTAGACCACAGTCAAGTAAAGTTTGCCTCATACATAATACTTGAGCACAACAACTACCAGTAGCTATATATTCAACTTCAATAGTAGAAAGTGCTACTAAGTTTTGTTTCTTTGAGTGCCATGATACTAATGAATTACTAAGGAAATGACATGTTTCGCTAGTGCTTTTTCGATCGACTTTGCAGCCAACAAAGTTGGCATCGGAATATCTTATAAGATCAAATGAGGTGAACATAGGATACCATAAGTTGATTTCAATAGTGCCTGCAAGATACTTGAAAATGCATTTAACTACATTCAAGTGTGATTCTTTAGGGCAAGATTGAAACTGTGTACATAAACACACAATAAACATGATATCTAACCTAGATGCAGTTAAATATTGAAGACTTCTTATCATACCTCGATACATCTTTTTACAAATGTTCTTTCCATTCTCATCTTTGTTTAGTTTTAGGGTGGTGCTTATTAGAATTAACTTAGTTTTGCAATTTTCCATTTTGAACCATTTTAAGAGTTCTTTGGTGTATTTGCCTTAGTTAATGAAGGTTCCATCTTTGGTTTGCTTAACTTAAAGACCTAGGAAATAGTTAAGTTCTTCCATCATACTCATTTCAAATTCATTTTTCATATATTGGACAAACTCATTAACTAAATCCATGTGAATGACACTAAACACAATGTCATCAACATATATTTGAACAATTAGTATATGATCATTGTGGTGTTTAATGAACAGTGATGTGTCAAGTTTCCCTCTAATGAATTTATTGTTTATCAAGAAACTACTCAATCTTTCATACCAAGCTCTAGGAGCTTGCTTTAGTCCATACAAGGCTTTATTAAGCTTATATATATGGTTTGGGAATTCATTATCCTCAAAACCCAGTGATTGCTCTATATAGACCTCTTCTTTGATGAAGCCATTTAGAAAGGCACTTTTAATATCCATTTGACATAGGTTAAAATTTTTGTAAGCCGTAAATGCTAAAAGCATCCTAATGGCTTGTAGTCTTGCAACAAGGGCTAGTCTCTTCAAAATCTATTTCTTTTTCTTGATTATAGCCTTTAGCAACTAACCTAGCCTTATTTTTAGTTACTATATTGGTTTCATCAAGTTTGTTTCTATAAACCCATTTTGTTTTGATAACTGATCTGTCTTTTGGTTTAGATACTAAATTCCATACCTCATTTCTAGTAAATTGATTTAGCTCTTCTTGCATAGCTTGAACCCAAAATTTATCTTTTAGAGCTTCATTCATATTTTTTGGTTTAAGTTGAGATAGGAACGCTACATTACTTATATTTTTAAGTGAAGCTCTTGTTTAAACCCTATTGGATGGTTCTCCTATTATCTGATCCTTAGGATGATTTTTCATAAACTTCTATTCTCTAGGCAAATTGAAATTAGAATTGTTAATGATGTCATCTTGTCTAGAGAATTCCTTTTCAAGAGAGTTGGATTGATTTTTGTTAAGACCAAGATCATCCAAGTGAGCACTAATGTTTTCTACTTTATCACTAGACTCTTTATATATACAAGTATCATCAAAAGTAACATGAATTGACTCCTCTATAACAAGTGTTTTTTTGTTATATAATCTATAAGCTTTACTAGTAAGAGAATAACCAAGAAAAATACCTTCATCCAACTTTGAGTTGAATTTTCTTAATTGTTCCTTTCCATTATTGAGAATGTAATATTTCGTTCCAAAAGGATGAAAATATGATATGTTAGGTGTTTTGTCTTTCCAAAGCTCATAAGGGGTTTTCTTAAGAATTGATCTAATGAAAACACAATTTGATATGTAACAAGTCGTATTGATGGCTTTAGTCCAAAAATACTTAGGTAGGTTATTGTCATAAAGCATAATCCTAGCCATTCTATAAGGGTCCTATTTTTTCTTTCGACAAATTCATTTTGTTGTGGAGTTCTAGGTGCCGAGTATGTATGTTCTATTCCATTTTTATTACAAAAATCTTCCATATCAAGATTTTCGAATTCTCTCCCATGGTTACTACTTATAGAGACAATAAAAAGACCTTTTTCATTTTGGACCTTCTTGCTATAGTTTAAGAACACATGCTAAGTTTCATCCTTGTTAGCAAGGAAGAAGGTCTAAGTATATCTAGTAAAATCGTCAACTATGACTAAGGTGTATCTTTTCCCTCCCAAACTTAAAGTTTAGGTTGGACCAAATAAATCCATGTGTAGTAGTTGGAGTGGCCTAAAAGTTGAGATGGCTTCTTTTGATTTGAAATATGACTTGGTTTGTTTACCATATTGACATGTTCGACATGTTCTATCTTTATCAAAACTAATCTTAGGTAATCCTTTAACAAGATTCCTTTTGGTTAGTTTTGATAAGATATCCATACTAGCATGTCCTAACTTTCTATGCCATAACTAACTATCATTGTTTTGAATGGATAAACAAGTCTCAAGAGAGCATGAAAACATATTAAAGTTAATTTTGTAGATGTTTCCTCGTCTATATCCCTCAAAACAGATTTGGTCATTGTTAATGTTTTCAATAGAACACTTTGATGTATGAAAAATTACTTTATATCCTATGTCACACAATTGACTAATATTAAGTAAGTTATGTTTTAAATTATCAACGAGCAACACATGCTTAATAGTAAGATCATTATTAATGCAAATGTTATCTTCACCAATAACGTGAGCTTTTTGATTATCTCCAAAGGTCATGCTTCCTCTATCTTTTAAGTCTATAGATGTGAACTTAGATGTGTCTCTGGCCATATGTCTTGAGCAACCACTATCCAAGATCTATTTGTTGTTGTGCCTTGAAGGATCTTACAAAACAAATGGTTATCTCTTTGGTACCCACTTTAGTTTGGGTCCTTTTGAGTTAGTTGTTATAATGTAAGTTTGTCCCTTAGGGACCCAAACCATTTCATTTTTGTTATATAAGGAGAAATTATGACATAAGGTACATGTGTAAACAATATGACTATGTCTTCCATAATAGTTACAAGTTTTATTTGATGCCTTAACAAAGTAACTTTTGTATGTTCTATAATACATATTTTCCTTAACATAACCTATTTTGGTTTTGTCTAATCCTAGCCATTGTGTTCCAAGGATTTTATCCAAATTCTTTTCTCCATTTACGAATTTTGCCATTATTTTTCTTGAGTCATCTAAGCTAGTTCTTAGAATTAAATTTTCAATTTCAAGTCGGCTTAGTTTTTCTATCACACCTTCATCATTTTTTGCTTCAAGTCTTAATTCTTTTATTTCCTTTTCAAAATTTTTCTTAACCTCTTTTATTTTGCTATTTTCATTTATTAATTCAGTATTTCTAGTACTTATCTCTATATTTTCTTTTGTCAATCTCTCATTTTCAACATTCAAATATTCATTGTCTTCTTCTAAGTTTTCTTTTGCATCAACTACCTTATTATATTCACTGTTGATAGTATCAAACTCATCACCTACTTCACTCATCATTTGCTTCAACACTTTATTCTTCTTTTACACTTTTATGAATTCTTTCAAGAAGTTATCATATATATTCCTAAGTTCGTCAAAGGAAGAGTCATGTGGAGAAGAGCATACCTCATCATTATTGAGAGCCATGAAGCAAGTTTCATTATTAGAGTCGCTAGAGTCCCCATCACTCCACGTTGCTATCATAGCTTTCCTTTTTTACTCTTTATCAGCCTTCTTAAGCAATGGACAATATTGTTGAATATGTCCTAGTTTTTTACAATTGTAACACTTGATAACTTCTCTCTTTTCCTTCTTGAACCTAGAAGATGATCAATATCCATCCTTATCCTTTTTTATCCTTTTATTGAATTTCATGAACTTTCTAAACTTCTTTGCCAACATGACGACCTCATTATCATCTTCACTTTCTTCATCCCTTGAGTTCTCCCCTGTGACCTTTAGAGCAATTGTTTTCTTTCTAGACTCCTCTCCTTGTTTCTTTACCATCTCATGTGTCTTAAGTGTTACAAGGAGTTGTTCTTTTGACATTTCATTAAGATCATGAGCTTTCTCTATTACGGTTCTCTTAGCTTCCTAATCTCTTGGTAAAGACCTAAGGATTTTGGAATTTATTTCAAGATTAGTAAACGTCTTTCCAAGAACACTCAAAGGATTGATGAATCTATTATGCATCTCATCAATTGTTTCATTTGGATCTATCTTAAAGTTTTCAAATTGTCCACACAATAAACTTATTTTTGTATCTCTTACTCTATTAGTTCCTTCATATGTGCTTTGTAATTCATCCCATATTCATCTGGCACTTTTATATGTACATATTCTATTGAAATCATTTTCATTTATGGCACAATGTAAAATATTCATGGCAAATTCATTTAGGTCAAGTAATTTCCAATCATTATTTGAGTAAACTTTTTCTTCTTTTCCTTCTATCTTAAATGGTCCTTAGTTAACCACATGCCATAGTAGTCTATTTTGTGCTTTCAAGAATATGGACATGTTACACTTCCAATATGGATAATTGCTACCGGTTAAGAGAGGAGGCCTATTGATTGCTTGTCCTTCCAAGAAGCCTAATGCATTAGATAACATGATGTTAACTTTAATATGCGATTAAGTAAGTGATTAAGTGATTAGAGACTAGCTATGATACCAATTGAAGAACACTAGGCTAAACTCAAGAGGGGGGGTGAATTGAGTTTAACAGATAAATTTCAATTCTTTTTCAATATAAATAACTAATGCAATAATAAGAGTAATCAAAGCAACAATAGAACAATAATGAATGCGGAAATTAAAAAGATAGGGATAAAAAAGATCAAGCTTAGATATAACGTGGAGTTCGAACAGGCCCCCTAGTCTCTACGGACACACAATACCTCTAACTGAGGACTTTACACCACTTTATTGATTTCACAATCCAATTGCTCTAAGAGTTACATAAGATTACACAATCTCTTTTACTACAACTAACTCAAGAAAATCCCTTTCTTCACTCAAGATTACAAATGTGAGAACTTCCAAATAGATAACTATGTCTCTTTTTGTTTGATAGAAAATAAGTGTATAAGAGACCAAGAAAAAGTGAAAAATGAGCTCAAGAATATAAGATAATGTCTTTAAGTTGTAGTAGAATATTAAATTTGAAAAACCTTTAGTCAGGTAGTTGAGCTTTTATAATAACTTCTTAAATTCTTCCCATTGCCACGCATTAAATGCTCCAATGGCTACTTAAAACTGACTTACCGGCATGCCGATACTTTGATCTACCGGCAAATCGATAAAATTTACTCTACTAGTAAGTGCACCAACAAACCAATTCTTCCAGGTTAGTGAGCTTTTCTTTATGTTTTCTAGGGCTTTATACCATTAGCTTGATTCTTCCTTAAGCCGTCAACCTAGTAGGCCAAATATCATTTGAAAATTCTTTTAATACACAACAAACGAATACATTTTACAATATAACTTCAAGATCATTTGATTACTACTTCAAAAGATTAAATTTCTTGTAAAGATAATTGATATATTTAATCATTAAGCAAGCTAATTTAACTTATTCAATTATCTCAAAATGATCAAATAATACTTAGTTTAATCATCCACTTATTTTTGTTTTCTTAAAAAACAACATGTTTAGATATACACTTTTTGTTTTGTTCTCATCAAAATCAAATAATGAACCCTAGGTTCAACAACATTCTCATCATCTCCGATCTAAATCGAAAGGGAAATAACTCCAATAACCCTATATGAGTTGATTATTAAAAGCATATTGATCATAGTTATAAGATCTCAATTATGCTTTGATCTTTGGTTTCATTAGTCAAAGATGTGTTGGAAAATAATGTTTTTCAAACTCTTAATGTCAACTAAGATCTTTTTTACTTCGAAGTTGGCAATTCTTGCATTGATCACTAGCGCATCATTATAGAGTCTTTGCATGCCTTTAAAATCATCCTTTGTGAAAGAGATGAAATTGACGACCTTAACCTTTTTGCCCTACACATTACAAACATATCACACAATGTTAGTTGAGCTCAAAGAGCTAGACTGGCCTAAAGTAGAAGGTTTACCATTAATGGTGTCTATGACACCATTTGGTGCTCTATTGTTACCTCCTTCTCTTACATCTCTCCTAAATTGAGGAGGCCATTTTTCATTTTCTTGCTCCTCTCTTCATCTCTGGGTTGGTCATTCAATATTCTCAGTATCATGAGTAAGGAACTTGTTCAAGTGTCCTCATTGGATCACGTCCTTAATTGCATTATTAAGTTAGATACATTTATTGGTGTTATGGCCTATATCATGATGAAAATCGTAGTATTTGTTTGATTTTCTGTTTGATGGGCTTCCTCTCATCCATTCTATCCACTACACCACCTTCTGATTGTTCACTTCCATCAATATGTTTGAGATTAGATAGTTGAGTGGAGAGTGAATGGAGTAAGTAGGGATACATGGCCTCTTCCTTTTACCATTGCTTCCTTATGAGAATTGGTCATCATGTACACTAAGTCAATCTTTCACATTCTTCCTTTTATAATTTTTTCTATCTCCTCTGCTCTGATTGGCTTCACATGAAGCTTTGATATTATCCTCTTACTGAATATAAGATATGGCTTTAGTTTTGAATTCAATGAATGCCTTCAATTTATTTTTTGCTAAAGATTAAAAGAAATCTTTGTGTGGTTTGACTCCATCAATCATTACATTGAGGGCAACGCTCAGGTTTAATTCTAGGATCGACACCATCTTAGCCATAAACCAAGCCAAATAGTCTCTATTAAACTCATTAAACTCATATTTTATGGTGTTAAGGATAGATGAGTCCTTAACAAAATGTTCACTTATAAGGAAGTGTTGTAAGAACACTTCCGCTAAATCCTCAAAACATGAAATTGTATTTGATTTCAAATGCTTGAGCCATGTGCTCACAGCATTCCTCAAAGTTAAAGGAAATGCTTGACATGTCATGGCATTACTCAAGCTGCACAACTCAAGATGTTCTTTCAGGTCTTTCATCCCATCATTAGCCAAAGTGCGGTAATACTCAAGATGTTCTTTCAGGTCTTTCATCCCATATTGTGACAACTTAATATGTTATGGTATTACTTCCTTCAAAATCTCAAGGACAAAATAGCTCCTCTTAATTTAGAATTATTTACTAGTTGAAGCAAGGGCATTGGCATGTGATGGCTCAACATGGTGTACTTGTTGTGATTGCTTTCTCTTATTAACTTTCTTGAGAGTAGGAATAGAAGGTCCAAGCATCACTTTGACTTACTTTTTGGGTAATTTGGGCAAATGGATTGAATTGTCAGAGTTGTTAGCATTACTATCTCTAAACCCTTGATTTTGATTTGGTAGATTACCCATCATTTTCCTTGTTGAGTTCCTAATTCTCCTTACCTAAGTCACCACAAAGTTGCTCCAATCTAGCAAAACATTATTCATCAGAATACCTACTCCTCCCCAAAACATGCTAGGGAGAAGTGCCAACACCTACAACTTTGGTCACGTGTGTTCTTTCCATGTGGTAATGAGGGTTGAAATAGAAAACGCCAAAATGTTGTCAGTCAATAATGGTGTAGAAGTTTGGTCTTGCAAAAGAAATAAAGAAACACCAAAGGAGGTATCGGCAGTAATCTAGTATGGCCACTCTGATGCCTAAATGTTTAAGTAAGAAAGTAGGAAAGTAAAGAGTTATTTGTGTTAAAAGAATATAGAGAGTCCTTATAATGTTTTATCCTCATTATTTATAGGCATTTGTTGAATAACTTGTTATGATAGGTAACTATTGTTCATGGACCATGTGATGACTCCTCCATTAAGCACATGTTTAAAGACTTAGAGTAATAGGCAGTTATATAATAAAGTCAAGCCAAACCTCAAATGTCTACATCACATTTCAAATTCAAAGTAATTAAGTAGATAGGTCAAGCTTTTTAGCCCATCAAATAGGCCAATCCTAACTCAACAATTTGTTAGAATAGGCCAAATCAAAAGATTTAGTCAAAGTAGGGCAACTCGGTAGCCAAGTTGTCGAGTGATAGTAAGAAGTAAGATTATTATATAACCAATAAAAATTTATGAAAAAGTTTAATAAATGTAAAAGGATAAATGTTTTCAAATCAATAAATACATATAAAAAAAAAGTTAAATGACAAACATGAGCATTGAATCTAAAATCTCATTTTTGTAAAACTAAATGCTTAACTACTAAGTTATACTTAATTTTATATTATATTTTACTCTTTAAAATTTATAGATATATAATGTATATATGCTTTTCTTCAAAATATTGAAAATTATTTTTTTCCAAAACTTGGAAGGGCTGGGCCCCTACAGCGCCCCCACCGCACCAACCCCTCTCCCAAAATCCATCCCTGCTAATATTTATCCTTGTAATAATGTTATGTCCAAATATGATGTGTAATTGTAAGATTAAAAGGGCATGTAAAGTTCTAATACGGGTAATGGTATGGAGTTAAGAGTCTTTTGAACTTAAGAACGGTGGAGTTGGGAGTATTGTCAAAACAAATATGAGTATGTAACGTTATGATAAAGGTAGTGATGCGTCTTTGAGCACACCCTAATGATAATGACAGGTACAGGTGTTAACTAAAAGTTACTTGTATGGTGTGCGATGCATACAGTTCTGATTATAAGTGAAGCACTTTCAATGCGCAATTTGATACTAGAGTAGTTGGTTGTGTTAATGGTTCCTAAAGTACTATGATATATCTATGTTTATGGAAAATAAGTATAGGTTCAAAATTTTAGGTTAGCCTTGCTTTAGTGATGCTTAGCGACTTGTCTTTTATATACCATGACTTAACATACATGTCAATAAATGGTAACGTAAACTTTTGGAAGGGATGTTACACCATAATTTAAACCTTTGAAATTTGCATAGGATCAACTCTTATGGTCATCTTAACAGTCAAATAATGGGTTAACGACATCATTAATGGAATCATAGAAATTTATCAAACTTTTTTATGGCTTGTGACCTCTTTGATTGTGAATTCTCCACCGGATATGTTGGACCTATGACGAGCTTTGAAATGATTTGATAAGGCTCACATAAGCAACAAATGTGAGCTATCGGGGGATGCCAGAGGTATCTCCAACGTATGACTCCAACACTCAAATTAGTAGGGTTGTCTGTGGATAGATTTCGAGTTCTCTTGCTTGGAGAAGGTCCAGGAGTATTTATAGGAATAAAAAGTATGGATTAATATTTGATATGACGGGTAAAATCTCCAGAGCTTTCTATATCTTAGATGTGATGCTTTTGCCATATCCGCCTTGATACCTTTTTTCCCTTGTTCTGTTATTCGAATGGGCCACAAGCCAAGTTCATCCTTGCTATGCCCAAGACGAAAATGCACTAATAACATAACTGTATATAACAGCAATAATATTTTTTCTTTTTTACAAATAAAAACTATAAGTATCCAGAATTTAAAAAAACTTTTGTAAACAGTATTGCAAACATTTTTCTTTTTTCTTTTTTTCTCTGCTAAGGTGCAGTATCTATAAACATATAGATACGTTACTTATAAATAAAACTACTCATAAACTATCCATTTTAATGTGTAATATATTATATTACATTGATATATATAAGTAACTGTATCTAATCTATATTTTCAACAACTGAAATATACCATTCCTAAAAAAAATAATCATTCGATGCATCATGATATGGCTACACTAAAAATAAGTGGAATTTTTCGAGATAGTTTCGATACTAAATCAATATAGAGTAGGGGTTTGCCCCTATACTATACTGTTACCGTCAGTGTTTCCTCCATGGAAGTGTTATTATTTTGTTAAGTATGGTCCCAAGAGTAAGTGGAACATTTTACCATATTACCTCTTACTTTAAAATATTATACAGAGTATTCGGGATAAAATAACATAAATTATCTATATATCGAGGCTCCCTATTCCTTGAATTAGATTCTTTTGCTGGGAGTTAATAAATATTTATATACATATATATATTAACATATACATATACTGTCATCCTAATATATATATATATATATATATATATGTATGTATATTCTTTCAAAGGCCTTAAAGTATTGGTATTTAATGATGCACTTAGGCCTTGATTCATTTTAAATCTTTGGAATCCAATTCCCATGATGTAATTATTTGGAATTTGGATTAACCATTACTGATTCGTCTGGTACGTCAGAGGAAGATGAGAGAGAGAGTGAGAGAAAATGAAGCTCTGAGAGAGAGTGAGAGAGAGAGAGAGAGAATGCTGTTTGTTTGACCAATTTAAAGCGAATATTGGAAATGTAAGCAAAAGAGATCATAGATGGAGAAAGACGGGATGAGAGAGAGAGAGAGTAGTAATAATAATTTTATAATATGTACGGAATATCGTAAAAGCTTAAATTCTAATAATAGGATACGAATTTTACCCAATAAAAGAAAAATATGATACAAAGAAAATAAGATTTTATGGATTTTTAGGAATATATTTCCATGTGGAGTCGGATTCCGAGCTTATAATTTTTTATCAGACGGAAGAATGAGCTGCCGAAAAAATTAATATCCTATTCCTAGTTAATCAAATAACATCGTAAAGAAAACAACTAAATTAGAGAATACATATCTGCACGTCGCTCGAAATTTACTGTAGTTCGACCCTTTTTAGCACTTTCTTCATTATTTCTTTTTCTTTTTTAAATATTTGAAGCGAAAGTATCAATGAGTTTGATTATTATTTTATCCATGGAAATTTGGTTGTGGGTTGTTGAAGCTTTTAACCCGAGTAAGATAATAATTCCCTTTATGCTTGAACAACCATCCCAGCATTGACTAAGACTAGCAACAACCTTGTACGTGCCCCTCGAAGATCCGCAAAATGCTTACATGCCCCCACGTTAATGGAAATATTAATAAAATTTTAATATATAAAAATATAAATGATATTTTTTTAAATTATATATTATTATTAATATTTATACACTATTCATCTAAATACATAATATGCTAATATCATTAGTTTCTTTTTCTTTAATTATGTATTTTAAGAAAAGTTTCCATAATACTAACATACTATATAGATCGATAAGTAATGTATAAATATTGATAAAATTATATAAAATAAAAATATAATTAACTTTTTTTTAAAAAATATATATTTCTTCATTAATACATATCAAAATTTTATTAATACTTATATACTATTTATCAATTCACGTGATATATGATATATGAGGACTATTGAATATTTTTTCCTTTGTTACCTAAGCAAAATTATGGTTAATAGATGATATCTTCAGTAATAGCCAAACAATTGTAAAAAGTTTGTCCTCGCGTTCTCTATCAGAAACAAGATATTATCTATCCGTTAATGTCAGAAAGGAGCCACGACTACGAGTGCCAACCAACCTTAGAGAATAATCTACAGTACAGATTATATAACTTCAGCTATTAATTGCCCCACCATTTGAAATATCATGCAATTATATTCTTTCATAAGTATCCAATCATATAACTTTGTTCTCTCAGTCTAATAATTGGAAGTATCTTCGAAATAACTTCGTTTTATATACGAAATGGGTAGGAGTGGAGATGATTTGGTGCAAAGATTGTTGCAGACCGAACACATATTCTCCATTTGAAATATTATAAACCATAGTCGAACAAAAAATCTAAAACAAAACCAAAATTGAAAAATTTTGTTTGGTTTGGTTTGAAACTATTTTACAAACTGTAATGAACTTTTATTGGAACTAGTGTCTTATTACCTATGCATTCATGACCGTCTTTGTGCTGACGCATTGATTTCCAACAACACAATAATTCCCGGAGTGTAGCTTCGTCAAAATCCGATGTGGAAATAAGTGGCAGACTGTGGAAGAGTTTGACGCTGTGCGTAGATGCGACTGAAGTTTCATGGCAGCATGGCAAATAGAAATACTATGGACTAACGAACAATTATAAATAATATATGTGGAATATATATATATATATATACATATATATATATGGCCTATTCTATGTGGAAAATATGAATCGATGTACCGAAATATTCGCTAAAATGGTAAATAAAAGGATCTTTTCATCATGTATACGTTCTAGTTTATAATAATACACTATAAATCGATTATTATATTCAAATGCCCCTATAATTACTTTAAAAAGGACATAGCGGTAATTACCCACCTTTTGTCTTTAGGTTAATTGCAGAATCAAATAAGAACCAAAAAGCCTCTCAGTCTCAATCCATAATCAATGGCAATGGAGAAATACTAAACTCCTCTCTTAGGTCGGGTTTGTTGGTGTTGAGCAAGTAGCATCCTGCGTCTAAGTAAGGTTTCCTTTTCTCTTGTAAATTCATTCGCTTCGTTTTCACTAAGGAAAATAATTTTAAGCCATTTTATAGAGAATCATTTTTAGTAATTGGACCTTAACCCAATTCAATGCCTTGGACTAATCTCTTAGCATAGTGATGGCCTAAGAAACTAGACTTAATTTCAAAAATGCCTTTAGAAGATGTAGCTTGGAAGGCTCAGAATAGATATTACTAAACCAATTCTTTCACTCTCGGCTTTATTAGGTTGTCTAATGCATGAAAAGAAAAACTTGAAATAAAAAAGTTTTTTTAAGGTTTGTAGATGAAGTAATTTGTATATATAATTTTACAAGCCTAACTCAAAATTAATTAAATTGTATTTAGGTTAATTATTTGGATTAGTGATATGATCCAATTATTAGACCTGATTTCGGGATGGTTTAAAGAGTTTTGGATTAATGGGCTCAAAATAGGATTAGTTAAAATTGTCTTAAATATTTTGTAACTTTTCTCATAGGCTTAAGTATGACTAGGCTCCACTATAATTAATCAGGCTTTAATATTCCCTTTTCAGCCCATTAGGGTTATTAAACCTTCATTAATCTTATCCATAAATATACATAAAATCCAATGGTAATAATTAGTTGCTACTCATTACAAAGATGTATGTACTATCTATAAGACTAGGTGGGGAAAAAGTAGTCTAAATCTCCCCTATTGCTTGTTACTTGTATCCTACGCTTGTTGAGATTATTTATCTCACCTCTCTAATCATTCTCTATATCACTCTCTTTTCTTTTGTTCGTATAATCCCTTCCTATTCACATGAAGCATGTAGATGTATGCTGCATGCACATGATACTGATAACAAACTCATACACCTACATTTTGGCGATTCCACTCAGGAAGGGATGATTGCATGAATGATGTTTCCGTGAAATGGGTTCATTATTAAGGAGCAAACATTTTATAAGTTATTGACTTTAGTTTGAATGTTGATAACAATAGGTATGTAATCTCTTTGTTGATAAATTAATGATTATATATTGATTCTTATTTCAATGTAAACTATTGAGGTTATGATGATATATCTAAGTTTTCTATGTGTATATATATTTCAATATTGTTTATGGTTTGTTATAGTGAATTTATTTGATGCAATGTATATTAATTTTGATAAAAAAAAAAAGCCTTTATGATTTTCATGTGCATTACTCTTGATAATGGTGACTTATTAATAACGATTTTTTTTTATGAATTCTAGAGATATAACTCCTTATGCAATTGCCATTAAAATACAGGATAATGAATTAATAGTTTAAATATCATACAAATAAACACTAGGAATGTGGAAAAAATTAGCATTCACAATTTTATTTGCCTTTAATAAAATTAACATGTCATAAAGGTAATATATTTGCTTTTCCCATTTGTTTATCTTTTTTAATATTATTCCTACCATGATGCACTTAATAATGTGTCTTATTATTGGATATATGGATGAATTATAAAATCATTTGTCCCATTACTTTAAAAGGTCTTGCCATGCTTTTAAAATTAATTTATAGTATTCTATTAATGTTGCTGAAGAATTGTACTCTTTAATATGAATATTATAGTTTCCTACTCATATCTCCCAGTTATAGTTATTGAAAATCGTTAAAATAATTGGAAGTATTTTCATTTGGTAATTTTATTGCTACACAATTGTAGGTTTTAATACATTTCGTGATCCTTTGAAACTTACGAATTTTTCTATAGCTTTATTTATGTATAAAATTTTGTAAATATAAAACTACATAGACAACCATAATGAAACCACAAAGCAAAGTTATACATAAATGGAAATCCAATAATGATCAAGTCTCTTAAATGGCATGGATTCAACAAATCAACTAGAGTTTTTCATGATTGTGCATGATTAAATGAATTAGATTCAATTCTATTCATATAGATTTACATGGATCCACTTTACTCTTAAATTAGATTTGATTTGTAATCTAGTTTACAACAATATTTCCAATTTCATCTTATTTCTTAGATTTTGTGCACCTAAATCATGATTTTGAAATTAGAATCCATGAAAGAAAAAGGGAAAATTTTCATCCTATATGAGTTTTTAGCTAATATATTGTTTCTTAACAAAAGGAAATACTTTAATGATGAAGTGGTCAAACTTTATTCATGGAAAGTCCTCAATCTTTTGCCCCATTAGCTCAATTTAGAAGAAAATTAATTTTTCTTTTACTATATGTTAGATATTTTCTGTAAGTGATTAAAAGGTTCATCCTTTTTCTATATAAATATAAACATTTATTAATTAAACACATCAATATGCTAGCTCACGAAAGTTTAATTAGAAAGTCTTAATTTTGAGTCCACAATTAATGAGCTATAAAAAAATAAAACAAAGTTTATTTTTAATTTTAAGATTAATTTAAAATAGTTTTATGCTTTTTATGTGTCACTTATGATCCATGAGAGCTTTTAGATAGCTAACTTGATTTTTACATGTTTTAAAGAATGAATATCTTAAGAGAAAAGTCTGCAATATTATAAATGTTAATTTAATATAGAAACTAAAGAGATAAACATAAAAAGCTATGATATTATCTAGAATATCTTGCATATATGTAAGTTTTTATTATTTAATGATGTATACTCATGCTATTCTTTATTTTTTATTAACAATATGATATATATATATATATATATATATATATAACATACATTTAATTGACATATAATCTTTATAAGGTAGATGTATTATGTTCTACTACTTATCTTCGAGGTGCTTCTTTTCAAACATAAACTTATAAATTAATGTGGTGTTATTTAAATATAATTATCTTAAGTAACTAATAATTTATGTATATTTAAGTAAGTGCAAAGGATTGGTTAAAATATATATAATCTTTCTTTTCTTGTTTGAGGAATATGTGGATGGTTCAACATTTTAAATTATTCAATGTTTAACTACATGTTTCTTGCTATTAAATATAATTAGTTTTATTTAAAAAAAAAAGAAAAAGGAAATTATATTAATTGTATGCTCCAAAAATATTCAAATTTTAGAGACAAATATTCTTCTCTATCTACTATTTTGCTTTACATAGTTTTGAAGACAAAAAGGGGCTTCAAAACTTTTATATATCTCTAGTTGCATAAGGGAAGGTAAGGTTGGTTTCTCCCTACACTATCATATAAAAGCAAATGAATTTATTACTTACAAGTCACCTAAAAAATTATTTTCAATATCATTATATGTATATATAGATATATATATCTTACAAAAAGTTAAAATAAAATACCCCTCAATCTTCCTTAGATACTTTTCCAACAAACTCAATAATCAATGCGTTCATATAGTTTATAACACTTGTTAAAGTCATATTTTGAAACCAGACTTTATGGTTCTTATTTCTAGAGTTATCACATAAAAACCCATTTATTGCTTTTAAAGACTAAAAGTTTGAAATGGTATTTCTTTTACAAAAATAACTATCTATATAAATATGCCTACTTCTTTATCAAATATATGCAACTATGTTCAACATGTGTATAACATATAAATGTAGATATACTGAAAATAAAAAACAATTGCTATTATACTATACTTATAACACTATATGTTTGATCAGACTTCAATGGATAATAAACATACACATCAACAATGGCACTTTTATATTGAAAAAGGATTTATTCTAATTATAATCGGTTAGGCATTAAGTATTTTTATTTTTGTAAAAAAAAATAATTAATCTTAATTATTTACTTGATGTTGCAAAATCAATGTCAACTCATATGTTGAGATTGACTTAATTAAAAGTGAATTATTTCTTTAATGTCATTAATATGAAGTAGTTTGGTAATATTGATTGTAAACTCAACTTATTAAGTGGTTACTATTAAGAACGTATTCATAAATTACTACATTATGGATTAAATCTACTTAAGATCATTGATATATTGGATCAAAATTCAATTAGCATAGGGTTACTCATCTATTGCAAATAAACATAGTCAGCATTGCAATGCTTGCTGGCTGCGACATACACGGTCTATGATATAATGCTCCCTTACTACGACAATGTATGATCCATGTTACAATGCTCACCTATTACAATGATGTACAATCAACGCTGCGATGCCTGCTTGCTGCAACAATATATAGTTCACGCTATGATGCTTGCTTGTTAAGATGATTTATGATCTACATTGCAATGATCACCTAGTGCAATTATGCATAGTTAGCACTGTGATGCTCCCCTATTACGATGACACAAGGTTCGCACTACAGTACTCGCTTGCTACGACGATGTATCATTCGTACTGGGATGCTCTCATGCTTCAATAATGTACAATTAGCACTATGATACTCACCTATTACAACATACATAGTATGCACTACGATGCTTGCCTATTATGACACTTGCCTACTATAACAATACATAGTCTATTACAATACTTATTTGCTTGCTAAAATAATGCTTAATTTGAGTTTTAAAATACTCTATTCTTCACACTTTTAAGCTTTAGGCAATATCATAACATTCCCTATTGTTTTTATTGTCAAGCAGTGAAACCTTTTCCTTGATAAATACAGTTATGTTAGGATAAGTTTGACACATTGTAATATTATTGTTGCCTTATAATAGAGTAATCTCTTAGATTAATATTGATGACCTAAGCAAGTCTTGGTATAGTGTAGCTACCATTGCTACATTTTAGAAATCTTCTAGATACATTATACCTCTCTTAAATAAGTTTCCAATGTCTATCATTGTTTTTATTGTAAAGCAATGGAGGAATCCTATTAATACCTACTAAACTTAAGAAATCTTTGATAAATTCTATAAAATTTGTCATTACTTATTGGTAATTTTTTTATTCTTGCTATTAAGTAGTAGTAATTATATTCGTACATGATATTAAAAATAGAATACTCACTACAACCTATCTTCCAAAATGAAGCAATCTTTCTAACTCTAAACCTAAAACTCCAACAAGTATCTATGGTTGGTTTACTAAAGACATATAAGTGTGCATAATATATTATACAAAAATAGAAAAAAAAAAAAACAAAATGCCAATAATTTTATTTTTTATGTGACGTATGCTTGGACTATGTTTATTGTACTTCATGTTTAAGTAACAAAATATTGCTCACTCTTTAAAATCACAAATCTAGGTATGTTTATTGTTCATGTGATTTCGTTATTTATATAACTCATTATGTGATTACTTAAATGCTAAATAATGATCTTCATAATATCTAAAATGTATGATGTTTATTACATGATGTATGAACTTAAAGAAAGCTTCAATAAAATGATATTTGTTTATTTATTTGGCAATATTACTTATTTTCAATTACCATATGTCTATACATTTATTATCACATCTTTATACTAAATGTCATTAAGTGTAGGCAAGTTGCTGCAATTGGTCTTCAATCGCAGTATATTACTATTTTAAAACAAAAATAACAGTAACAATTACATTATTGTTCATTTATGGCATGACAAGAAAGGATGATCTTTTTCAATAACAAATATACAACTTCTTAATATTTGATTTGACTCTCTACATCATTGTTATAGAAACATAACACTGTGTAGAATAAATCATTTATTTGATTTCAATGTTATTATCCTACATGTATAAATATATTATTACATGAGCAAGTGACTTGTGTATGATATTGCAACATAGATGCTAAATAATTCACAAGATCAACAAAACAATTAAAAAGAATATAGATAATATATGCATGTAACATATTACATTATATTCCATTTTTAATAACAACGACACACCATATGGCTATTCACTAAATAGTATGTGCATTAAAGTGGCAACTTAATATTAAAGGTACTTAATAAGTACCTAAGAATTGTTTCTTTTCAATCAAGAAAAAATTCAAAAGCGAGGGCAAAATATAAATGAAGAAATTTATACATAAGCTAAACTCAAAATTAACTAAATCGTGTTTAGGCTAATTATTTAGATTAGTTAAAGGATCCAAATATTATACCTATTTTAGGTTGGTTTAGAGAGTTTTAGATTGGTAAGCTTGAGATAAGGTTCGTTAAAATTATCTTAGACATTTTTTAACCTTTTTCAACAAGCTTAGGTATCACTAGGCTACACTATATTTAATTAGGCTTTATTATTCTCTTTTTATCCCATTAAGGTTATCAAACCCTAATTGATCTTATCTATTAATAGAACAAAAAATCCAATAGCGATAGTTACTTGCAACTCATTACAAATATGTATATACTACCTATGAGAGGAGGTAGGGAAAATAGTCTAAATCTCTACTATTCCCTATCACTTGTATCCTAAGCTAGATTAAATTGTCTATCATGCCTCTCTAATCCTTCTCTACATCATTCTTTTCATTTGTTTTGATAATCCCTTCCTATTTAGATGGAGAATGTAGATGCATGATGCACACACATGATACTAATAATGAACCCATACATCTATAAGGCGCATTTAGGCTTCATTGACCTTAATAAGCTTAAAAATGACTATACTTATTTTATAAAGAAAATAACTTCTCTTATTCTTTTTAAGCTATTAAACTTATCTAAACTCATGAAGACTAAAGGACAAAAGAAGGCTTCAATGACAACTCGTGTTATTAAGCCTAAAATGACTTGCCTTGTTTAACCTAGTTTAACCTAATCCAACCATAAAATAAGTCTAAATCACTTCTTTGACCCTTACTAATAATGACATGAGTTCAATAAGATTGATCTAGCAAGTCTAACCTTATTGTACACAACATAATTAGGTCTTTTGGGTCCTAATGTACTATGTTTTTTTTTCCCTAAAGAGTGCAATAATTCATAAGAAAATAAATATAAATTTAACAAAAAAAAAAAGATGAATTGCAAAAAGCCCTTAATTCTAAAATTTCAAAAACGTGGATAACTTTGTAATTCTATAAATAAATATGAATTACATCATAATATTTTTATTATGACCTTAATTTAATTCCTACTTGTTCATAGTTTGATTTGGTTTAACCCTCCTATTCTTGGGTTAACCTTATGATCAAGGTCTAACATTTACAATAACCACTAATCCTTAAACCAGTCTAATGGTCACTTACAACATCTGATCTTAGCTGTCTATTTAAGAGCCATCTAGCATTTAAGATCAACTCCAAACTCTATAAATAAGAGGCTCCTCTTCTTAAATTAGGTACATTAAGAGCTTTGACCAACTTGAGAAGAATGTCAAACTCTAGTAAAATGCGTCCAAAAATGATCAAATAGCATATTCATTAAAAATACTCAATAATGTTAAGTTTGATCTACTGCCACATACACTAATTCAATTTAAGACATCTCTTAGGTCAGCTAGTACACTTATTGTATGTGATCAACTAACTGTAGTAATCTTACCACACATTATTTACTAACATATAGAAATCTATCGTAGGATCCTTTGAAGCCCATAAAATTTACCAATATATAAATAAGAAAAAATTGTCTATCTTTAAAAGTCCCCTTTTGGAATCACCAAATAATGTGTGGTTTGGCTACTATAGTTAATCAGTCATGTGCCATAGGTACGTTAATCAACTAATGAGACATTTAGAGCTAAAGACACTTAGAAAAATATTATTAGGAAAAATCGTAGGAGGAAATAGCTAAACTCAATATTCTTGATTATTTAAGTATCATTCTTGATGATTGGGTTGTTTAATCTTCAATAGAGTAGCTTCAATAGAGTTTTGACATTTTTCTCAAGTTAGCTAAGAGAAGAGAAGCCTCTTATTTATAGATTTTAGAGGATGATCTTAACTGTTGGATGGCTCCTAGAGAGATTATTGAGATTAAACATTGTAGTTGACCACTTATTTACTTATAGGGATCTAATGGTTGTCATTAAAACCTTCTTATCTACTATAGTCTTCATGGGCTTAGATATGGACTTAGGCAAGCTAAATGGCTTATAAAGAATAAATAAGCTCATCTTCATTATGAAATAAGCCTTAGGCTTATTTTATTCCTTTTAAGGCTTATTAAAGCCAAACGAAGCCCTAATAAAATCATAGTGACATTTGCTAAGTTTACTTTTCGTACATGCAACAACTAAGTAAGGCTAAGAATGGAAAAAATGATTTGGTGCTTTGAGTCTATCAAACCAAAACTCCCTAAAGCATCCTTAAACCTAAGCCTTATCACTAGTATAAGAAACTAGTCCATAATATTAAATTGAGCTAAAGGCTTAACTATTGAATGAACCTCTACACTTTTTTTGTCATTCAAGAGATCAGGATTCATAGTTTTAACAAGAACATAAGGTAAGCCATGGTTATATTCTTGTTTTGATATATCTTACACCAATAGAAGCTAATTCCTCTTGTAATCCTAAGGTAGGATTTCTGTAAAAGATATCAAGGTTATGGTTTCTCTCTTAAGAATATTCAATTTCTTAAGGTACTACTCACTTTTCTTCTTTTGTTTCCATAAACCTTAATTTAGAAACTTCGAGTTTAATTAATTGTAAATGTAGTTTTAAAACTAGGATTGAACCTATGATTAAGTACCATTAACTAAACTCGAGTTTTGATGTGTGAAAGATGGACTCAATTAGAAAAAAAAAAAAAGAGAGAGAGAAGTGTTGGAAACCTTCTAACTTGTGTAGATTTGACTTTAGATAAAATGTTAAGTGGAAAATCCATAAGATTGTAGTTGCTTAGCTCCTAAAAAAGGTCAACCATGATTCCCTATGAGAGTTACAGGTGAGCAATCATATGGGAAGCCACTTATAATTAACTAGCCATGTATGGTGATCAACTAGCCCTTACCTAGTCTAGTGGTAAATTGGCTTATATAAGCTTAGTTGAACTTAGAACTTCTCCTTTGACCTTATTTAAATTGTTTGAGTAATGTTGGTGTATCTAGTAGGTTCTTATAAAAAAGATAAGTGAGAAACCTAACTCTAAACTTAAGATTGATGATAATTAAAAGGAGTTGAGTTCTATTTATGTGCACTAAATTAAAGGTGTTGAGTAATTTCAAGCATTTATTGAACAGTTGAGTAAAATATAAGGTAAATAGCTACTGTTGTTTGTTGGTTGCATATGTTAGGGTAGTGGTATATGAATAATGAATATCTAACTTAATTAAATATTATGGTATATTGTGCATGGCTATTTAGACCTTCATGTGACAACCATGGACTAGCATATGGAACTATATGTCTTCAAGGAAGTGGTTAGTAAGGGCACTAAGTGTGCTATGATTACTCAAAGAGCCATTAATATGAGGGTATCAGGTTTGTTATTATCAATGAGAAGGGATAAAGTTTTTATGGAGTGTTAACTTATGGAATGGGATGCTTCTAGACTGTTGTAACCAACATAATCACCAATGGCTTATTAATGGGTGATAAACTCAATATGATGATTACTATGTTTAAGTATAAGATAACAAGTTCAATGCCTACATGTTGTTGATTGGTAATTGAGAAATTATGATTAAGGGTCTAAGGGCAATACTATAGACAAGCAACGGTATCGGCAATAGCTGCTACTACTAAACTATGTTTTAATTATGTGTGAATGGAATTTGAGTTGCTTCCATTTTTAGTTAACTAGATTTTGTTGTTTATTTAAACTAAATGACATACTGAATCGATTTATATATATGTTTGTTTTAGTAAATTATAGGCCTATGTGTGAATGTTAGATTATGTACTATTGATATTAATGACTATGATGTTAGTTACTATTATTATGATGAGGATAAATATGATAAGGTAGAGGAAGATCAAAACACTAGACATTCTAAAGCGATGATATGATAGTTATTTAAGTAATAGTTCCATTTAGACTTGGTTTTATTTTCTTATCAAGAGAGTTTTGGTTTAGTTGTTATTATGGACTTTTGGTTTTATGTTTTGCTTGAACTATGTAGTTATAAATATTGAATTTTGAGGTACTATGAAGATTGTTTGAGTAATTATGGTGTTTAGCAGTGTTAAGCCTGAATTTTTCTAGTTTTTATTTTCCTTAATCCGTTTTATATCAAACCCTATATCCATTTAATATAAACCATCGACTAAGAATTAAGAAAAAACTTGGTTTCTAAAGGATCTTGAAAGAAAAAAGTTTAGAGTCGTCACCCAATCAAGGTCAAGAAAAAAGTTAAGTTAAACCCAATTTGGTGTATTGGTTGTAACTTAGTTATCGATCCTCAATAAAATCAATTTAGAAAAAGATTTATGAAACTAAAGTTTTGAGTCTGAGAGCAAACCTATTAAAACCTAATCGATACCACCTTAACTTTTCGAATTTGGTTTATTTTTGAAGTACCCTTTTAACTAGAAGAGTTAATTCTAAATTTAAAAATAAAGAAGATTAATTTTTATTTACATGAAAGAGGAGAAAATTAAGAGAAAATAAATTTTCTACAAAAGGAAAAATAAAAAAATTTCCCTATTTTAAGTCGCCTTATAATTTTCTATAGATGCCTACTTACCTACTATTTAGGATTAAACTTTCTATAGTTCGTTTATAAAACTTGCGTATGTGGATTTATTTTAATTTTGAAATTTAATTGAGTTTAAATTTATTAACCATTTATTTTATAAGAAAGAAGAAAGAAGGCCCCAGTTTTTGAGTGTCTACTTTTTTTTCCTTTTTGAGAAAATTCTAACTTTGATGCTAATTTAGAAAATGGGTCCATTTGTTTTTGTCCTTTTTTTAATAAAAAATAAATAAATAATTTTTGTCTATGTAGATAAATTAAAAGATAATAGGGAAAAAGGGGAAATAGGAAATAGGCAAAAGAAATAAATAAAGAAAGAGGATGGGCTAGACTTGGTTTGTGGTTTATACATGGGTCAGAGGTAGGATTTAGAGTTGGTTTGAATCGGGTTAGAGGGTCTTGATTTGGGTTAAGGTAGAAAGGAAGGAGCAGCAGGTAGGAGAGCTCCTAGTAGTAGTTTTAGTGGGATTTTCAAATGGAAGAAACTACTTTCATGTTGTTTCTATTTATGAAAGGTCATTTAGTGATGGAGAGTTGATGTTTGGAGGTAGTATAAGGGGTAGCGCGAAGTGGCCATGTGTGGTGTCAATGGTTGTTACATAGGGTAGTGGCTGGTAGTTGACAAAACGGTGTGTGTTTGGGTTTTCAACCATCACTAGCTCAACCATAATGGTAGTTTGCGTCAATTTGTAGTGGAGAGAGAGGGGTTAAGTTGGCAACTACAGCTTAGCGTTTTCAAAACCCTTAGGGTAGCATTACTCAAGCTAAGGGGTATGACATCAAGCAAGTAAGGAGGCATTCAAAAGCTCGGAGTGTGAGGAGTCTCATAGGTTGCGTAATTGAGCTTGGTAAGCTTTAACCTAATCTCAATTCTAGAGAGAGGAAAGGCAAGTAGCTAGAGAGAGAGTGGATTTACAAAGGGTTAGGGGAAGTGTTTTGATGATTGTTGATGATGAATCAAGTCTCTAGCTCCACTTTTATATTGATTGATACTCAACAAGCTTAGGAAAGTCTAATTTTGCATTAAAACTAAAATTTCAACTTAATGGGTATTTAATTATTTGATTAGATTTTAATTTGATTTTCCTTGATTTGGGTTGAAATTAGTAGTCAAATGCAATCCTTAGACAATCGTTCTTGCACAAAATACCCTTTAGAAGCTTTAAATTTCATTAATAAGCTTAAATCATGAAAGTTAGCTTTAAATAAAAAAAAATGAGTTTCTCCAATCTTTAAGCACCAATTTGACCCAATAAATGATTGAATCTAGGTGAATTTTTAGGTTTAATCTGAAGTACTCCAAGCATGAAATCATAAAGAAAAATGAGTCCAAAATAGACTTGAAATGAGGACCCTCATTGAGGAACACACAACAAAGCATGGGAAAGCCTAAGAAAGAGAAGAAACTAAGATATGGTCGACTAATCACAAGCTGATATGTGTTCATGTGGTTGGGGAAATAAAAACAAAAGGTGCTTAAGCACCTGTTCTATGACTCGAACCCTAGACCTCTCACTTACACACACATGCACTTTCCATACAAACTGTTGGCCTATGCCTTGATCTCTATTGCAAACATAATATATTTAAACTATATACCTAAGCCTAATTAAAACAAAAGAACCTATATTGACTCAAATTAAATCCTAAAATATTATTAGCACTAAAAAACTATTTTTATACTACATACTTTTTATTTTTCTTGTTTTCAACTTTTCCATTCTTCTAATTTTTTTCAATTTTTTAATTTTCTTTTTTTTTTTTTCAATTTGAACCCTCTTATTAATTTTGGAGCAAAAAATAAATAAAGATAAAAATAAAACTACAGGGGGAAAAAATGAAGTGCCTATGGCTACTCCTCTTTATAGTGAAGTTTGGTTAAAACTTTATCATAAAGACAAAAAAAAAAAAAAAACACACACACACACACAATTTTTGCCTTAGGAAGGATCATATAGTGCTATAGTGAGCTGACTATCCTAAGATTGATCCACTGGGAATTTAGGTGATGAGAATGGAATACATTTTGATGTGTGATTTAGGTGTGTCAAAGGATAACCTAGGTTCAACTAAGTTAAGGATAACCAAGGTTCCTGAATTATAAGGGAGGACAACTGAAGTTCCTAATACTTAAGGATGGCTTCATCAACAAAAGATGATTGAAGCTCCTAAGTTTAACTTAACAAAGGATAACTAAGGTTCCTATAGGTTAACTTGCACATGAGAAAAAGATAATCAAAGCTCCTAAGCTTAGGGATGACTTAGGCATCAGCAAAGGATGACCTAGGCATCAGCAAATGATAACCAAAGCTCCTAAACATCAGTAAAGGAAAACTGAAGCTCCTAAGTTTAACTTAACGAAGGATTACTAGGGTTCTTGTAGTTTTAAGGGAAGATAGTTAAATGATCAAAATTCCTAATATAAGGATAATTTTGATTCTTGTGAAATAACCTAAGTTCCTAAACTAGAGGATTACTTAGTTTCAAGACTAAGAATATCCTAAGTTCCTAATTTAAGGATAACTTAGTTCCTATGAAATAACCTAAGTTCCCAAACAAAAGGATTACTTGGTTTCAAGACCGAAGATAGCTAAAGTTCCTAATCAAGGATAGCTAAGATTCTTGTATGGCTAAACTTTCTTTAATAATAATAACTAAGGTTCCTATTAAATAGCTAAGTTCTTAATAAGAAGGATTACTTAGTTTCAAGGCTAAGGATAACCATAGTTCTTAATTAGGGATAGCTAAGACTACTAGATAGTCAAACTTTCTTTAATAAGAATAACTAAAGTTCCTATTGAATAGCTAAGTTTCTAAAAAGAAGGATTACTTAGTTTTAAGACTGAGCATAGCTAAAGTTCCTAATTGAGGATAGCTAAGACTCCTAGATAGCTAAAGTTTCTTAATAAGAATAACTATGGTTCCTATTGAATAGCTAAGTTCCTAAAAAGAAGGATTACTTAGTTTCAAGATTAAGGATAGCCTAAGTTCCTAAATTCAGAATAAATTGGTTCCTATAATTTCAATATTTTTTCTAAAAGGAATAAGTGATGGCCTTAACTTCCCAAACTTGAGGATAACTTAGATTTTCAAAACAAAAGATTTCTAAATTCCTAAACTTAAGGATAACCTAGATACTTTCAAGACATAGGATAACAAAGTTCCAATGTTCACCAAAGCTGACATGTGACCTAAGGTTAATTTAACAATGAAGGCTCCTAAAGATTTTATTGAAGGATAGTTGTTATAATACTTTACAAAATTTCAAATTCTTGAAAACTTTTTTTTTTTAAACCTTTACCTTGAAAAACATACATTTATTCTATGAAAACTTGGAAAATCCTTTCTCTCTCTCTCCCCTCCACACCCACCCCCCCCCCCAACCCAATCCCCTGCTTCTTTTTTTTTTTAGGATTTGCTAACAAGTATGGATTCCTCACAAGTCCTTATAACTATCAATGAATGATGAGTCTACTCATTTCCTTTCTTGCTTTGAGGATAACAACAAATTCTCCTTTCTAAGACATATCTTGAAGCTTTCGGGGCAACAATGCCAGTAGAGCTCATGATTTCCAAATGTTAAGGGAAAGATGTTTCATAATTGATTAGTTTAGAAAAAAAGGACTTGCTTGCACTCTTGGCTTAGATTTCACTTTGGACTATAATTCCAAAAATTATGGTTCATCTTGTAAGTTGTACACTTTGATCAATTTGTTAGGCCTTTTTTGGACTATAATGCAATAAAGGCTTAGTCATTGGTTTAAGCAAATAGATAATAATGTATAGGCCTTTTTAAAAGAGTTCATTTATCCAACCCAGGTTTACAAGTCAAGAACGCTTTAGGAAAGACTCTATTTGTGCTTACCTTAGTCTCATAAGTAACTTTTACTAAGAATAAGTTATTTCCTTGAATTAGAAAGGCCTTTAAGGAGGGAGTAGAATCGTTGGTAGGTCTTAGTTTACAAGAGAAGTGGGTTTTAAGAGTCTTGGTTTTTTACCCTTGTTATTTCAAAGTTAGGGGTTCTTATTTTGAAGTATGGGCTTTACTTTAAGGACAAGCCTTTTGAGGTATATTCCCTTAATCCTTTTAAGCTTTAGGGCTTTATGTTTTTGGCTTGATCTTTTTTTTTTAATTTTATTTTCTCATTCCTACCCCTTTTCTTTTCCTCTTCTTTTTCTTTTTCATGTTCTCCTTTCCAATTTTTTTTTTTTTTATTTTAACTCAAGGTATTTGTCCCTTTTTTTGACTTACAGCTTAAAGTGTATGTGGTATGTGTATAGTGTTTAGGATATAGACACTTCTTCATTTCAAAGGAAACAAGTTATTAATGGTAAAAATTAATTTTGAATTGATGTGACTAAAGCAAGCATAAATTAGTTTTTACCTTTTCTCCTATTTAATGTCCTTAACCTCCTTTTTTCCCCATTGTAGAGTGGTTCTTGACAACGTTTAGTTTTGAAAACGCTTTCTGAATAGGCTCAAAGAGGTTGACAAAGGATAGTAGTGTTTAAGATGTTAAAAATGGATGCCTATCTTCATTTTGATTCGTATATCAAATTTAAGATGAACCTTCTCTAAGGAATGAGCCTAATAGCTTTACAATAATATCACTCAACTCTCATAGTGTTTTAGGCTTGGTATTTGGGATAAGCTTTGCATCTTTTCATTCTAAAACATTCAATTAATGAGATAAAAACAACTTAGTCATGCTCTTAAAAAATTAAAAAAATTTCCCCCCAACATTAGCTTATTCAAATATGAACTTCTTAACATGTTCCATAGTACAAGGAAAAGCTAACTCTCATGAAAAATCGTTGGAGCCCTTCAACACTTTAGTTTACATGGAGTTTGAATGTACTATCCCTATGTCGATTAGATCTTGAATCTTGAATCTTGTTTTTCAACCTTCAACAAGTGTTTGTAAGGTAACCCTTTCGCCCTATGTGATAATCACATTGTGCCTCCAAACTTCCATTCCAAGGCCTGCATCTTGGTTTGAGAGCCTCACAGTCTAAGATATCTACTTCATTCAACTAATAAAAAACCTGAGAGAAGGTGATAGGAATTAGAGTGAAATGTCTTCCCTATGCTTTCTAGACTTGCATAGGTTTTTGGCTGCCACTTAGGTTATTAGACTTAGGTTTTATGGCATATCCCTCAGGACTTATCACATTAACAACGCTCTTTTTTATTATTCTAAAAGCCCTTTCTTTTATTTTAGCCCCTCTTATCTTTTGGCTCGCAAAGCTTCCTCAATTCTACCCCCTACCACCACAACATCTATAAAGGTAAAAGTTGTATTCCCTAGAAAATGCCCATAATACGACTCATCTAGTATGTTAATGAATGTAGATGTCAAGTCTTTCTCTAGCAAAGAAGGAATGATTCTTATTGCCATACCCCTCCACCTTTATACATATTCTTTAAAGGATTCATTAGTTTTCTTCCTTAATGTGCATAAGTTCCAAATCGAGGGAGTTGTTTCGATGTTGAATTTACATTGTTCGTAGAAAGCTCGAGCTAATTTCTCCTAAGTATTTATCTGGCTAAGATTGAGTTGGTATACCAAGTTAATGCAAGCCCTATTAGACAATCTTGAAATGTTTGTACCATGAGTTAATCATTTTGAACATATCTGTCTATTTTGCAAACGTATAATCTAATGTGCAACTTTAGGCATACAGTCTCATCGTACTTCTCAAACTCTAGTACTTTGAATTTTTTATAGTAGGCCTTAACATCATATGTAGAAAGGTCAATGATCCCAACTTACTCAAATCCATGATTGCCTCTAAGCACCTTCATTTTCTCAATGATCTGTTTGATCAACTTCCTTTTTAATTCTTTTAAATTGTCTTGGTTAGCCCTAGAGTTAAGTAGCTTTGTATTGATTGGGAATGAGCATGTGTTGGGCTCAAAAGTTGGGTTGACTTTCAGATAGACCCCTTCTAATTCAAAAGACTCAAAAGTTGGATTAACCTTTGGATAGTTCCCTTCTGCTTCCAAGGGTGGAGCCTCAACATTCTTTCTATAGCAAACCCTAAAGTTCTCTTCGTTTGATGGCATTGTAGCTCTAAGTAAAGCAATACTATTAGGAAGGAAGCTTAATTGATTTGCAATTTTTCCCACAATTCACTTCAAAGAATAAAACCTTATCTCAATAAGATCGATGATTTCAAGGTTGAAATTATTGATGTTATCCTTGGTGTTGATTTTGTCATTTCTCTGGTTGTCCATTGCTTTCAAGAATTCCTAGTAAGAATTCATCCCATAAGCAAATCTCTTCCCCTTCTCTCTCTCTCTCTCTCTCTCTCTCTCTCTCTCTTTCTCAAACTTTTGTTTCAAAAGAAAGAAAGAAATGGGGAAAAAAAAAAGAGTAAAAAGAAACTAAGGAGTGGAATATAATGATGAGGTTCATTTACCCTATGATCTTACTTAGAGTGAAAAGCATCCCAAAGAGATTGAATACTTACAAATACTTAAGATTAGTAGATATTTAAAAGGTTACCTACAAGAAGTTAGATTTAAGGAAAATTTCATGGGGTATTTGATATTTATAGTTGACTACCAATTATTAACAAGGATGGAAAATGACTATTTTACAATAAAGATATAGATAAGAGAGATTTACAAAGGTGATTCGTTAAAAGACAAAAAGGGAAATGAAAATTTACATCTCAAAGAATTTGTACGTAAGAACAATTTTTTATATTTATGAATTAGAGGACTAATCGCTAATTAAGAAATACATTTTTATGAATAAGGGAGTCTAGTTGCAAGATAATAAAAACCTATGACATTCTAAAAGTGGTGAATTTGCAACATATTATTACAATCTAAAATTGTCTATAATATTTACAAAGAGGGTGGAAAAATTTTGTGAACTAGTGATTATTTCTAAGTTCTATCTTTATTTTAAAGAAAGGAAGATTGTTTACAAGTCAAGAGGTTTTCAATTATTTTAAAGAGATTTGAAAAATAATCTACAAATATGGCTTATAAAAAATAAAAGGCTAGTAGTAACTTGACTTAGTGGCAAAAAGAAAATTATTTTATAATATATAAAGAAATCTTTTGATTTGAAGAATAGATTTTAAGAGAAGTGCATTATGTTATAAAGATGGTCATAGTAGTAGATACAATTATTTACAAACTGTCACGCCCCGAAGTGGCAGAGTCGTAACAGCCCCCACGGTATAAACCATCCTAAGATAGAAGTTGGCCTTATAACCGCTATCTTAGACCTGATCTACACAAGGTGTCCACAACTAATCCGCTTTGAAGTAAACAGTTTGTAATTTAAATAAATCATTTATCTAAGAAAGTGAGGAAAGATATATATATTATAATACAGTTATTGCAATTAAGGCTTATAATATTTCTCCGTAATATATTTCCTAGTTATTACATTATTCAAAAATGAAAAGTTCTAAAGTAAAAGCTTAAACCTTAAAAATATATATTTATTCTTCTCATGTTTTTCTTCACTCCCCAAGATCCAGCAATTGCTAGCTTTAGAGTAGTTGTTGCCGCTTCGTAGCCAGCACCTGCATGACGTCTATAGGGATGTGAGCAACCACAGCTCAGTAAGTTAGGACGGAGGACTTAAAACTATACCATACACACAACAAGGTTTTCAATCACTTATTAGGTGCAATGCATGTGCAAGCAAATGCCATCGCACGACGTTGTCTGACCCGTCGTGAGATTAGAGAAATTGCGCTCGTTCTAATCCAGGTTGAAGAGTTACCGTTAATGCAACAGCTCACGACCAAACCTAGACTTGTGTAATGGAGACCTTGCTCCTCCTGTGACTACCTTCGAACCACTGTCTTTACCCTCGCCGCGACCTCCTCTCCTGTCACTTAGTTCGATTGAGGATGAAGAAGGGACCATTTTGCAATCCTACGCTATCCCTTCCGAAGGGGGTCGGTATTTGGCCGGAGAGTCCTAAATTCCCCTAACAGGTTGCCATGCATGTCCGATTATGATTACTGGTCGGATATTTGATTAAGTTCAGTTTAGGGTGATCAATCCTTTCATACAAATCATACAGTATATGCTAGAACAACAAATAGAATCATAGCATCTCCCATAATCAAGCACATGCATACATTCAACTATCTAACAAGCACAACCAAGCATAATCTTAAGCCTCCAAAATACAGCATCGTATTAATCCCAACTTACCTCGACTCCTCGCTCACTCACTCGAGGTCCGATTTGCTCAGGCCATCGCCGATCATCCCTATAACACAAACGTGGTTTCAGCTTTTCATATAAATATTATAAGTTTGTTTTATCCTATAATGCTTATTGTTAGGTTTTGTTTAAGGTTTAATATGTCTAATTATCTAGGTATCAAGTCTTTTACAATTATTCTAGGTTTGGGGTTAGGTTTAGGTTCGATTTTCCACATCGATTTCTAAATTAGATTTTAGTTCGATTTCTATATCCTAAACATGCTCGAATCCTAATGTGAAATTAATCACATTAAGCTCGAGTATTGAAATATCCTATTGAGTCTTAATTTAGTATTCTAAGCTATTCGGTACACGCTAATCCTAATTAGGGTATCGAATTTATCCTTGATGTGAGAAAATCTTACTTTTTTTATATAATTACCTAAAATTCAATCTTAATTCAGATTTAATATTATTCTGATTTTTATTCTAATATTATCTAAATAACTCTAATTTTTAAATTTATTAATTTACAATTTCACATATTACTAATTTCTTATATTACTTACCTAATTTCCTTAATTAACTATACTTAATACCCAAAGGCTAAGATTAGGGTTTCACTTCAGAAATTAACATCCCTAAACATCTAATTAAGATCTAAATCAGTAATTAACATTCTAATCACCTAATTAATCCCAAATCACCCAATTTTTCCATCATTTAAGGGCTAAAAATTAACCTAAAAATTTCGAAAATTAATTTTTAAAAAATGGCTTCATAGCACTATTGTACATCATATAAGCATCCTACAGAAAAATTTTGAGTTCCAAACTACACTCCTAAGCCTATTTATTTTCCGATTTAATCATGTTCGGTTTTGAACAATTTGTTGAGGACCCTATATTTTCAGACATAATTAAACTAAATCAATATTTTTCCCTAAATCTACATACAATAAAACCTCAGAATAACAAGTTTCATAATTTTTTGGGCAAAATAACTAATTTTACTAAATTATACAAAATCGGGACAATTGTGGGACTCACCCGGTTCGATGCTTTCTGGCCGTCCAAGCCCGGTCCAAGCTTGTCGACTGGCCCAGACGGTGGGTCTGGAGTGGGTGGTGGTGGTGGCTCGGTCTCAGGTGGTGGTGAGTGGTGGGTTTGATTCATTTGCCCAATCTGCATAGTTTTCTTTTTCTTTTTTATTTTCTAAATTTTCTCTCGATTTTTTCAGTGTTCTTATTTTTCTCAGATGCTAAACTAACCAAATGACTTCTGGAAATTTTTCCCCTATTTATAGACATTTGTTGTAATTAATATGTATTAATTTGACAAGACTTTGCCCATTTTCCTTGATTTTTGGCTTTTATGTTGTCCAAATTTTATTGGTTAATTTTTCTTTTGCTCATCCTAACATGCCACAACTTGATATTGATTCATCTTATCCTCTTCTGATTTTTTCTGATTTTTTCATAATTATTTTATAATTTTCTTTAATTATTTGCTTAGTTTTTGGCCAATTTAGGTAATTTCGCGTATTTTTATCTACACGTAAATACATGTGGGGTACACGTGAATATTCCTAATTATTATTTTGGTTATTCTAAAATTTTTAGTATACATATAATCTATCTCTAATAATTTATTAGTTATTAAATTACACTTTTCGCCTTTTCAGTAATTAGCAATTATTATGCTTAAAATTTGAAAATTTTATGGTTTCCTATTTTACTACTTATTTTCTTAAATTTAAGTTTACGGGGTCATTTTTACTAATATTTCTCTCAATAGTTTATAATTTGAGTTTGATTGGATCTTTTAACCGATCGCCCTAAACCTTGGGTTCTAAATTCAATCCTACGGTAAATTGGCTTAGCTTTGGGGCTTACACAAACATATATAATATGAAGGCATGCAAATGCAGATGTAAATGGCCAGCTAGTAAATAATAATGTGGCAATGGTTTAAGATTGGGACTTTATCGGAGACTACTCTTAAAAATTAGAACTTAAACACCTAAAACCCTAAATGGTAATCTTAACCCTAGTTAAACCACTACACTCAAAAGCCCTAAAATCCTATAAATAAATGCTAATAACTAATGTTAGCTCCCAAGTTCAACCTAATCTAACAAAACTAACCCCAAACGCTAATGGGAAAGAAACTGATAGTTGAAGCCCATGAGAGCTCCTTAAAACCGATAAAGGGTAAGCTAAACCAAAAATGAATATTGGTATAGATAACCATAACAATGAATTTAAAACCCTAAAATGAATATTATAGTTCTTAAATGAACCTTTGAACACTGAAATCCTAATTAAAACCCTAATACATGTGAGCCTTTAAATTGTAAAACCCTATTCTATAGTCAAAAACCCTAATCTAACTAGTGTACTCTAATTAAATAGTAAAACTATTCATTAATCAGAAACTAATCGCTTAATTGCCCTAAAACCTTAATTTACCCTCTCAAATGTACTCAAATAGCAATAATTGTCTCAATTCCTTAAAATAATTAGAGAAGATGACCCAATGGGTTTAACCAACCTAATTTAGCACATTAAGCCCTAAACTATACCTAATTAATGCTAAGTGTACGAGAAATTAAGATTAAGAAACTTAATTACACCTTAATCTACTAATCGGGTTTTACATCATAATTAACTATAAGTCAAGAACGATTAATCATATGAAACCAATGTAATAATATGAAAATATCTCTTAAGAATGCCAATATTATACTTAAGGAGACAATATAAATCTTGTAAACTTTCAAATATGAATTTAGAGTTGGATATAAGAGTTAATAAGTAATCCCTAGAACCGCTTAAGTTATAATAATAAAACCCCTAAATAAGACAATTCAACCCTAAATAACAAGTCAAAAAACCCTAAAACCTTAATCATATGCATAAAACCCTAAAACTCCTAATACACAAGAAACCTTAAAATGATTAGAAAATATCAATAAACTGAATAAGACCTCAATTAGAAGTCCAAAAACCTAATTCAACTGATAAACCCTAGCTATATCCTCAAACTATTCGCTAATCGCAAATAATTTCTCCAATCCCTAGAAAACCTTAAATTGCTAGCCTCTTACTCAATCCAAAGACCCTAATCAATCCCAAATAAAAAAGGACTATAATAAACAAAGTAATATAGGTAAATGAACTTAATTAAAGAGATAAAATATGGAAAGACCTTAATTACACCCTAATTTAGCCTAAATTACTTATTTAAGTATAATCATGATTAATTAGCTTAATTACCCTTTAATCTATCTACCAACTCTTATTACATCTTAATTAGTGGCAAGTCAAACTCAATTAAAATCCAAAGACAAAGAATTAATTGAGAATTAAAAGACACTTGTCCTTAAGGAGAGAAAATCCCCCCTCATTTGGCAAAATGTAAATAAGGTATAATAATACCAAGAGGGGATTATGTATCCTTATCCCAAGATAGCCACCGCTTATCCCCCTTAATCTACCTTCAATATTTATCATTTTACCCCTCTAAAACCCTCATTTGACACTATTCTTCATGCATAGAAAACCCTAGGAAACACTTTCTAAAAACCCAAACAAAAGCTAAAAGAAAAAGGGAAGAAAGCAATAGGAGTTATCGAACCCCTCCGCGTACCACAACGCCTTTTGGCCTTACTACTACCATACGCCACCAAATGATAAGCCACCACCACCAAAAGATCAAACATACACCTTAATTTCTTTCCGATTGACATTTGTTCTCAAAGGAATAAGTTTTGACTTTGTTTTTTATTGAAAAAGTTAAAACTTGTGCAGGCCAACCTAAGATAAAACTCACCCAACTTGACTTTCTTGTTCACATAAGTTATACTTGTGAAATCTTGAGAGTTTAAGATTAGAAATACTAGATAAATATGTTATAATCTTGTATGTGTCATTTTAGAGTCATATAATCACACCTTCATTCATGTACTTAATTAGTTTATTACTTACATCTTAAAAGTATAGGAGACAATTTTATGTAGATAATTTGAAAAGAAGTTGATAAAACTCCATGAAACCCTAAGTACCATCCATGCCGCCCCCTCCATGATATGTATCCATATTGTTTTCACCATATTATATGATATTAATAGCTTAAAACAAGAAGAAATGCAATTAAAACAAGGAAACACACTAGAATAAGTGTTGGATGGAATAAGTTGAAAGAAAACCTAGAAGAACCCTACTTGGTCGGTACTTTCATGAAAGTTTTAAATTTGTAAATTTTGATTTATTAGCTTAATAACGTGATTATTTATTGTTAAGTATGGTTTAAGACTTAATTAACCAAGTTAAGTAAGGTAATGATAAGTTAATGATCTAAACTAGTTAAATTGGTGATTAAGGCCTTAAGAATAATGTTAGAAACCGCATTAATGAAATGGACCAGATCTAGAACACCTAGTAAAATGGGTTATTGAGTGGACTCATTAGGATATTTGGCCTATTAGAATAGGTTAGAATTGAGTTTAGGGTCTTAGAATGCAGATTAAGCCTAAACTACTTAATTAGTGATTAGGGCCTTAAAAATATGATTAGGAACCTAATAAATGAAAAGAACCAGATCTAAATCCTAATATAAAGTGAACTTATCTTAAGGCTTTTAGTGGGATTAAATGCAAGATCATAAGTGGAGTTAAGCTTAATGCCCTAAAATGCAAAATAAGCCTAAAAGCCTTTAAAAGAACTAAGAGTAAAGCCTAATAACTTGGTGACCAGATTTGAACCCTAAATTAAAAGCATCATAAAATAATATATAAAAGGTCCATTAAGTCTAAAAGCCCATTAAATCCATCCATTATGGGACCCTTAATAGGCATAGGCTTTAAACTAGTAAAAATGGCTCATTTAGGCCCCCAAGAGCAACACCAAGGCCTAAGATAAAAATTTAAAGTCTTAGACAGAAAATGTCTACTTAAAATAATTAAGAGGAAGCCTAAAATATTAAGTACAAAGCCTAAGATCAAAAGCTAAGCTCAAAGCCTAAAACTAGACTCAAACCTTAAGGTGACCAAACTCACCTATTAGGCTTACAAACTTGCTGACCCAACAGCCTAAAAATAACCTCTCCAAATAAAAGAACACTAAAAAAATAGGGAAAATCGATTATAAGAACACGAAATTCTAACTTAAAACGAGAAAGTTATGACCAAGATACAAAATAAGTGGAAATAAGGAAATTATAATGAGGCTAGCAAATAAATTAAGTTTAAGATAAGTCTTATTTACTTTAATTACCTTACTCAGGTGATTTAGGATATCAAGTTAGAGATACCAAGGGCTACTTGGAATACTAAACTTCAAGGCTAAATGAGTATATTGCCTCCCATTTTACTCTGTTTTATGCTTGTAGTTAGTGTATTATCTAATTATATATGATAATTGAACTTGATGCATGTTGGGGTATATCAGAACTTATGTGTGCCTGTTCTGGTTGACCTATGCTTGCAAATTACGTTAAGATATTTCAAACACCCTTGTTTGCTAAATTAGAATGTAGTGCATTAGAGTGTCTAGAATATACTTGCTTAATTGCCCTATGAATCCAAAATTAATAAATATTCGACCTCTAATTAAATTGGACATACATTATATCTTATAGCATAAGTCAAAAGGGTATTAGCACCATACAGTACAACAAAAGATCATGCTTAGATAAATCCATATTAATATTATATATTGTGATTGTTTATTGTATGACATATTTCATACAACATGTTCTTACCTCAACCTTTGAGAACTATTTGGCTCCGAGGAGTATCGCCTTCTGTTTGAAGTTGAGCTGTATCTACTATTGAGGGTTGTTATATTGTTAAGATATTTTGTATTGGACATGGATATCTAAGTCCTGACATACCTAAATACTTCCCATTTCACAACTCGAACAATGGTAGGCATTAAAAATGTGCTATATATAGTTACCAACTGACTTTATATACTATTTGCATTGCATTTGCTTGTACATGCATTCGTATGTTTGATAAATAACTTGTTTGTTATTGTCTAATGGTAAGGTAAAAAAGTTACCCATTAAGTTAGATGTAGCTTACCTCCCAATAGTTTCATTTACAGGTGCTACAAAGCTAGGGTTGGGCTAAGATTCAAGTATAGAGTGTTCCATTGAGCTGAGAAAGTAGAACGATAAGTTTAGAAAAGTAAGTAGGATAGTTGAATTAAACTTTTAAAAGTGTCTAGTGGCTTCATAATTGTCAGAATTTAGATACCCTTTATTATTGTTTGGTAGGTGATTCTGACTCTCTACGGTTATAGTGGCTGTGGATTGTTGAATCACTTGTAAATATATTTATAGTTAAACAGATGTATGTAAAATGAATAAATACCCTTAGAAACTCACTAGTTAGAGCCTTGTAACCTTTGACTTGCAAGGGAGTCTTTATATCATGTCTGTATACGTGATAAGAAGACTTTATAGAAAACTACCAGGCCCCCTCTAGGGTGTTACAATATGCCCTATTACCATTTATTTTCTTGTCTAAAATTTGTGTATACAATTAGGGTAGATTCTAAAAGTCCTTAACCTTTATGACTTCGCACATTTTTGAGGAAACGATTCATTAATCACATTAAAGCTCAAGTAGGGTAGCTTAATCAACCCCAAGCAATGGCTACACTACTACACTCGAAGCCTATATAATGGCCCTCCCATCCTAAGGTCTTAACACAACTTAGGTTTGATTGTATCTACCCTGCATCCATGATGTAACAAACAACCCCCCATATCCCAATGTATGTTGTATGCAAACAATTAGTATAACTAAAATAATTTATTTACAATAAAAGAATAATAAATAAACATAGGTACTTGAAAAGATAAATTTAAATTCGGAATGTTTAAGTAGCTAGTCCTCTTAATGTCCCCGATAAAGTCGCTAAGCTAATGAGCCTGAATTTTTTTTATTTTTATTTTCCTTAATCCAGTTTATATCAAATCCTATACCCATTTAATATAAACCATCGACTAAGAATTAAGGAAAAGTTGGTTTCTAAAGGATTTTGAAAAAAAAAAAAAAATTGGACTCGTTACCCAACTAAAGTCGAGGAGAGAGTGGAGTTAAAACCAATTGGGTAGATTGGTTATAACTTAGTTACCAGTCATCAATAAAATCAATTAAGAAAAAAGATTTATGAAACTAAAGATGTTAAGTTCGGAGGCTAACTTATTAAACCCTAAACAATACCACCTTAACCTTTTGAATATAGTTTATCTTGAAAATACCCTTTTAACTAGAAGAATTAATTCTAAATTTACAAATAAGGAAGATTAATTTTTATCTACACAAAAGAGGAGAAAATTAAAAGAAAAAATTAATTTTCTATAAAGGGAAAATAAAAAAATTTCCCTATTTGAAGTCATCTTGTAAATCTCTATAAATACTTATGTATGCGCTATTCGAGATCGAACTTTTCATTGTTTATTTTTAAAACTTAAGTATGTTTGTTTATTTTGATTTTGAAATTTAACTAAGTTTAAATTTATTCACCATTTATTTTATATGAAAGAAAAAAGAAGGCCCCAATTTTTTTATGTACCTTTTTTTGAGAAAATTTTGACTATTATTCTAATTTAGAAAAAGGGTCCATTTGTTTTTTCCTTTTAAAAAAAATAAATAAAAGGATTTTTTCTATTAGGATAAATTAAAAGATAATGGGGAAAAAGATTTATATAAATACGCAAACAAACTCATTAATAAAATGGAGATAAATAAAAATAACATAAAAGAATCTATTTAAATAAAGAGATATTTTTTTTTTCAATTTCCGTTTAAATAAGAAATAGGTAAAAGAAATAAATAAGGAAAGAGGATGGGCTAGACTTAGTTTGTGGTTTGTATGTGGGTCAAGGGTAGGGTTTAGAGTTGGTTCAAATCGGGTTAGAGGGTCTTGATTCTAATCAAAGTAAAGAGGAATGAGCAATGGCTAAGGGAGATCATTACAGTGGTTTTAATGAGTTTTTAAAATGAGATAAACCACTTTCATGTGGTTTTTATTGGTGAAACGTCATTTGGCAATGGAGTGGTGGCGTTTTGAATTGGTTTCAGGAGTGGTGTAAAGTAGTTGTATGTGATGTTGGTGTTATTGTGCAAGGTGGTGGGTGGTAGTTGAAAAGATGGTGTGTGTTAAGGATTGTGGTGGTGGTTTGTATCAATTCGTAGTGAAGAGAGAGCAGTTAGTAAGCAATCACGACTTGGGGTTTTTAAAACCCTTAGGGTGGCATTACTTGAGTTAGGGGGCATGGTGTTAAGCAAGTAAGGAGGCATATGGAAGCACAAAGTGTGAGGAGTCTCATTGGTTGCTCAATTGAGCTTAACAAGCTTTAAGTTGGTCTCAATTCTAGAGAGAGGAGAAACAAGTAGCTAGAGAGAGTGTGGATTCATAGAGGCTTAGAGGAAGTGTTTTGATGATTGTTGATGATGAATTGAGTATTTAGTTCCTCTTTTATAATGATTTATGCTCAACAAAGCTTTGGAAAGTCTAATTTCACTTTAATACCAAAATTTCAACTTAATGGGTATTTGACTATTTAATTCGATTTTGATACAATTTTCCTTAATTTAGGTTGAAATTAGTGGTCAAATGCAATCCCTAAACAATCTTTCTTACTTAAAATACCCTTTAGAAGCTTTGAATTGCATTAATGAGCTTAAATCATGGAAGTTGGCTTCGGATAAAAAATGTTTTTCTAATCTTTAAGTGCCAATTTAACCCAATAAATGATTGAATCTGGACAAATTTTTAGGTTTAATCCAAAGTACTCCAAGCATGAAATCATAAAGAAAAATGAGTCAAAATTAAACTTAAAATAAGGACCCTAATTGAGGAAAATGAAAGAAAGCATGGGAAAGCCTAAGAAAGAAAAGAAACTGGGATAAGATCGACCAATCACAAGCCAACACATATCCATGTAGGTGCAAAAAAAGAAAAACAAAAACAAAACAAAAGGTGCTTAAGTGCTTGTTCAATGACTTAAACCATAGACCTCATACTTACATACACATGCACTTTCCATACAAGCTACTAGCCCATACCTTAGTCTCTATTGCAAACAAAATATATTTAAACTATCTAACTAAGCCTAATTAAAACAAAACAACCTATCTTAACTCAAATAAACTCTTAAAAACCCACTATAATATTATTTGCATTAAAAAATGTATTTCTATACTACATACTTTTTATTTTTGTTCTTATTTTCAACTTTTCCATTTTTCTATTTTTTTTCTACCTTTTAATTTTCTTTTGTTTTTTTTTTTCCAATTCAAACTCTCTTGTTGCCTATGGAGCAAAAAATAATTAAAGATCAAAATAATATTACAAGATTCAAAAATAGGGCATCTACAAGCAGATATTTAAGCCTTTGTGTACTTATAATACAATGTAAACATGTAGCAAAGTAGTAAATGTAAACATGTAGCAAAGTACTAACATATCATATGCGCGACATGACAACTGTAAGGCCATAAGTTAACGAATTTATAAAATATTAAGAATATGATCTATATAAGGTGAGATGAGGAGTATAGATAAGATTATTTGCATTACAAAGTGTTTATATTATATTTTGTGGATCTATTGAATTGAGTTAATTATTATATTATGGATTATGCGTATGTTTACATTTAGATATTATACCTTATCTTAGACAAATGTTGCTTAAGACGATTGAAGTAGGCTCAAAGGTAGTTAGGTTAGATACTTATTTCCTCTTGTATTATTCTATAGAAACTATTCAAAATTGATATCTAAAGAGAAGGGACAAAAAAAGAAAAAAACCTTGAAACTAAAATTTTAACAGGGTATTAGCTTAAAAGAAATTCATATCCATGACTCCTAATCTAAATAAACATGTCTAGATTTTTTTTCCTCAAAAATCTCTAAAATCAGCTTAATTATTATCATATATTTAAAACTAGATATCTAAAAACTTCTATCTTCTTTTGAGCATAGGATCCTCCACAAGAACCTTTAAGATGCATGCTCATCTTCTTTACCTAAATTTAAACCTTTGAAACACTTGAAATCCTCCACAAATTTGGAAATAAGTAACTAAAGAATAAGAATTAATATTATGTATAAAAAATCTCCTTAGGATCATAATTTTTGTAATCTACAGTACATTTTTCTCATTTAAATATTATAGTTAAGTATATTATGCACTTATATCAAACTATTGGTGTTATATATTGATCCATCAAATTATGTTCTTAATCAAAATCTATAAACTAATAAATAGGATATGGCTACTTCGACTTATTATCTTTAGCTTCTCCTTTGCATCAATGATTAGATTAGCTTTTAGTTGTGTATTGTAGAACTTAATCATTAATAAAGGAGTAAAGACTCATAAAATTAATAAAATGACTAAGGGGTATTTTTAGCAAAGCACAAATCCAAAAAATCCCACTTAAACAAAAAGGAAAAAAAAAAAAAAGCAAGGGTAGCCTCTTTTCTCTCCTCCTTATCTGTTCATCACATGTATGCGATTTGATCTGTTTTCTTACATGAATTTGATAAAGAACGAGAAACAAATTTATGACATTGAAGGGAAGGATCAAGGTAAGTCATGGATTTGATAGTTCTTGATAAGTTTTTTCTAGTTTTGATACAAGAAATTCGTTTTTCATCTAAGCCTTAGAGAGAAATGAATTAAGGATTGGTTTCCTTGGTCCAAAACATTAGGAATCTAAAGGTGGTGTCAATTCTCAATCCCTTATAATAAGTTTCAATCCTACATCCTTATTTATTTCAAGTTTTCAAGTATATTGATTAGATATGTTATTGTAGGTTGATTATCGAAAGGACATGAAGGAATTCATTTTGAATCTTAAAGGGTGTTTTAGAGAAGTGTAGAGTGAGTTCTAAGTATAGAAAGATCCTTAGAAGTGGTGGTTTTCAATTAGGTTTGCAATAGGCATCAAAAGGGGGAATGGATTATGTGATGTAGTTTGTAAAAATTTGTAGGCTGTATAGCATGGCATCTGGACAAGTCCCCCTATAGTATTTGAATGTTAAGGCGATTACCCTCCTAGAATGCTGGCATTTAGATGTTATGAGTTGTAGCATCTAGATGTCATGTGTTCAAATGATCACAAAATGTTTCCCCTTTATTTATTTGAAGTTTTTAGACTATTTTTTTCATTCCTAAACTCTTCAAACATATTTTCCAACTTGTTCCAACAATCAAAACATCTCTTAAACAAATTTTTCTTCATCTTAAATCTACTTATTTTTAATGACTTAAGTTAAGGGTGAATGGATGAGGCTATTAGAAGTAAGAGATGACGTTGATAGCGAGTTTGGAATTAAGTTAAGTTGCTCATAATGTTTACAGGTTATGAAGAGGTCATCTCTAAATTTGAAATGCCTCTAAAGTTAAGTATAGGATATTATTTGATACTTGTGCTTATAGGCTATAGGATTTAACCGAACTTAACAAATCCTTTGCTATAATGAATCATGTGCTACGTGTATTTGGCTAGGCCTAAGGGGCTAGGACAACTAATGACCTTAGGGTGACAATTTGATATTCTATGCACAATGGTGTCTCGAGTGGAATTTCGTATAGAAACAATCTTGGTAGATTTAAGTGGATTCTTGGTTTTTAAGGTGTTGGAGAGGACCTAACACTAATATTTATATAGTATCATATATTGCTTGCTGGAGTTATGAGTTACTAGAAGTTCTGGGATGTTGAAACTATGTTAGTTGCTAAACTAATTAAAAGATAAAAATCTGTTGTTATTGCACTTAGTTAATGGAAATGTGTGTGTAAGTGTGTTACTAGCCCGTTCGTGTGCATGTGCTTGTATATCTTATATTGGGCTTTGCTCAACCATTCATTGAATTTCTCTTTTTTTCTTTTTTTTTTTTAGTTTTTGAAACATGGTATGTAGAGTATGAAAACTGTTCTTGTAAGGATTATGATTATTATGAGAAAGTAGTAAGATTTTATAATTATTACATTTATGAAGGAAGTTAATCATGTTGAATAATTAAGGATTAAGAGTGTAAACTTCATTTTTGGTTTATTTATTTATTTATTTTTGTTGTTGGGAATTCCATTAAGACTTCGCTTGGTTAAGTTATTTTAATGATTTTGTTGTTAGTTCATTCATGCCAAGAAATTATTTAGTGTTTCTGTAGATTGCTATTTTTAATTAAACCTTGTTGAGTTCTTATTAATGCTAGTCGAAGATTGAATATTTTACATTTGTTGGTGGACGTAATTCTCAAAAAATATCCTTAAAATTATTATATGAAGAATGTAATTGTTATTAGCAGATGTGATGGAGACTTTTTTGGGGTATTTTATATAGGTTGAAATTTGAGATGCCTAATGTGCTAGTAGACCATAAGGACACATGGTAGACTATGACATTCTAGATTCTAGGGCATTACATGTATTGATAGCTTTTACTTCATTTATAGATAGCTTTTGATTTAAGTATTGATAACTTCCATTTTACTACTAACGGCTTCTACTTAAGTTTCAATTGCTTCTAGTTTGCTTTTGGATTGACTTATACTTTTTTTTTTAAGCTAACAAATTATCTTTTACATCGTCAATTCTAACTATACACTTTACACATAAACTAGTGAAATGATATTGTAATTCATCATTATCAAAACTAACTAGTTTATCCAACTATTTAGTTACATTTTCGTACTTTACAAATTTTCTAACTCAAATTTTATTTAGGCTACAAATAGTAATGAGATGTAATAGAATAGGACATTTATCAAACTTTATCAAAGCTTTTTCATGAATTAATTATATATGAAATTCTTTTTCAAATTGCTCATTTACATCACCAATTTTTCATAGATTATGGTGAACAAGATCGTTCCAACTTAGAATACTTAAAATCCTTTTGAAATTAAAATTCAAAATAAGCTACCAAAGAATAAGATTTAGGCTTTGTTTGTTTTAGCAAAAATGGTTTTTAGAAAACATTTTTCCTTATTCTCCTTTGCTTATTAGACTGAAAATAACCTTTTATATAGAAAACATTTTCCCTTACAAGGGAAAACATATTTCTCTTAAAAGTAAAATCCTAATGTTTTTTTTTAGGAAAATGGCTTACACTTTTCAAAATGATAAGTCATTTTTTAGATTGTCATGTCTTGAATAAGGGAAGTTGTAACAGTCCCTCCATATAAACTAACCTATGATAGAAACTAATCTTGCAATTGCTATCATAAATATAGCCTATACAATATGTATACAACATAACCAGCTTGAAGCATCTAGTTTGGCACCTATTTTTAACAAAACCTATGGTATGGCTTTTCCAAAATACTTGCTCAAAACAGCCTACAATATGATTTCCATAATATAGTAGTATTTATATATCAAAAGTCTTAGTTTCCATGAAAAGTTTATAATAGCAATAGGTTTTAGAGTCTATTTATAATAAAGTAGGAAACTAAGAATGCTAATTAATTTCTATAAAATAAAAAGAAAGACACATCAAAAGTCTAGATCTAATAGGCCTTCAAGTTCCTCACTCCCTCAACCCAACATACATTAACCTAGGGATAGTTATAACATTGCATCTTTAACCTTTACTCAATACCTACAAAAGAGTCTATAGGGATGTAAGTACAATTAGCTTAGTAAGCAAAATGGAGATAAAAGAGTACACCATGCACAAACATAGTTTTCAAACATTTTATTTTAATGAAATGAAATGTAAACAAACAAATGCAACATTGCACAATCTTAATGGGTTCATTGTAAGGTTAAAGAAATTTCATCCACTTTCACCCAGATTAAGGAGTTTAACACAACACAAATCAAGCCAAACCTAGGTTTGTGTAATGGAGATCACCCTCCTATAGAGACCGCTTTCGAACTACAACCCCCAACATTGCTACGACCTCTACTTCTATTATTTAGTTCAACTAAAGGTTGGGAAAGAACCATTTCAACTATCCTTATTGAAAGGGTCAGTATTTGGTCTAATAGACCTAATCACTCCCCTAATGGATTGTTATGCATGTCTAATTAGATTAAAAGTTAGTATTAGATTAAGTCTAATTAAGGGTGAGCAACAATTTCACATGACAAAGCAAGTCATGCATATCCAAGCAAAACAACACTTTAAGTCCACAATTCAACTAAACAATTGCACATGAGGTATGCATACAATCAACTAAGTTATAAGTACAACCAAATGCACTCCTAGGTGTCTGTAAGCCCCAAAGCTAAGCTAATTGACCGTAAGGTTGAACTTAGAATATAAATTTGAACGATCGGTTAAGAAATCCGATTATACCCCAAATTATAAACTATTGAGAGAAATATTAGTAAAATTAACCCCGTAAACTTGAATTTAAGAAAATAAGTAATAAAATAAGAGACATTAAAATTTTCAAATTTTAAGCATAATAATTGTTAATTATCGAAAAGGCAAACAGTGTAATCTAATAACTAATAAATTACCAGAGATAGATTATATGTATACTAAAAATTTTAGAAAGACCAAAATAATAATTAGGAATGTTCACATATACCCCATATGTATTTACGTGTAGATAAAAATACGCGAAATTACCTAAATTGGCCAAAAACTAAGTAAATAATTAAAGAAAATTATAAAATAATTATAGAAAAATCAGAAAAAATCACAAGAGGATAAGATTAATCAAGATCAGGTCATGGCAGGTCCAAAGCTGCAAAAGAAAAATTAGCCAATAAAAATTAGACAACTTAAAAGCCAAAAATTAAGGAAATTGGGCAAAGTCTTGTCAAATTAATGCATAATAATTATAAAAAATGTCTATAAATAGCAAGAAAAATTCAGAATCTCATTTGGACGGATATAAATCAGAGAAAATTAGAGAGAGCTAAAAATTGGGAGAAAAATTCGGTTTAGAAAAAAATTAGAAAAAACTGTGCAATTAGGGCTTTCAAAAGGAACCCACATTAGACGAGCAGCTGGAAGTGGACGGCCACCACCACCACACGGTGGTGGCAGTGCCCAGGCCGGCCGACAAGGCCACGGCGGCCCGCGGTGGCCGGANTAAAAATGTACAATAAATCTGATAGGAAACTTGAATTTATGGAATTATATGAAAAATGTAAAAATTTCTCACATTAGGAGTAAATTCGGTACACAAATAAGGATTTAAGTGTACCGGATGGAATAAAATACTAATTAAAGGCAATGACGGTATTGAGGAGATCGGGAAGTAATGTGATTAATTTCACATTATGGGTTGAAACAGATTTCTAGGGTTGGAATCTAAAACATTACGTAAAAATCGAATTAAAACCTAATTTAGAAATCGATGCGAAAACCGAACCTGAACCTAACCCCAAACTTAAAATAATTGTAAAAGATTTAATACCTAGATAATTAGGCATATTAAACCTTAAACAAAACCTAACAATAAGCATTATAGGATAAAACGAACCTATAATAGTTATATGAAAAGTTGAAACCACGTTTGTATTATAGGGATGATCGGCAATGGCTTGAGCAAATCAGACCTCGAGTGAGTGAGCGAGGAGTCGAGGTAAGTTGGGATTAATACAATGCTATATTTTGGAGGCTTAAGATTATGCTTGGTTGTGCTTGTTAGATAGTTGAATGTGTGCATGTGCTTGATTATGGGTGATACTATGATTTTGTTTGTTGCTCTAGCATATATTGTATGAATTGTATAAAAGGATTGATCACCTTAAACTGGACTTAATTAAATATCTGACTAGTAATCATAATCAAACATGCATGACAACCCGTTAAGGGAACTTAGGACTCTCCGGCCAAATACCTACCCCTTCGGAAGGGATAACGCAGGATTGTAAAATGGTCCCTTCTTCATCCTCAGTCGAACTAAGTGAAAGGGGAGGAGGTCGCGGCGTGGGTGAAGGCAGTGGTTCGAAGGTAGTCGCGGGAGGAGCAAGGTCTTCATTACACAAGCCTGGGTTTGGTCGTGAGCTGTTGCATTAACGGCAATTCCTCAACCCAGATTAGAGCGGGGGCAATTTCTCTAATCTCACGACGGGCCGGACAACATCGTGCGATGGCATTTGCCTGCACATGCATTGCACTTGCCTGCACATGCATTGCACCTAATAAGTGATTGAAAACCTAGTTGTGTGTATGGTATAGTTTTAAGTCCTCCGTCCTAACTTACTGAGCTGTAGTTGCTTACATCCCTATAGACGTTGTGCAGATGCTAGCCAAGAAGCGGCAACAACTACTTTAAAGCTAACAACTGCTGGATCTTGGGGAGTGAAGAAAAACATGAGAAGAATAAACATATATTTTTAAGGTTTAAGCTTTTACTTTAGAACTTTTCATTTTTGAATAATGTAATAACTAGGAAATATATTACGGAGAAATATTGTAAACCTTAATTGCAATAACTGTATTATAATATATATATATTTCCTCACTTTCTTAGATAAATGATTTAATTAAATTACAAACTGTTTCCTTCAAAGCGGGTTAGTCGTGGACGCCTTGTGTAGATCAAATCTAAGATAGCGGTTGTAAGGCCAACTTCTATCTTAGGATGGTTTACACGGCGGGGGCTGTTACGACTCTGCCACTTCGGGGCGTGATAGTGTTGAAGTACTCTAATATAATACTATAACATGTTGCAATGCATGGATCCTAACTTACTTTCACTTTATTGATATACTACTCTCGATGGTTGCCTCCTTAGTCTTTAGTTATCCTTATAAATATATAATCGATTAGTTTTAATTCATATTCGAGTCTTGAATCATTTGTAATTAATTCATTTCATTAGTTTTTAATTGTTTCAGCACATGTTTCATAAGTTCTTTCCATTTACACATCATGATTTTTTTTTTTAACTAAACCAATGATTTTTATAAGTTACGCTAAATTACCAAATCCTCCAAGTTAGATTCTATGTTTTTTTATAGTAGTTTCCTTTAGCTAAAAATCCTCTAAGTTACTTTTTAAGCTATACAAAGGTTTTTTATATCGATTTTATCTTCTATAACAGCTTTTGAATTCCTCTAAATTAAGCTTCTTATTAAACTACCCTCTAATTTACCCTATAACCTTAGCAACATCTAGAGGTTTTAGAAAAGTAATCCTCTAACCAAACTTCTGAGTCCCTTTTTTTTTTTTGTATTTTACACATAAATTTTGCTTTTGACTCAATCTTTGAGTATCACCCTAGTGGACAACTCATCGATAGGACCTCTAAATTATCCTTTACCTTTAACCAACTTTTTGTAATTACTTAATTTGCTCATTTTTCCTTTAACACTAACTAAGCACAATAACAAATAACATTTCATTAATCAAGTCTTTGCTTCATCCCTTCCTAATTTCACATATAACATGTCCTAATTCATCATTCCCTCATATTTATCAAATCACAACCTACTAATCTAAGCTTATTGGGACAAAATCTTGACTTACCATAACTTTTTACTCCAAATCTTAATTCCATAGACTCATCATGATATAAATACCCAAATAAATTATTGAGTTCAAATTCCAAGGGAGTTTCTTTAGGGAAATATACTAATTTTTTTTGTTAAAAATGACTATTTTAAGTACAATTTAAGGTCAAAAATTAAATAAAAAATAGAAAATAATTTCACTTAAAATCTTTTCGTAGCAACTTAATATAAATATAGGGAAGTTTATATAAAAATTTTGAGATTAAAATTGTATCATTAAACTAACTTATTTCAATATAAAAAATTGCTAAGTTTCGTCATTTTCTTAAGTACGTAGATTATAGCTACTAAATTTTTACAAAATAATATTTTGCCATATTCTACATATGAAAATATTAGGAATAAATTTTTTTGTAATTTTTTGGTTATATTTAATATTTTTACTATTTTTTTATAAAATCGAATTGAAAATGGATCCTCACTAGAATTGGCTACTTTAGCCACTACTGAAAGATAACCCCTTGTTAATTGGCTTAGGCATTGGGTGCTCTATAACTTGGTGGCTGTAATTGGTTCCCAGCTACTCCCTAGATACACAAGCTCTTCCAAACCCAAATTACGCAATGATTTTTGTAATTTTTCCCTGATTTTCTTTTCCACTCTCCAAAAACCAAGCTAAATTTTTCTAGATCCTAAATTGCATGTAGTATCTAGTAAAGAGTGTTTTCTAATTTTCTAGAGTTGGTTGGATATGCAAATGATTTGTCTTTCTCCTTCCTCAAGATTTTATTCCTATATAATAAGTCATTTGCATCTTAATCCTACTCTAAATTACTAACAACTATCCTAATCTTTCCATATGCCTAATCCATGAAAATCCTAGTTGTTCCATGTTGCTTTAAATTATTTATTTATTTATTATTAATTTCTTTAACTTAAAATGTAATTATTTGAGTATTTTAGTTAATTACAAGTGTATAGTTATACATAAAAATTTCACATGGCATATTTATATATATTGTATATGTTATTTTACATCACATAATAATTCTATTGCACATATAATTTATCTCTAAAAATTTATAAGCTAATGGGGGCTATTCCATATGATTACAATAAATATTATGTAATATAGTAAAAGTACACTATTTTAGCTATATTATTATTTTATTATATTTCTGATATTTGAGTTCACGAAGTCTCATCAACTAATGTCGAGCATACTCATAAATTTTTAAGTCAATCAGATTAGTTTTACTGACACCGTAAATTTATCTACTCGATTCCTATTCGTAAAATATGATGCTTACATTTCCACCCCTCTTTAAAAGGTTTTGTCCTGAAAACCTTCATTTAACCATCATATCATACCTTAAACAACTATGTCTTTTTAATATAATAATACTAATAGAGTATTTAGAAAAGTTCAAGATATCCTTTTTCCTTGGCAGCCTTAGTTCCCATGTCGCTTCTACTCTTAGGTCGTTACCCCATTATACTTTCACATATTCAACTTCCCAATTTCTTAAATTCTGAATTCAATTTTCCAACAATTTAATCAGTTTCTCCTCAATTGTATAGTTTTCTTATAGATCCATCGGTTTTAACTCTACAATTGCATCTAGATTCTTTACAATTTCTATGGCATTGATACATGAAATAAATCATGATACCTAACTATATTTAGTGGTAAAGCAATTCAATATGCCATAATTCCTAATTTCTCCTCTATTTCAAAAGGTTTGATGTATCAATGACTTAGTTCTCCTATAGTAACAAAGTGTTTAAATCCCTTAAACGAACTTATCTTAACATACACGTGATCCCAACGATGAACTCTATAGGATTTCTTTTTAGGTATACCCAACTTTTATATCAATACTATGTTACTTTTATCCTCTATCGTATTATCCTCACTTTATCATTCATCAGTTAGATCTTCTTAGGCCTTATCATTGCATATTCATCATCTTCCCAATACAATGGTGATCAACATTTCCTTCTATGCAAAGCTTCATATGGTGCCATTTGTATAGTTGCTTGATAACTATTATAATAAGTAAAGTCTACCAATTGAAAATATTGATCCCAGTCGCCATCAAAATCTAAAATATAGCCTCTTAACATGTCTTCAAGTATCTAAATAATCTCTCAGATTGTCCATCTATCAAGGGATGATAACCTATACTGAATTACAACTTAACACCTAAAGATCGATGCAAACTCTCCCAAAATTTTGACATAAACCGACTATCTCTATCTAACGCTATACTTATCAATACACCATGTAATCTAATAGCCTCCTTTATATATAACCATGCCATCTTCTCCATTGAATCATCAGTTCGGTATAGGAAGAAATGATCACACTTCATCAACTTATCTATGAAAATCCAAATTGTATCATAACTGGCTCTTGTCCTTGAGAATCTTACTATAAAATTTGTAGTTTTCTAATCCCACTTCTGCTAAGGTATTTCTAGCAGTTATAGTAAACCATTGGGTCTCTAGTGTTGTCCTTTCATGTGTTGACATGTGGTACACCCAGCTACTTACTGTGACACATCCTTTTTTATGCCTTTCCACCAAAACAAGGCTTTCATATCACGATATAATTTATTTCCACTAAGGTATAATGTATAGCCTGTATTATGTACTTCAAATATGATCTCATTCCTTAGCTTTAAGTCATCAGGTGCATAGATCCTATTCCTATACCTTAACATACCTTCTATGTCAACTCTAAAATTAATAACATCACCTATATTCAACTTTTCTTTAATCTCCTTCAAATTCAAGTCCTTGTCTTGTTGAAATTTAATTGTTTTAATTAGGGTTGGTTATACTACCAAGTTCATCAATAATACATCAATCTCATGCCATCTGAATTCAATTTCCAATTTTTCGAACTCCCAAATCAACTCTCATTGACCAATAAATAATGAGGCCACTTGTTCATAATTCTTGCAACTTAGTGCATTTGCTACTACGTTAGCCTTGTTAGGGTAATAGTTTATAGTCAAATCATAATCTTTTATTAGTTCCAACCAATGCCTTTGTCATAAATTGAATTCCATCTAAGTAAAGAAATATTTCAAACTTTTAGGATCGATATAGATTTCATAATGCTACCTATATAGATAATGTCTCTAAATTTTCAAAGCAAACACCACAGCTACTAACTGAAGATTGTGTGTTGGAAAATTCTTCTCATGAGGCCTTAATTTCGTTGATAAATATACTACTACTTTACTATCCTACATCAATACACAGCCTTGTCCATTCTTAGAAGCATCACCGTATATACAATAAGGTTTATTTGGCTTTAGAAAAATAAGTATTGGTATCGAAAATTAGACGTTCCTTTAACTCTTGGAAAATTTGCTCACACTCATCATTCCGTTCAAACTTAACATCCTTTTCTATTGGTCAAGTTAAAGGTCTTGCTATATTGGAAAAATCCTTTATAAACCGTCTATAATACTAAGCCATTCTAAGAAATCTTCTCACTTCTAACACCTTAGCTAGCTATTTCCATTTTGCCACAGCTTTAACTTTCTTAGGATATACTAAAATTCTTTTACTAGATACTATATGTCTCAAGAATGAGATTTTATCCAACCAAAAGTAATATTTACTCAATTTAGCATATAGTTGATTATCTCTTAGCTTTTGCAAGGCTAAAAGTAAACAATTCACATGCTCATCTTTAGTCTTTGAGTAGATAAGAATATCATCAATAAACACAACAATGAATTTATCTAAGTAAGGTTGATAGATCTAATTCATTAAATCCATAAACACTGCCAGTGCATTAGTCAATCCAAAAATCATCACCAAAAACTCATAGTGCCTGTATCTCATTCGAAAAGCAGTCTTTAGTACATCTTTAGGCTTATTTCATAGCTAACAGTATCTAGATCCCAAATTAATCCATGAGAATACAATAGCTCCATGCAACTGATTAAATAAATCATCAATTCATGGCAACGGATAATTATTCATAATGGTCACGTTATTTATCTCTCAATAATCAATACATAATGTTATTGTTCTATCTTTCTTTTTCACAAATAAAACTAGTGCTCCCCATAGACATACACTACTTCTTAACTCTTGAAGTTTCATCAGTGGCATTCAATATAAACCTTTTGATATTGGCTCAATTTTTGACACCAACTCTATAGTAAAATAAAACTATCAATGCGGAGCTAAACTAAGTAAATCATTTGGAAAAACATCAAAAAATTCACACACTACAGGTATTTCAAATACTTTTGGGATTTCTCTCTTTTCTTCTACAATAAATATCTAGCAAAGTTGCCATTGCATGATAATATCATTCATTTCTTCCCTTACCTCAATAATTGATAATCTCAATCTATGCTCTCCGATCTTTTGTTGAAATACCACTTTACCCTCATCCAAGATTACATTCTTATTTTGACAATCGACTTTGGTCTTTTGTTTAGATAGCCAATCTATTTTCACTATAATATCATAACATTTCAATGGTAAAACTATTGGTTTTATAGGAAATTCTTATCCTTAGATTTGTAATTATCATTATCCATTATTTTCCATGTTAACACTTGTTCTCAGGTAAGTGTTCTTACTTTATAAGTAGCTTTAACTTCAATCGCATTAATTTCATTTCTGGAGATATACTCTTAACTAATAAATGAATACAAAGCTCTCGTATCAAAAAATGCATACACAATTCGTCCATTTATGAGTATGTTTCCTGAAATAACTACTATTATTATAGTTATTTATCATTTTTATATTATATTTAAGTTTTGTATTTCCTCAATCCTAATACTTTCCTATGTATACAATATTAACATTCAATTTATAAATAAATAGGATTATTAATTTACATACCTATCGCTAGACCTTGGTCATTTTAATCAATATCTATTTCATCATCTAAATCATCAAGGAAATACTCCTCCACCCACTCATCGAACTCATCAATTTCCTCTTCCATACTCTCTATTGCAAACACCTTGGCTAGTATAGTGGGCATCTCTGGCCATCCAGTCTTCTTAGCTCCTTGTCCAACTTGACTACAATACCTTGAGATTCATCCTGACATTCTACATCTATAAATTTCAAAGTTTTCATCTTTAGATAACCCCTTGAAACATAATTTGGTCACTACATAGGAAACATTTGCCTTTTAATTGTATACATTGTCAGGGAAAATGTTAAGCTTCACATTTCCAACATTTCACATTCCCCACCTCATCATGGAAATTATATCCTATTTTGGTTTGAGTTGGGCCACTAGACATCATTGCCAACTGCTTTCCCTTCTGACCTAAGCTACTACTTACGCTTGGAGATGACCTTTTAAAAGCAAGTCCAAATCAAGTAACTCCCCTCAACTTCTTGCCCCATTCACTTTGCATAGATAATCAGTTATTCTCTAACAGCCATGCCTTGTTCACAATATCATGGTATGTAGTAAACACATAGTCTATCAACTTACATTTCATAATCGAATCAAACCCATTAACAAAGAGATTTTTCATCAACTCTTAATTATCTCGATACAACTCGGTGCATCTTGTAACAATCTATTAAACTCGTTTTCATATTGAGCTATACTCATGGTGCCCTTCTTTATTTCCATCAACTGCTTAGTCATCTGATTTTGTACACATATGGGAAAATATTCCTCTCTAAACACTTACCAAGTAGTGGGGCTAGATATTGATCTTGCCTTTGAGTTCTACCAAACTCGAGCACCCATTTTTAGCAAGAAAGTATCATAAGAGACTTTTTGATTACTTGGAATCCTAAAAGCCGCAAAACTACACTTGATCTATACCAACCAATCATCAGCTAAGGCAAGCTTTCCCATTTCACCCCTAAAATACCAATTTGCTTTCATAAATTTAAGAAGCCAACTCGCCTCCTGAGGTCAGATTTCTCTTGGTTTAACCTCTAGTAGACTTTGATTCACAATATTTCCACTAATGATCAAATGTTGAATCAAAGCTCCCTATTGCTATATCATAATTATCATATTAGCCAACATTTATCCAAACTAAGCTAGGTCCATCATGTTTAGAGGTAGTGGTGGTACCTTATTTCTAGTTGATTCTGGTAGATTAAGAGGATAGAGAGGTGGTACAACATTCTCAAGTCAGTCATTCACATTTCTATTCGCCTCCTTAGCCATAATTATAACTATGACAATTAACTAACAACTGATATTATAACTATATCAGTAGTTAGTATAGGATCTAAATAATTCATATCTACATATAGATCGAAAGTTTCCCTACAAATGTAATATATAAAACAATAACAAATCTCTTAGCAAGAATTCCTATTCACATTAGACCTATAATATTAAATCTCTATACATAGAACAATATTGACCCTATATCACCTATTACATTTTCATCTTTTGCTTAAATACACCTATATACCATGAGACCATAAGAACTTCTACCTATAATATTGTATCATCATTATTTCACTTCATTCCTTATAATCGATTCTCATAATTATATCTCACACAAATATTGAAAAATAAAGATATGCATCACTATTTCATGGTTACATACACTTTACATTACTACCTTTATAACTTGAACTTTACATCTAGAAGATTACATAACTTTACTTATAAATACAAGATTACATACTTGATCACCTATGTATGTCACTTTTACTTACATTTTTATTACATTTGTACAGAAGTCTATTTACATTTCTAAGAACCCAAAATAACAAAAGTATAAAAGTTATATTCAAAAGGTCTAAAAATACATCAAAAAGTTGTTAGGAGATTTAAATAAAACAAAAACAACTAAGTCATTCAGCTTCACAAAATGTCAAAAAGCCCTATTCATAACAAGTCATGCCATACTGCCAAGCTAATACTCCTTTAACCATTTGAACCTTTAAAGCTACCACATCTTTCATAAGGATCTAATCATCTTGTTCATCTTCCTTAAAATCTAAACTTACTATCACCATTTTAGGATTTTCCAATATCACAATTACTTCATGCACTTTATCCTCATTATCCTCTACTCCACCCTCTTGAATAGGTTCTACCTCAGCCTCTACTCCAAATTCCTCTTCTAAATCTTCTTTAGGATCCTCCTCATAACCTAGTCTTATATTTGGCTGAACATTCTCGGGTAGATTCTCAAGTAGCATCTTAAGGGGTTTAGGTTACTAAGACTATAGTAGTATTTCTATGCCAACATTCTCAACTATAGGGAAACTAGGAAACCAGTCAACCACACTAGGAGGATGGTTTTTAAAAATATGAGGAATACCTAATCAAATCCTAGATGATAATTCTTATCCACTTCTACAATAGTAGGAAAATATAACATAAGAATCATCATAGATAGAATCCCCTTATCTTGCAAATAATTCTTCTCAAAAGCAACTATAGTAGTGTACTCATTAATTTCCAATCATTCTTCACGTTAAAAAACATCTTACGCTTATAATTATCAATCTCATCAATAGTATGAAACAACATCCAGTTAGCCATATCTAGTAACAACTTTTGAAATCAAATCTATCTGTCAATATAAGTCTCATTACCTTCCCAACTAAAATGTAACCATGCATAAACAAGATCATTTCTATGGATTTGAAAACAATCAAGTTTAAAGTTTGTTCGTGTTATATAATGCTTACCATTATTACTTTATAAATCTTTACATATATATCTTATATATAGTCTTACTAGTCTAAGTCTTTTACATCCCATTAAATAATCCCACTCTCAGTGAGCCTAATGTCTAGTTTATTTTAATTAGACACTTCAAAGCTTGGTTCTTTAGAGCGATGCACTAACACTAATCCAGAACCATCACGCCTTAAATAGGAGAAGCCATAATAGTCTTACTTTATAAACTAACCTATGATAGAAGCTGACCTTATAGTTGCTATTATAGATGTGGCCTACATAAGGCGTACATGACTCAACTAACTTAAAGCATCCAATTCTACAACTATTATTAACAAAACTTGTAGTATGAATTTTTCAAAAAACTTATTCAAAATAACCTGTAGTATAATTGCTGTAGCATAGTAGTATTTAAATAAGTATTTATATATCAAAAGTCTTAGTTTCCATGAAACGTCTACAAAAGCCATAAGTTTTAGAGTTTATTTACAATAAAGCAGGAAACTAATGGGTATCTTAAGAAATCCTAATTAGTTTCTTAAAAAACCGAAAGAAAGACACATCAAAAGTCTAAATCTAGTGGGCCTTCAAGTTCCTCACTCCCTTAGCTTGATATATTGATGATGGTTATAATGCTACATCTTTAATCTTTACTCAGTACCTGCAAAAGAGTCTATATGGATATGAGCACAACTAACTCAGTAAGTAAAACGAAGACAAAAGAGTACACCAAGCACAAAAATAATCCTTAAACATTTTATTTTAATGAAATGCAATGCAAACAAACAAATGCAACAATGCATAATGTTAATGAGTCTATTGTGAGGTTAAAGAAATTTTAGCCACTTTAAATCAGATTAAGAAGTTTTAACACAACTCGAATCAAACTAAACCTAAGCTTATACAATAGAGAACACCCTCTTCTTGAGACTACCTTCAGACCATGACTCCCAACCTTATCACAACCTCCTCTCCTATCACTTAGTTTGAATAAAGATGAGGAAAGAACTATTTCAACTATTGATATGACTTGAAGTGTACGTAGCAAACATGAGCTAAGAACGGGGGTTTCAATGCGAATGTAGATGGATATCACGTGACAAGGCACAAACATAATCAAGGGTTGAGCTTAAAATAGGGTTTGATATGACTTATAAACACTAAATATCATTCGGGTTTCAAATGAAGGATTAGATGTGACTTACTAACTTGCCCAAATGAAGGGGTTCACCACAATCTTGAGAGTAAGATTGATAAGAATAAGAAAGATTGAAGAGTAAAACAACACTCAATAATCTAAAGCATAAGCTTAGGTAGCTCACAAAGATGTCAAGTATATTCTTGCTTAAAAGAAGGTTCGACTTCCCTTATTAATTACAAATATTACTATTTATAGCAAGTCTTAAAACCCTAATAGAAAAACTATAAATAAAGTGGAAGGCCTTAAATCCTAAAGTAGGTCTACAGCTAAAATTAAGGAAAATATTTACAAGTGTACAAAATTATGTACTTTAACAAGGAGGTTAGTAGGCGAGTCATCCAAGCTATCCTGAAAAGAGTAAGATTCGAACTAGGTAAGGTCAACAATTAGATGTAGTAAGAGTTGCTGAAGTCTTACAGTGTTTAGACGAGCTTCCTGTGAGGTTAGCCCATAATTGTCAAGCTCTAGTATTGGTCAATGCTAGGTTTATAGAGCCGTGCTAAGCCCTAGGCTATTTCTCGTCTTCTTGGCAAATGACAAGTTTAATGTCGAGTTGTTTCTTTTCTTCCTTTTGGCCATCGGCTATTAGTTTGACCTAGGATGGGGCAAATCAGCCTTGGCTAGGGATAAGTCAAACTCTGTCTGTAACAAGTTAGCCTCGGTTTAGAACATGTTGGCCCTAGCTTATAATAGTTTAGCCTCAACCTAAAAATAGTCGTAGGCTGATTCTTATCATCTATCCTCATCGAAGGGGTTGATATTTGGTCTAACAGACCTAATCGCTTCCTTAGTGGGTTGTTATGCATATCTAATTAGATTAACAGTCAGTCTTAGATTAAGTCCAATTGAAGGTGAACAATAATTTCACAAGACAAAGTAAATCATGCTTATCCAAGCACAACAGCTCTCCAAGTCTACAATTCAAGTAAACACTCACACACGAGGCATGTTCATAATCAATTAAGTTACAAGCACAACCAAAAGCACTCTTAGGTTACTAAATACTTTAATACAAAACTCCAACATGCTACGATGCACAAATTCCAACTTATTGAACCATTGCCTTCTTGGTCTTTAATTATCCCTATAAATATACAATAGATTAGTTTTAATTCATATTCAAGCCTTGAATCGTTTATAATTTATTCATTTTATATGTTTTTAATTGTTTCGTCATAAGATTCATAAGTGATTTCCATTTACAAAGCATGGTTTTTTTTATTCAAGCATGGTTTTTTTATTTGCTAAACCATTGATTTTTATAAGTTACCCTAAATTGCCAAATCCTCTAAGTTAGATTCTAAGTTGTTTTATGGTAGTTTCCTTTAGCCAAAAACCCTTTAAGTTACTCTCTAAATTATATAAGGGTCATTTGTTATACCAATTTTATCCTTTGAAACAGCCTTTAAACTCCTCCAAGTTAAGCTATTTATTAAACTATTCTTGAAGTTAGCCTCTAACTTTAGCTATCTCTAGAGCTTTTAGGAAAGTCGCCCCGTAACTAAACTACTAAGTCCCCTATTTTTGCATTTTACGTATAAATTTTGCTTTTAACTCAACCTCTAAGCCTAGTCAACAAGTCATTCACAAGACCTATGAATTATCCTCTATCTTTAACCAACTTCCTATAAAAAGTTAATTTGCTCACTTTTCCTTTAACTCCAATTAGGCACAACAACAAATAACATTTCATTCATCAAGTCTCAACCTCATCTCTTCCCATTTTCACATATAACATGTCCTAATTCATTATTTCCTCAAATTTATCAAATCACAACCTACTACACTAAGTTTATAGGGACAAAATCTTAACTTACCATAACTTTCTACTCCAAAACTCAATTCCATAGATTTAGCATGATATAAATACCCTAATAAATTATTAAGCTTAGATTTCAAGTGAGTTTCTTTAAGGAAATATACTAATTTTTAGCTAAAAATCACTATTTTATGTATAATTTAAGGCTTAGAAATTAAATAAAAATATAGAAAATAGTTTCATGAAAAATCTTTTTATAGCAACTTAATATAGGTATTAGAAGTTTATAGAAAAATTTTGAGGTTGAAACTACGTCATTAAACTAATTTATTTTAATATCGAAAATTACTCGATTTCATCGTATTCTTAAGGATGTATAATAGAGCTACTAAATTTATACAAAATAATATTTTTCCTAGGTTTTTCATATGAAAATATGTAGGAATAAATTTTTTTCATAATTTTCTAAGTGTATTTAATATTTTTACTAATTTTTATAAAATCAAACTAAAAATAGATCCTCACCAAAATTGATTGCTTCAGCCACCATCGATGGCTACCCCCTTGTTGGCTAGCTTAGGCACTAGGTGCTCTATCACATGGTGGTGGCAATTGGTTCTTAGCTACTCCTTGGATACATAAACTCCTCTAGACCCAAATTACATATTAATTTTTTTAATTTTTTTCATAATTTTCTTCCTCACTCTCCATGACCCAAGCTAAATTTTTCCAAATCCTAAATTACATGTAGTATCCAAGAGAAAGTGTTTTCTAATTTTCTAGAGCTAGTTAGATATGAAAATGATTTATCTCTTTCTTCTCAAGATTTTAGGCTTATATATCAAGTCATTTGCATGTTAATCTTACCCTAAATTATTAACAGCTATCTTAATCTTTCCACACCCCTAATCCATGAAAATCCTAACTACTCTATGCTACTTTAAAATTTTTATTGATTTTTTTATTAATTTCCTCAGCCTAACTTAGTTTAAAATGTAATTATTCAAGTATTTTAGTTAATTATAGGTGTGCAGTTATACATAAAAATTACACATTGCATATTTATATATATTGTACATATTATTTTATATCATATAATAATTTTATTACACATATAATTTATCTCTAAAAATTTACAAGCTGATAGAGGCTATTCTACGCAATTATGATAAATATTACGTAATATAGTAAAACTATACTATTTCAGCTATATTATTATTATTTTATTATATTTTTTATATTTGAATTCACATAATCTCATAGACTAATGATTCGAGCCCATTCATAAATTTTTAAGTCAATTGGATTAGTTTTACTAATGCTTTAAATTTGTCCGTTCAATTCCTATTCGTAAAATACAAGGCTTACACGAACTACTTTCTACTTAGATTTTTTATTAGGATTGACCTATGAATTATAAATATGAAGGAACTTTAATTGAGAAAACTCCAAATGCTTGTTAATAAAATTTTAAAATATAAGCCAAAGAGATTATAATGATAAATATTAAAAATTAATCAACATATTATACTTTTACATAAAAAGCTTGTATCATACTCATGATAATATGCTGATGATACTTTATTTAAGTATAAAAACACTTTGAATAAAGTTCATATCAAATAGTAGAAATTTTTTTTCAGCACGCATTTATAGTGATAACCCTATGTATGAAAACATATCATTTTCAAGAAAATGCTTTTAATAGAAAATATTTTCTATGTACGAGAGGTTTTCATTGGAACAAATAGAGACTTAAACTTACCAATCAAATATGAAGCATATCTCCTTAGGATCATAACTTCCATAATTCACAACACAATCTTCTTTTTTCAATCTTATAGTTAGATATATCATTCAACTGTACCTAATTATCTTCTTCCATAAATGTAGGTTCTTAATCGAACTAATCAACAAGATTTAACTGCTTTCACCTATCAACTTTAGCTTCCACTTTGCATCACTGATCAGATTCGCTTTTAATTGTGTACTAATAGCATCTACTTCTTTTATAGTTAGCTTCTAATTGGGTATAGACAGCTTCTACTTTGCTTTCAGATTAACCTCTACTTTTTTTTTTTTTTTTACTTAGCCAATAGATTAACTTCTACCTCATCAATTCTAACCATACACTTTATAGAAAGACCATTAAAACAACAGTGTGATTATTTATTATCATTGAAATTACTTAAGGTACCAAAATATTTCTTTACATCATTGTAATTTGCCGATTTTCTAACTGGGGTATTATATAGCCTATAAAGATGCAAGAGACGTAGTAAAATTAGGCATTTATCAAACTTTGTTAAAGCTTTTTCATGTATTATTTTAGAGGTGGAATTCTGTATTAAATTCTTCATTAGTCAATATCAATTTTTCACATATTGTATTGAATTTTCTTAATTCCTCTCTCCTTTATTTACGGGATACAAAGACCAAGCCACTGGATATTCCCAAAAGGATATGAGTGTAGTTGTAAATAAAAAGATTTCAACAGGAAATAATACTTAAACAGTGGCCACTTGGCTGCTTCAGACCAAGATTGCGTCACTCTTTATATTTATTTATTTATTTTCCTAATTTATTTATTTTTTCGTAAATATGGGTGCACGTTGCTCCGATCCGTATCACTCTTGCATGCTATTCTTGTCTCCATGCACAAGGTTGTAATAAAATATTCTAAAATATCAGCACATTATGGCATTATTACCCAGGCGTACAGACAATTTACTGATCTCTAGTACTCCAAAGTCTAGTTAATTTTTTCCAAGGAAACTGCCGTGGATGTTGAAAATTAATCATGCAGATATGTGGTACTGGGTTGGACTTGACTTTTCAAGCACACTCATTTTCTGTTGTTTTTTGATACCAACCCAAGGATAAATACCCAACCACCCCTGGGGGTGCCTCCTGGAATAATTAAAGTAAACTCCTTTAATCTCATTTCTTGGGAGGAGGTAGAGAGAGAGAGGGAGAGCTTCCCCGATATTGCACTAGTGAGAGTTAACTACAGTATTAGAAGAGAACTAAACAATAATAACAATGGTGAGATCTCCTTGCTGTTGGAAGATGGGATTGAAGAAGGGTCCGTGGACACCAGAAGAAGATGAAATACTAATCAACTATGTCCAAAAATACGGTCATGATAATTGGAGGGCACTTCCTAGATATGCAGGTAATATTATATTGGTTGACATGTACATGTAAGTCACCATGTGTTGTATTAAATCAACATTTGCTTAGTATACCTTCCTTGTTTGTCTTAGATTTTATTCTTATTATCATATATAATAAACAAACTTCTACACATAACTTGTGCATCTGTAAGAGAGAGATGCGGCATTATAACACAGGATACAAGAAATTGAAAACAGATTAAGATGATCAAGTCCTATATGATTTTAATTGCATGGTCATTACTCTTCTACCGGGATATTGTGGGAACGATTTCGCTGCGCTCGAACATACACATATCCTGTAAGTTGGTGTAAAAAAATCACATCAAGGATGAAAGTAAAAGGATAAAGAAAAATTTATGAGAAATATAAAAAGTTCCTATTAGTAATAAGTGTCTTTTGAACTCATTAAAGAAAGACAACCCTTAAGATAAATGAAAGTTATGGAATAACCAAGAAACGTGAATAATAAGTGGAGTATTGTTTTTGCTCATGTATATTTCAGGGTTGCTAAGATGCGGGAAGAGCTGCAGACTGAGATGGACCAACTATTTGCGACCCGACATTAAGAGAGGGAATTTCACCAAGGAGGAAGAGGACACCATCATTGAGTTGCATGCTGAGATGGGAAACAGGTATAATATATTATCTTACATACCAATAAACACATGGATTTTGATTGAATATTGTATGTGGTCACCTAGCTATAACTAATCATACATGCAATAATATATCTGTATTCCTCCACATCGAATGATTTTTGAAATATATATATATATAAAGAATATGTGGATGGCTTAACGTAGGATATTGGTAATTTTCTTAAAATAAAGTGCTCTTTTACGTCAAGATATGTTCATTATTCTTCAAAAATAAGATCGCTAAATGCATGTTAATCAATCACACACACACACATATATATATATATACATGTATATTTGGATTTACAATACATGCAATGACATAGCCAGCAAGATTCTTACGTTGAATTTTAGGTGGTCGGCTATAGCAGCGAAACTGCCTGGGCGCACGGACAACGAGATAAAGAATGTATGGCACACGCATTTGAAGAAAAGGGTCGCTGGGGAGAATGGAATTAACAAAACTCAGGACAAAACAACATCAAACGAAACCCTAAATCCTGACGACATCACTTCTAATCATACTACAGAACCCTGCACAGAAGAGCCTGAAAATATTAATGCAGACACCCATACTCCACCTCCCCCTGGTTTCGAAAACCCAGCATATGCCCCCCTATCGTCCCCTCAACCTGCATTTAGCGAAATATCGTCCATGGTCACGGATTCAATTACTCCTCCCGGCGAAAGGAGTGATAGTATCAGCATCACCAACTCAAGGATCCTCGACGAACAACTTGACAAGGGATTGGATTATCTTCACGAATTTGAGGGGAGCTTTTGGTGTGATCCTCCATTTGATTATGACTCCAATTTGGCATTCGAACTGCCATCAGATTTTAGTACTGAAATGATTGGACATCCCTATGCGTCTTCTAGCAACTTCATAAATGGAAATGATAACTTGGGCCTATGGAGTGCTAGCGAAAGTTTTGTTTTTGACGACGGCTTGGACTTCTGGTGCGATCTTTACGTTAAGGCTGGGAGGTCAGAAGAATTGCCCCACTTCTGAACAAAAATTGTCTTGATAGTCATGGAATACTCTCAAATAGCGCGATCCTACGGGACCTCAACCATGCATCAGCCATATTACGTAGAACAGTTTAGTAGGGTTTTGGCAGATATGCTAAGTACTTGTTAAAAATCAAAAACAAAAGCTTTCTACGGTCGTTAAGATTGATAACACATCTCACAGAAAGAAGCAAATAGTTATGCGCGGAGCACCCATTATGACGTATTATAAGTGCGTAGCGAATCTTCTTGTGAAAAATATGCAAGTGGGAGCATATATAGTAATAATATATACTCGACTAATTATGTGCATTTTTCGATCATCCTTTTAATCTTATAAGTTGAAGAAGAGAAGAAACAACAGAATCAGCTCCGCCTCCACCTTTGGGATGTTGTTTTGTTGGAGAGTAGAAAGGCTGGCGGCAGGATCCAAATTGATGTGCGAGGGGAATTTTCCAATTCCGTCCATATGTGGCGACTGTGTAGGGACGAGTCAAAGAGAATCGTTTTTTTTTTTTTTTTTTTTTTTGACAAAGACAGTTATATGTATACAAAGTTGTCACTGATGATTTATATAAATAGAATTTTTGTTTCTAAGTTGATTATTATAGTAAGAACCGAAATTGAGTGGCCGTTATATGTAACTTCTTTTTAAATTTTTTAACGTTGTTTCCTAAAAGTTTACATTTTTTTTTTTCATTTAGTTTTTTAAATGCTTAGGCGCCGCACGACTTGAAAACTCAAAAAAAGGAAAAGAAAACTTGCAAAATAATTCGTTTGGCCCCGGTTAGATCATCGACCCAATTATTACATTTTCTTTTCTTTTTTAGTTTTGGTTGGTCCAATAGAGTAGTGCATGTCCACCCACCCCTTTCGTATGAAAAAGATATTTATTACAGAACTAATACGCCTCATATTTGAAACGGTAGCAGATAAATTACAATAATATTTAGAAACATATTAATAATAGTATATAGTTTTTATAATGTTATAATTTATATTTTTATATATTAGAGTTCTATTAATATTCATAGCTAGTAATTTATCAATATGATTCGTTAGTGTAATTAAATCTTTTCTATCATAGTAGGTGGATCACATGATTTACCACATTAAGAGTCATTTTCCTACCATCTTCTAATCTTGTGGCGGTCAAAAATCCTTTTTCTTTTTGAATTTTGATTAGTTTTTTTCCTATAATTAATATTTTTCTTAAAAGAAAAAATAAAAAAGGCAATAGTCTCATGCACATGAATCACAATAGTAAGTTTCACTTATTTTTAAGTATATTTATTATTTTTACAAACAAATATATTTTAAGCAATATATACATATATAGTGTAAGAGTTTTAGATAGTTTAATGAAATCGTTTACAAAGTGGTTAAATTGCAAAGTAATTATACAATTTTAGGAACTTGTGATTCATGACACATTTTTGTTAAAACAAATACATAATCATTTAAGTATTACACTCTTAGTAGGACCATGAACTTAGATGTACGATTTTGTATAAATTTGCAATTTTACAAACTCTATACATAACCCTACCAATTTTATGTATTCCAAGTTTTGGTAAAATTGTGATATTAACAACCACATCCTTTGAATAATAAAAAACATATGGATGTAGTCTATATTTTTATTACTGTCAAAACTGACACAAATGAATGAATTACTTTCACCCGTGTGATTATATGGTAGCTTTGAATCCCTAAAATCACATTTAAGGCAATTGTATCTAGATTTTGAGCGGTAAAAAAAAACTTATCCAATTGAATTCAAACTTTACGACTAGGATATAAAAATTAGTTAAAGTGACTAAGTGAAGTTATATTGTAAAAATAACGACTTAAAATTACAATTTTAGCCTTAAAAGTATGATTATATAATATAACGTAAAATTCATCGAAACCCCTAAAACCGAGTTCAAAAAGTAACAATAAGTTAGAGATAAATTAATTAGGTTATGAAAAGAAATAATATAGCATAATATACCATATGAATATATACATATTTTTATGAGCATACGTAGTACATATAATAATTAAACCCATAAACTAACTCGAAATTATATAATTATATATAATATATGATAAACTCATAAAAATAAATAGGAAACATATCTTTAAAAAAGAGAGCATGATAGAAACATGATTATATGCACATGATTACTATGAGAAATATACCCGTATATTATTAAAAATCATTAAACTATAATATTAAATGTAAACTACCCTAAAATTATCCAAATTGTAGCCAAAAAGTAGAGAAAACTTTTGGAAAATTTTTGTAAACCACCATGGCATCAAATTGGGAATAGTTTTGATGAATCAAAAGTACACTTCATAATAAATGAACACCTCCTACTTAGTAAAAAGGGGAAAAATAAAAAGAAAAAAAATAGATTTGGTTGACACAATTGCTATAAAATGCAATTAACTTCAAACATGTTCCATTTAGCAACTTGGTATTGAGGATAAGGTAGAAAAAGATCTAGAAAATTAGAAATATTTTAGGAAAAATAAATCAAAACAAGGTAGCATACTGAGTTAGCACGGTCCCCTAGCCTTCCGATGACCTACTATTGAACCCTTCCACCACCACATAAAGCCACCACTATCTAGGCCTTCCAACAACCACCCACCCACAGTCGGCCACTAGAGTTCCAATGAATAGATGCTTCAATTTTCTACCATTTTTTTTATTAAATTCTAAAAAATATCAAGTCAATCAAAAAAATTATGAAAAATTTTATTCTTAGGTTATTTTAGATATAATTTCGTGTTTTATTTTTATTTTTATTTTTTCTAAATTTCGAATATTTTATATACTTGCTTAAATAAGTCACTATTCATCCGATTTTTGAAATACAAAATAAATATACTAAATAATATTGTTTCTTACTCAAAATTTTTATATAGAATACGTATGACATGTAGTTAATCACTATGTAGCCATATTTTTAATTTAGGCATGTTTAATATTTATTGTGATTTTTTGCCTTAAAAATAGTTAGAAATAGAGCAAAATTATGAAATAAATAAATTTTTATAAAATTAATTAATGGAATGGATATCTAGTGATTCTTAATAATGTTGGGATATATTTAAAGTAATTTTGTATAAAAAAGATAAAAAAATTTTTAATTAAATGCAATTTGGGTGTGAACACATAATTATGTGTATATAGGCGATAAATTTGATAGTATGAAACCACATACTAAAAAAATTCTTCATATTTTTAGAAGTCTACAAAAATTTTTGGAAAATTATTTGATAACCTAAGCTATTTATCGTGAATTTTAGCAGTAAAACAGCCTAATTTACTAACCATGATACATTTTTAGTAATAATAGACTAAACTATGTTAAATATTAAAATAAAACCTATACATATACATATTGATTAGGTTTAGTTAGAATGGAATTTTGTTGTGTTTAGCACTATTATACGACTTAGGTTAGGGTATACGTATATTAGGGTTAGAAATTATGGGTATTACTAAGCTATTTTAAGAAATTATATAAAATATAACTTATTTATATTATATGAATATAGTTTGTTATAGCAGTATATAAGTATAGTAGACAACTAAAATACCCTGTAGAAGTCATCTCTCGAAATAAAATCTATAGTAACAATTGCAAGTTCATACAAACCTAATAACACTACTTTTACTAAAATTAGACAAGCTTAAGTAGTATAAACCATATCTTTATAATATTATAAGAATTTATGTACTATGATAACATTATTGTAATTGAAACATAAATTGATTAATTAAAAATATATTTTAATACGATCGAAACGATATATTATAAGTTATAATATAACTACATATATTATCGATACTTAATACCTTAACGTAACTTATATAATAAAACTATATTTCATTATAGAAGAAAAAAATAATAATATACTTTAGAGATATATAGATATCTATATATATAATTTCAAAGTGAAATAAAATGATAGATAAAACCCTAACATTTTCATAACTTTTACAAAAACTAAATTTGAGTTTTGCATATATTTAGAATGAAATAAAAGGATAGATAAAACCTTGACATTTTCGTAACTCTTACGAAAATTAAATCTGAGTTTTACATATATAGGGTCTCTCAATGAGCAAAGCATCAGTGATACAAGTCTTTCGCATGATCATCAAGATAAATAAGTTGGGATTGTAGATCTATAGCTTGTTGAGATACTGTATCAAAGTATCTAGAGGTTTAAAAGTACTTTTACTTGTTGTTGTTAATTAGCTATCTGTACACATACCATATATGTGATTAGTATTCTGTTTATGATAGAAGTTAAACTCCTTGGGATGCTATTATGTATGGTTTCATAGTTTTGTATTGTGTGAACTTGTCTAACTACCCCTAAATGGAATTAATAGTGATTTAACTGCTAACATAATTAAAAATGCATATCAGCCGTTTGGAGAACAATTAGGAATGTTAGACCAAATACCGACTCACTTCAATAAAAATAATTGAAACGGTACTTTCTCTATCCTTAGTTAAATATAGTGACAAGCGAGGAGGTCTTGGCAAGAGTAAGGGTTGTGGTTCGAAGGTGATCACGGGAGAATAATATTCTCCATTGTACAAGCCTAAGCTTAGTCTAATTTTGATTTACGATAAACTCTTCAATCTAGGTTAGAGTAGATGCAATTTCTCTAATCTCACAATAGATTGGATAATATTGTGCAGTGTTTCGAGTGATTGATTGCATTGCATATCATTATAATTAATAATCTTGTTTGTAATTGTTTGGTACTCTTCTAACTTCGTCTCACTTATTAAGCTTGTTGTGCTCACATCCCTATATACTATTTTGCAGGTAACGAGTGAGAGTTCAAGATGTTCAGATATCACCACTCCCAGTTTAGTGCGTAGTTGGTTGGAGAAGTGAGGAAAGGAAAATCCACTGAATCTAGGATTTTAACTTTTATTTTGGTTTTAAGAAAACTAATTGGAAATTCTCTAGGATGCTCACTAATTTCCTATTTTATTGTAAATAGATTTTAAGACTTATGGCTTTTGTAAACTCTTAATGTTAATTATTACCTTATGTGTGAAAATACTTATATATGTACTATTATATTATTAGACAATAAGCTTTATTAAATAGGTATTTTAAGAAGCTATATTATTGGTTTAATTATTGATAAGTGTCAAACTAGATGCTTCAAGCTAGTTAAGATGTGTTCACCTTATGTAGATTGCACCTTATGTAGATTATATCTACGATAACACCTATAAGGTTAGCTTCTATCTTAAGTTAGTTTACATGATAGAACCATTATGACTTCTTATGTTCGGAGCATAATAGTTCTAAGTTGATATCAAAACACGATTTTAAAATAACCAAGCTTTGAAGCGTCTAATTAAAATAAGTGAACAATATGCTCACTAAGAGTAGGGTTGGTAATGGAATGTAAAACACTTATGACATGTTTAGTTCATGGAATAGAATGAGGAGGGAATGGAATTGGAATTTCGTAAGGAATTGAATAAGAGTATAATAAATATTATTTTGTTTAGTTAGATTTATAAGTAATTTAGGAATAAACATATAATATAACTTTAATGACTAAATTATCCTCGCCCCATTTTCTTTCTTAACTAATCCTAAAGTAATAGGTGGCTGGTAATGGTGGTAATGGCGACAACAATGGTGGTAGTGGTGGTAGTGGTGGCAATAGTATGGTGGAGGTGGCTACGGTGGTTAGTAGTGGTGAGGGCGGCAGCGATGGTAGTGGTGGTGGTGGGAGCGGCGACAGTGGTGGTAGGAGCGGTGGCGATAGTGGTGGGAGTTAGTGATGGTGGCGATAGTAGTAACAATGATGGTGGTGGTGATAACGGTGAGGAATCATAATTCCTTAGTTGAATTAAGGAATTCTTATTACTTGATTTCAAGTAATCGCAATTTTGTGAGAAAAAACTAAGTAAACATGGTGATGGTAGAATAAAGAAGGAATAAAATTCCAATTCCATACACTGAACGTGCCCTTAGATGCATAAGATTATATATATATAACTTATGTATGTAAAAGGGTTATAAACTAACTTCTAAATTGATTGTTTTCAAATTCGTTAAAATTGTCACATACATGTAATGTGGCATTTTGAATGGGAAGGGGATGAAATACTTATTAAATGTAAGATTCAAATGCAAAAGTTATTACTAAATATGGCTAATTGAAGAGTATTTTATACCATCAATGAGATTATTAAGAACTATAAGCATGGAATGTCTTTTACTATATAGGATGATTGGAAGATAATGAGGGATAAATTAGGACTGCATATAATGAATATACTACCATAGCTACCTATGAAAAGAAGTATTTACAAGAGAAAGGGATTTTATCTGTAATGATTCCTATACTGTACTTTCTTGCTATAATAGAAGCAGATAAGAAGTATCCCCTAAGTTTTCATTAGATACTTCCAAGTGTCCTACATATCCCTAGAAATTATTCCCCTGTTATAGTTGAATGGTTTTCCAAATATCTTATAGCTAAGACTTCAAGTATAGAAGGACCCTTACAATCTTGGGAACCTAAACCCCCAATGATGCCACTTGAAAATCCACCCTTAAATGCTTAGCCAAATTTAAGGTTTGATGATGATGAGAATCTGAAGGGGAAGTTTGAAGTAGAGGTTGAAGTAAAAGCTGTTCTCGAAGATGTAGCATAGGATAATGGGAGAAAGGTACATGAAGTAGTTATGATACTAAACACCCCTGTAATAGTAGCGATAAGTTTTGATTCTGAAGAAAATAGAGAGGATGATTGAGTTCCCTTTGACGATGTGGCAACTTCAAAAAGCTTTATGTAGACATTTCATCTTTGTCCCCTCTTTATTTAAATTTTTTAAAGGGGTCTTAGTTTAGAAAAATAAAGAAAATTAAAAAAAAATCACAAAAAAATAGAAAAATTGGAAAAATCACAAAAAGTAGAGTATTTAGGAAAATTTTAAAAATTAAAAATAATAAATAATAAAATTTTTAGGTAGTTTAAATAAAATAAGATTTTTAGTTTAGTTTTAGTGTTTTTAAAGCCTTGAATAATAAAAGAGGAAAAGAATGTTAAACTTAGGCTTTGATTTAAATCTAGCTTAAGTTGACTTAGTTCATGTTTGCAATTTGATTGCACATATGAATAATGCATAGGCCAACGGCTTGACAGTTTCATACTCTAACTTATAATCGATTTAACTTAGAGATCCCGAGTTCGAATCTTGTCAAAGGCACAAAATGATTTTTTTTTTCTTCACAAAACACACTTGCCACATGTTAAAAAAATCACTAGGCTACGTGTTTGGTCACAACACATGGCTCTTCATTATTGGGCTACGAGCTAACATAGTGCCATGTTAGCTATGTCATCTATGTGGCATGATACATGTCATATGACACATCGTTGTCCCCTATCCACGTCATTTGCTACATATCACATCAAAGAAACGTAGTATGATATCAGCGGATCACATGGTGCCACATCAGTACATTTTTCCCCCTCTTTCCTTTTCTTTCCTTAGATTTTCTCATCATTTCCTTGCTAATAGCCTACTTTCAAGCTTATTTTAAGGCCTTTTCCTTTGTGATTTGATTAAATCAACAAGTTAATTACAAGTCAACATGGCCTACTTCGAATCAAACCTGAAGATTTGTCTTGATTCACTCATTTAATGGATCAAAAAGCCAATTAAAAATCTGAAGAAACTTTAAGAATGCAGATTTTGCTCTAAGTATAATCTCAACGATTTAAGATCTTAGAAGCTTCTAAATGACTAAAACAAGTAAGAAAACGATGTGTAGATTACATTATGACCTTTTTTTGCATCGATTATCTTTAAATTCGAAGGGTTTTTAATCAATTCCCATTAATTGATACTTTCGAAATTAATGGATTTCAATGTTTGTTACGTTGGTTTTAGCTCGAATTTGTATAAAAGAGGGGTTAGGCATCACATTTGGCAAGGAATCAACGCTCAAAATCACACACCTCTCTCTCTCTCTCTCTCTCTGTGGTTGTTTACAAGCAAAACCACCACCACTAGGGAACTCCCAAAATCTACACACATTGTCCTCTCTATCTAATCTTAATCCTATTTGGTGTTTTATTTATTTTCTGTATATTTTTTTTATATATTTATTCCAATTGTATTTGTAACTCAAAAAATAAAAAGCATAAAAGGAAAAAAAAAAGAAAAAAAAAGGGAAAAGAGGATATAATAGTTTGTTTTTTTATATATTCCCAATTTAAACTCAAATAATAAATAATTAAAAATAGAATAAAATAAACAAAAAAAATAAAAACCGTTTTACCACTTAAAAAATCAATTTTCCTAAAAAATAAAATCAATCCTTTTAAAAAAATTAAGAAATTTTTAGAACTTTCTAAAAATAAAACCTTGATTTAGGATTCTTTTAGAAAATTTCCTTAAATAATATCAAACCAGATAAAAACATAAAACTGATTTTTTTAAAACTAAAACTAACTAACTCACTTTAAATTTTCATAAAAAAACTACATATGTTTGATCTCGATCAAAAAGTACATAGGTACCTTTGAGGTAATGTAAAAAAACAAAAATACTTATTTTTTTTTTTCTATTTTAGCTTAAACTATTCAATTTTGTAAAATAAGTTTAATATTGATTATTCTTATTCTAAAAGGTTGATTTCAAAAGTTAAATCTAAATTTGAAAAATTGGTGATATCCATAGTGGTTTAAGAAACTAGCCCCCAAACTCAATTTTTGGTTTTTCAAAAGCCCTTTTTTAAAAATTGATTGTTTCTTATGTGAACTAGTATTTAGATCAAAACCAAATCTACTCATTTGGTTTTGACTTAAATCATTTCCCAACCCCAGTCAGGTGGTAACTTCCAAGTGTTTATAAAATTCTTAAAAAAAAACCTTAGTTTTCTTAAGCCTTAGTTGGAAATCAATATTAAATGAGTAAAATTTAATATTTATTAGTTTAAAAAAAATTATAAAAATCAAGAAAAATCAAGCTTAACACTCAAGTAATTGAAAAAGTGAAGGGATAGTGAGAAGACAGGTATAGGGCTTTTGATATCTCATGACCTAATTGTTTTGATGTACTTAAGTCCCCTAATAACTTTTGATATACTTTTGATCCTTCGAATGTAACTTATGTACTTATGATATTTTGGTAACTAAAGTATGTAAATGATGTAAATAAACTTTTGTATGGATAAAAGTAATATAAATAGGTGATTAGATGTGTAAGCTTATGTTATAAATAAAGTGATTTAATCTTTTGAATGTGAAGTTCCGATTATCTTATGTACTAATGTAAAGTAAATATAATTATGAAAAAGTGCAGTTGTAAACCCCGTAAATTATAGTATAAATCTTAAATTGAATCTAAGTAATCTAAATAACTGCACAAGTTAATAAGGTAGTATAGATTAAAAACTTTATTTAAATTATAAACTCTACACTGCCATAATAAGAAAACCCTAAAATACTAATTGAAATCCTAATCGCATGTAAAGACATTAAACCTTAGATATGAATAAATACTAGAGTTTTTACTCAAATATGATAAAAACTCTAAGACTTAAATATTAAGCTATTAGATGTACCAATATATTACAAAGATGATAAAACCATAATTAAACAATATGTTAAATCTCATCAAATCGCTAATAAAAATTAGAGATAACTTCTAAATGTTTATAAGAGTAACAATACTACATTAATTCATAAAAATTTATAATATTGTTTTACAATTAATATTAACCTTATATTTATGTAGATAAGTTAGTATTATATCAATTAGACATCACTGGTTATTTAGATAATATATAGTAAATATTAATAATATGATTTGTTTAATTATGGTTTTATCATCTTTGTAATATATTGGTACATCTANAAATACTAATTGAAATCCTAATCGCATGTAAAGACATTAAACCTTAGATATGAATAAATACTAGAGTTTTTACTCAAATATGATAAAAACTCTAAGACTTAAATATTAAGCTATTAGATGTACCAATATATTACAAAGATGATAAAACCATAATTAAACAATATGTTAAATCTCATCAAATCGCTAATAAAAATTAGAGATAACTTCTAAATGTTTATAAGAGTAACAATACTACATTAATTCATAAAAATTTATAATATTGTTTTACAATTAATATTAACCTTATATTTATGTAGATAAGTTAGTATTATATCAATTAGACATCACTGGTTATTTAGATAATATATAGTAAATATTAATAATATGATTTATAATATATTTTGAAATTATATTATTTATTATTCTAGGTATTATTTATAAGATTAGAAATGTCTAAGGATATTCTAATATTTGTTTATTGATTTAGTATATTTAATTTTCTATTTTCCCTCTTACTTTATCTTTTTCCCTAATTTCTTTTTATTTCTAAATTATATATATAATATATAAAATATTCTAAGAGTTGACCAAGTCAACATGTCTTTATCAAATGGGTTAAAATCCTTATCAAATGCATTTAATTTTCCTTATCTTTTCTTTTTCTTTCCATTTTCTCTTGGCTGTGAGTTTATGTGGCCTTACTAGAACCATATTTAGCTTTCTTGATTTGTTTCTAACTTACATGTGTATTTATCTCACTTTTCTTTTGGAAATTAAAATTAAAGGCATTAGACACAACTTCCATCTTCTTGTTCCTCCATTACTCTCTATTTTCTCACCTACCATTTCCTTTTTACTACATAATATAAACTCTATTTTTAATGCACTTTAGGAGGAAGGCAAGGGGGGAAAATTAATCATCAAGAACAAGTAACCACATACTCTTTATATTTAAGTTTATTTCTTGTATTTTTTTAAGTATATTTATTTCAATATGTATATTTAGTTTAAGTTTTTCTTGTATACTTTTGTATAGGTATATTGTTAGAAGTATTATATATGTGACTTATTCTTAGTGAATGAAATCATAAGTAGTTGTGTCAAAACTCATAGATATGAGCATATTTCTTTTGGAAATTAAATGTACAAATATGTACATATATACTAGTATACATAGAGATACTTACCATATAGATATACATGTTATAACTATATGTAAGTATATGTTATATGATTAACTAATTAGGGATATATAAACATGTATGTATACACGGCACATATAAATATATATATATATATATATATATAACATGTGCATAAACTTATATAAGTAAAGAATACTAAATTTCTACATATATATGTACAAACCAAGTATATAAATGTGTACATAAGAAACGTATATTAAAGATTCTTAGAAAATATAAAAATACATATAAATATGCATGTATAATAGTATATATAAACTTAGGTATAAATAAATGTACATGTATATGCACAAGTACATAAATACATATTGTAAAATTATAGTATATGTATAAATACGTGTACATACATATGCCTATATGTATAGAAATGCATATATATACATGTGTAGGTACATATATTAGGTATATTAAGTATGAGTATAATTATTAAAATATTAATTGCAATAATATAAATAAGAATACACATAAGTACATAAACACATAAGTAATTATATATATATATATAATGCATCGAAACCCATAATACACAATTAAGGCCCATAATCTATTAATTAATTAAATATGATAATATATAAATATACTTAATAATATTATAAAATTTAAGAAATATAAAAATCAAGGAAACTTAATGAAGTGCTACATGGACTAACCAACTAGTACCACGTTAGCAAATACATTTAAATAAATAATAATACCTAAAACCTAAAAATAATTAAAGAATAATAATAAAATTAATTAAGTAAATTAATAATAAGAACAAATTACAATAAATAGTAAATCAAGCTTAAAATAAGAAAATAATGAAGATTACAAAAACTAAAGCTAAAAATAAACAATCATAAAAACATAAGATTTAGAATAAACTAAATCATAAACTAATAAAGAAAAATTGAAAATTAATAAATAAAAGCATTTGAATCAAAACAACTAAATTTATAGTAATATAAGCTTATTTCGGAAAATGTGGGTTTTAACGTCCAAAACGGACACTGCTATATGAATAAATGCTTGAAAATGATAAAAAAAAAAAATTGACTATAAGTTTATAAATGATGGAGTTAGAACAAAAAAGTTATACGTAATTACCAAAAGAGCTTGAATTGGGAAATTTGATAGGAATATAGGTAGATTTAGATAAATAGATACATAGAATAGTTAGTTTACCTAGATACTCATTATTTTTCTTATTTCCTAATTAACAAGTGATCCTAATGTGGACACTAACTTTCTCGAGGATTACTACAATCCTTGACCAACATCATGGCTAAGTGAGTACTCCTTATGATTCTATATATGTTTATGCTTATAATTAGTAAATATTAATTGTATTAATAATTGGTTGATGTGTGGGGTTGAGTTATGCATGTGAATATTATTGTTTGACAAATTGTGAAATTACCTTGAATTATAACAACTTTCTATTGCTACATGGTAGATTCAGTAAGAATTGATATGTTTGTAAACTTGGTTGGTCATATAATAAATTGACCTAAGCATATTAGACTTGGATAAACTAAATCGAATCATGCATAAACATGCATTACATACTTAATTCTAGTTATCACATCACATGAAGGTAGTGAGAGGCTATATGAGGGTTGATAATTTCTTATTATAATGTTTTAATACGGTGCACACGTACAATATAACTTTACCTTAGCCTACGAGAATATTAAGCGTTAGAGGTGCTAACCATCTAGCTAAGAGTTGAGTCCAAAGGCCTCCATTTAAGGATGAGTGTAGATTGTGGGGACCCACTCACAATTATACCTAAAACTTGATTTTTGATTGAAACCAACTAACAATTAACTATTTAAAATTGAATACGAAATGTAGAGTTTTATAGTGAAATAAGTTTAGGTATAATACCCGGATCTAATTAGTGCCGTGTATACTCCAACCTTGACTTCAAAGAGTTTTAAATCTGAGTTATATGCAGTACCAATCAACTATATGTATTTGAATGGCATACTGTATGAACATGCAAATGTATGTTTTAATTGATGTTTGTATAACTTGCTTGTTTGTGTTATTAAAGGATACCTCACTAAGCTTAGAAAGTTTATACCTTTTTAAACTTTTACTATAAGAGGACCTGTTTGCTAAACCTAATTGAGGCATGCTCAAGGTCAATATAATGTTTTAGGGTACGAATGTGAGTTAGAGAGAAGAGTGAACTATGTATTGTATGACTTTGTTAAACTTGCAAAGATATGTGTAATATTGTATAGTAATTAGTTCAAGAAACTTATCCTACTATGGTATGTTTACCAGTCTTTTGGGACTATGAATTTTGTAATGTTACAATTGTTGCAATATATTATAAATCTTATGTTATATAGCTATGCTATGGTACTATCTTTACCTCTATATCTTTGGGTTATTGATTGTAGTAGTAGCCTTATATTGCATTTAAAAAGGTCGTCGATTGGAAGGGGAACCAATCTATGGTTTTTTGTACAATATACAACGCTTGCCATGATTAGGCCACCCTCAGATCATGACAGTAATATATCTTTATTTCCTAGTATTTGTATGAGCTACAAATATGCATAGTGATCATAAGGAGTAAAGCGAAATGATGATATGATACCATAAATAAAAACTATATTAACTAATAATGTATAGGTATATTTGATCATTTGATGGAGTTTATAACAAGTGGTGAATGAATATCATTGCTTTATACACATGAATAAAATATTACAAGTTTTGTGTTGATTGAAATTCTTATTGAGAAATCTATAGTTGTGTATTAAATATGTAGGGAATAATTGATTTATATGTAAATACAAGCCACTTAGATTAGATACTAACTTTTAGTACACATATTGTAAGTGTAGGGTTGATAGTTTGTGATTGTGAATCTAAGAATGGCAATGAAGGCAAATAGAAATGGAAACGGAAACGGCCAACTTGAAGGAGTAGTACCACCTCTTAACCCTCTAAATCCACCAAAACACCTAAGAATGATATGCCACCACCTAATCTGAACATGATGGATCCAACTCAATTTTAGCAAATGCTACCCAATATGAATACTATCATCTAACAATAAGGAACTTTAATTCAGCATTTCATCACAAGTGGAGATGTGGTGTACCAAAGGCTACTAAAGGCTAAACCTAGAGCAATTCGACCCCAAAATGTGAATCCAATTCCTAAGTTTATGAAAGCAAACTGGTATTTCAAAGGAGAAATGAATAAGCTTTCTTTGGTTGATGATTGGTTAACACAAATCGAGTATAGTTTTGAGGCGTTTAAAATTCTAAACAATCAAGAGGTCTCTTATGGTACTCAACAGCATGAACAATTACTGGTACTATTACATGGAAATTATTTTAGGAGACATTTAAGAAAAAATATTTACTTGTAAATATGTTAAATCAAATGAACTGACAGTTAATAGAGATAAAGAAAGGTACTATGAGTATAGTGCAATACTAGAATAAATTTAATAGGTTATTGCAATATACACTTGAGTCATACAGGGATAATCAAGAGTTGAAGAAAGATCTTTTCCTTAATAAGTTTAACTTAACAATGTGACGTAAGTTGACGGATTATGGATTTACCACTTATGATCAAATTGTAGATAAGGTGAGTTAATTGGAGAATAATCAATTGAGCATGCAAAATGAGAAGAGTAAGAAACTTAGGAGAGTTAATCCATATGACCTATCCTCAAGAAGACTTTCCCAGGTGCAAATAGTAACTTAGGCCAAAAAGGAAAGAAGTTAACAGTTGTGACTGGTGGCCTTGCCTCAAATAGTACAAGATTTAGTTTCTATGATAAGGCAAGAAATATGAGATGCTGAAAGTGTAGAGTACAGCATTTCCCCCAACAATGTCCTCAATTAAGAGGTAGATGCTTCTGTATAGTGATTTGAATCATATGTCAAGAGAGTATCCAAAGATGAAAGCAGTAAAGTGTTATAAGTGTGGAATGATAGGATACTTCTCAAGATATTGTGGTTAGGCTAGACTAAGAATGTAAACTAGTCAAATTACTTACGAGGCACTTAAGTTCGATTCAAGAAAAATTGAGTTAAGCATAAGCTGAAGCTACTCGAGTAGTTAATTAAGTCAAGCTTGAGCTTTATAATGCTTTGCTTAACTAACTCACAAGTCTAATTGAACTCGAGTTGGATATGAATATTAGTTAAGTTTGAATCAATTTTAAGCACTAATATTATGATAATTAGAAAAAAAAAATGTGTTTTTGAATGAATAAAGCTTAATCGAGTCGAGCTCTAGCTTGTTTAGTGCTATCTCAAGTTAAGCTCAAGCTTAAGATTCTAAGCTTGATGGAGTTTGAGTCAAGCTCGAACTTGAGCTAAGCACTATATCATTTCGGGTTGACTCGTTTACAACCTTAAGCAGGACAAAGGACTAAGAAATCTGGAAGAGTAAAGATGGTTGCTATACTAACTCAAGTGTTTGCAATTGAGGGTACAAAAGAGGATACCAAGGATTTTGATGAGTAGATGGAGGAATACTTTCATGATGGCTTGGAAAACAAAATGGATATTGATGGAACTAACTAAGGCTTAGTGATAGGTACGTAAACTAACTAGTAACTTTACTTACTAGTGAGTCGATTGCAAATACTGTATGCATAGACATTGTTAAGAACTGTGAAAATGCATAATCTAATTATAGTACACAAACGATAAATAACTATAATAATAGTAATCATTTTAGGAAACATACTTGTAGATGGGCAAACTACTTATGCATTGTTTGACACTGGAGCATCACATTTGTTTAGTAGTCAAGAGTTTGTTTAGGGAAATGGGATTAAGACGAATGAAGTTAAATCCACTTATATAGTGAAAACACCTATGAGAGAGCAAGTGTTAACCCTAGAAGTAGTGGATAATAGGCAATTGCAAATTCAACGAAAGGAATTCCCAATAAAACTAATAGTTCTACCAATTAAGGGGTATGATGTTATTGTAGGAATAAATGGCTATCTAAACAAAAAGCCAAAGTGGATTGTCAAAATAAGAATGTGATCTTAGATGGGGGTAAGGTGATATTTCAAGGAAAGACTAATAAGCATAGCCTAATATTATCGATAATTGAAATAAGCGAAGAAATGAATGAGATTGTTGAAGAATGGTAGTTCTATTGAATATTTGCTATAGAAGGGAAGAAGGAAACCCCAAAAGTATCGAAAATACCTATAGTAAGTGAATTTCATCATATCTTTCCAAAAGATTTACTTAGGTCAGGACCACATTGAGAATTAGATTTTAATATAGAGTTGGTGCTAAGAACCAAACTAATGTCAAAAGTTTCGTACTGAATGTCACCGATAGAACTTCAAGAGTTAAAGAAGCAACTTCATGAGATATTCCACAAAGGATTTATATGACCTAGTGTGTAACCTAAGGAAGTGCTAGTGTTATTCGTAAAAAGGAAATATGGAACCATGAGATTGTGTATTAATTATTAGGAGATAAATAAGGTGACTATTAAAAAAAAATATCCACTACCCAGAATTGATTATTTGTTTGATCATTTGCAAGGTGCCATTGCATTTTTAAGGATTGACTTAAGATTTAAGTATCATCAGTTATGAATTAAGCTAGAGGATGTACCAAAGATGGCTCTTCAAACCAAATATAGGCACTATGAGTTTTAAGTGATGCCTTTCGGTTTAAATAATTCACCAGTTGTGTTTATGGATTTGATGAATTGGATCTATCAACCTTATTGGGATAAATTTGCCATGGTATTCATTGATGATATTTTAATTTATTTAAAGATTAAGAAAGATCATGCTGATCATTTGCATTTGGCTTTCCAAAAATTGAGAGACAATCAACTATATGCTAAGTCGAGTAAATGCGATTTCTAGCTGGATAAGATCTCATTTTTGGGACATATAGTATTAGGCGAAGGAATTTTAGTGGATCTCGAAAAAATTAAAGAGGTGGCTGAATAGAAATAGCTAACTATGGTAAAGGAAGTGAAAGTTTTCTTAGAATGGTAAGATATTACAGGAGATTTATAAAAAATTTTTCTAAAATCACAAAGCCTTTAGCTCAGCTAATTCAAAAAGATGTTAGATTTGAATGGAGCAACAAATGTAAACAAAGTTTCTAGGAGTTAAAGGATTGTTTGATTTCAATGCCAATACTTATTTTGCTAGATCTTAGTAAATCTTATTGTGTATATAGCGATGCATCCAAAACTGGATTGAGATACGTATTGATGTATAGAAAAGTAGTAGCATATATATTTAGGCAATTGATGCCTCATGAGAGGAATTATCTAACACATGACTTAGAATTGGCAGTTGTAGTGTTTGCATTGAAGATCTAGAGACATTATCTATATGGATAAAATCATTCAAATACTTGAGGATATATTAAGAGGCTGTATTTTAGACTTCAATGATAATTGGGATAAGTATTAACCATCAATGGAGTTTGCTTATAATAATAGTTATGAAGCAACACTCCAAATGGCACCATATGAAGCTTTATATGGAAGAAAATGTCAACTACTATATTAGGAGAATGATGAATATGCAATGATATGACTTAATATGATCAAACAAATGAATGATAAAGTAAAGATAATACAGTAGAGGATCAAAGGCAACATAAGATCAATATAAAAGTTGGACAAATCTGAACAGGAAACCTATAGAACTTGTGATAAGGGATCATGTATATGTTAAGATAAGTCCATTTAAAGGATTTAAGCGTTTTGGCTATGGGAAAACCGAGTCCTCGATACATCGAACCTTTTGAGATCATGGAAAGAATCAGAAATGTAGCGTACTAAATTGCTTTACCACTAAGTTTAGTTAGGTACTATAATGTGTTCCATGTATTGATGTTACAAAAGTTCGTGAAGAATCTAAATGCAATTGTAGAGTAGAAACCAATAGACTTACAATAGGATTATATAGCTGAAGAAAGGTCAATTAAGATCTTGGAGAACTAGATTCGAAAGTTAAGAAATCAAGAAGTTGAATATGTAAAAGTTGAGTAGGGTAGTGGTCCAAGAGTAGAACTATCTTGAGAGCCAAAGATGGCAATAAAGAATCATTACTCGAAACTCTTTAGAGAAAAAGGTAAGTGATATGTTTTTATCAAAAAATTAGTCATTATGCTTAGAATAAAAGTTTTGAGGACAACTTTATTAAGGGGGTGAAAATTTAAGTCTTTAAAATTGCATTTAGGGCAACTATACCTGAATTTGGGTTCTCTAGGAAAAACTTATTTGATTAGGTCTAAACTTTACAACTAAGATAAAAAAGTTAGTTAAAGTGACTTAGAGAATTTAGATTATAAAAATAATGACTTAAAATTCCAATTTTAGCCTTAGAAATATGATTGTATGATATAATATATAACTCACAAAAACCCTTAAAACCGAGCTTAAAATATAATGAGGATTTAGAGATAAATTAATTAGGCTATAAAAAGAAACAATATAGCATAATATACTATATGAATATATACGTATTTTTATGAATATACCTAGTATATATAATGATTATACCTATAAACTAACTCAAAATTATATAATTATATATAATATGTGATGAACTCGTAAAAATAAAGGGAAAATGCAAAAAACCCTCCCCCAAATATTGATTAGGTATAGATTAACCCCTTGAACTTTTAAAGTTAGGTTTTTGACCCTTTAAATTTTGATAAATTGGCAAATAACCCCTATAACCCTTAAACTTTGATTTTGGTGCATAAATACCCCCTTAAACTATGGGGAGTTTAGAAGGTATTTAAGCACCAAAATCAAAGTTTATGAGGTAGTTATACACCAAAATTAATGTATAAAGAGGTTAGAGGGGTTATTTGCCAATTTATGAAAGTTTAGGAGATAAAAAACCTCACTTTAAAAATTTAAAAAGTCAATCCGTACATAAGTTAAAATTTACGAGGGTTTTTTTGCAATTTTCCTTAAAAATAAATAAGAAATATATCTTACAAATAGAAGACATGCTAGAAACATGATTATATGCATGTAATTCTTATTATGTATAATATATATATACATACATATATATATATAGAGAGAGAGAGAGAGAGAGGAAATATACCCTTATATTAATAAAAATCCTTAAACTATAATATATTAAGTATAAACTAACCTAAAATTATCCTAATTGCAGTTGAAAAGTAAAGAAAACTAGCATCAAATTGGGAATAGTTTTGATGAATCAAAAGTATACTTCATAATAAATGGATACCTCTTACTTAGTTAAAAGGGGAAAAATAAAAAGAAAAAAAAATATTTGGTTGACACAATTGCAATAAAATGCAATTGACTCCGGACATGTTCCATTTAGCAACTTGGAATCCAGGATAGGGGTAGAAAAAAATCTAGAAAATTAGAAATATTTTAGGAAAAATAAATCTAAACAAGTTAGCATACTAAGCTAGCACGATTCCCTAACCTTCCAATGACTTGCTGTTGAACCCTTCTACTACCATGTAGAGCTACCACCACTTAAGCCTTCTGAAAACCACCTACCTACCAATGGTTATCAAATCTTTGATGAATAGGTACTTTAATTTTCCACCCTGTTTTTTACTAAATTCTAAAAAATATCAATTTAATCGAAAAAATTATGAAAAATTGTATTCTTATATTATTTTAGATATAATTTTATGTTGTATTTTTATTTTTGTAAAACTTTTTAAAATTATATTCTTATGTTATTTTTGTAAAATTATGAAAAATTGTATTCTTATGTTATTTTAGATATACTTATTTTAAATAAGTTTCTATTCATCCTATTTTTAAAATACAAAATAAATAAACTAAATACTTTTGTTTCTTGCTCAAAATTTTTACATATGACATGTAGTTAATTACCATGTAGCTATATTTTTAATTTAGGTATGTTTAATATTTATTGTAATTTCTTACCCTAAAAATAGTTAGAAATAGGGAAAAATTATGAAATAAATAGAATTTTATAAAATTAATTGATGGAATGGATTTCCATTGACATATGGTGATTCATAATAATGTTAGGATATATTGAAAGTAATTTTATATAAAAAAACATAATACTTATTTAATTAAATGCAATTTAGGGGTGAAAAACATAATTATGTGTATATAGGCAATAAACTCGATAGCATGAAACCACATACTGAATGAATTCTCCATATTTTTAAGAGTTTATAGAAATTTTTAAGAAATTATTTGGTAACCTGAGCTATTTATCATGAACTTTAGTAGTAAAATAGCCTAATTTACTAATTGAGACACATTTTTAGCAATAACAGGCTAAAATATGATAAATATTGAAATAAAATCTATACAAATACATGTTGATCAAGTTTAGTTAGAATGGAATATTTTCATATTTGGCAATATTATGCAACTTAGGTTAGGGTATACGCATGCTAAGGTTAGAAATTACATCTATTAATTTACTTTTTTAAGAAATTATGTAAAATATAACTTATTTATAGTATATGAATATAATATGATAAGGTTTGTTATAGGAATATATAAGTATAATAGACAATTAAAATACACTATAAAAGTCATCTTTTGAAATAAAACCCATAGTACGAATCGTTAAGTTTATACAAACCCAATAACACTACTTTTACTAAAATCGGATAATCCTAAGTAATATAATTCATATCTTTATAATATGATGATAATTTACATATTATGAGAATTTACATACTATAATAACTTTATCGTAGTTGAAATGTAAATTAACCAATTAAAAGTACATTTTGATACGATTGAAATGATATATTATAAGTTATAATATAACTACATACATTATCGATACTTAATACCTTAACATAACTTATATAATAAAACTATATTTTATTATTGTAGACATCTAATTTTTGCCTCCCTTTTTATTTTTAGGTTAAAGGGTCTTAAATTAAGGGAAAATATTTAAAAAAAAAAGGAAATAAAAGAAAATCCAAAAGAAATAAAAAATTTAGAAAAATACAAAAATAAGAAAAAGCACAAAAAATAAGAAATTTGAAAAAATATCAAAAATAGGAAGTCTAAAAAGAAACAAAAAAAAAATAAAGAAGTTTAGGAAATAAAAAAAATTGAAAAAAAAATTTAGAAAATTGAAAAGATTACAAAAAATTGAAAAACTAAAATATTTTAGAAAATGCTATTTTATTAAGGTAAATTTTTTTTTTTTTTAAAATAAGTTTAGAAGTTAGATTGTTGAGTTTGAGCTTAGATTTGAATCTAGTATAGGCTAACTTGGTTCATATGTATAATTTAATTGCACATATAGATAAAACGTAGGCCAATGGTCTAATGGTAAAACAATTGTACTAAGGCATTAGATTTAGTTAAAGATCGAGAGTTCGAAACTCAGTGGAGCCATGAAAGTTGTTTTTTAAGCTTTTTCTCTCTTAAGCTTTATGTGTGGCCATATGTTTAATTGCGACACATAGCGCCTCATGATTGGCCATAACAACAAATTTTCCATCCCCCAATTTTCTTTTCTTCTCTTCACTTTCTTTTTTAAAATACACAGAGATTAGGAAGGGGTGGAATTTCTTTTTAAAAAGAAAAGAGACACAATACAAGAGGAGAGGGATTTGATTTTCAAGAAAAATACATGTACACAAAGGAAAAACATATGGAAACGGTGGAGGGGAATTGGATTTTTCAAAAGAAAAAAAAAATACACATACAATACGTAAATGGGTCCATGGTCTCTCTCTCACTCTCAGTCTGCTCTCTCTTCGAACTCTCTCTCTCTCTTAAACTTATGCATACGGGAGGGTATTTTCTGAATTTACAAAAACATACGCTCACAGATCTCTCCATCCCTTAGCCTCACCTTTCTCTCTCTCTCTAAACCTATCTCTCTCCCTTAGCATCTCTCTCTCTCCACTAACCTCTCTCTTAGCCGAACCTATTCACATACGACCCCCATAATCCCATACGCACAGCAGGCGACATTGCACATAGCCAGACTCATTCACCCTTACTCTTGACTAACATTCTACCGCACATCGCAAACACATAAGACCTGCCACCCCTATCTCCGAACTCTCTATCATCAAATTGCACCTACGCACTACCAAACCATGACCAATGCACCCCCTTAACACACTACTCTCCACTTAAGCCGATCATGTTGCACCCTAACCCAAGCCAATACAACAGGCGCAACTACCAGCGAAGATCCAAACCCATACACACTAACACACAACCACTTACAAACCCTTCTAACCATGTGCACAACCACACGAGCCACCCCCTCATATGCATACAACCCAACCGAACCAACTCTCTCACTCTCAATCGAGCACTCTTTCAACCTACTATAATCTACCACATATATTCCCAATCTAATAGCCACTCCAGCCAATTTACAACCGCCCATAACACCAAACTACCCTCAGCAACCATCCGAACACACTGCCATATCCATACTCCAACCCCTTTTGCAAGAATTACCGTCACTGTTTGAACTAACAATCACCAAACGGCCACCAAACATAGTGGCATTGAAAATACCTCCCAGAGTCTAATATAATACACACAAAACCACCCTTTCCCAATTGATTAGGCCACCAAAATGCCCTCAAAAGTGCCTCTACGACTTGTTAGGCATAACCCAATCCATGACCCACATCTAACCCACGCTCCGCTCTTGACCCGTGACCTTCGTACCCTAGTTCGACCCGTGCCTAAAGCCTGGTCCAACCTTGTTTTGTTTTTAGTTTTTAGCCCATTTTTTTTATTTAACATATTTATTTATTTATTTACTTCAATATGTAATTGTAATTAAAAATAGAAGAAAAAAAAAAGGAAAAAGAAGTAAAAAGAAAAAAAAAAAAGAGAAATGGAAAAGTAGTTTACTTATTTATTTATTTATTTTTTAGTTTAGTAAAATAGAAAGTAAAAATAATAGTAATAAAAATAATAAGAATAACAAATAGATGGTAAAGTTATTTAATAACTTAGAAAAATCGTTTTTTTTTTCCAAAAAATAAAAAATTGAATCATTTCTAAATTAGGACCATTTAGAATTTCCAAAAGTAAAATCCAATTTAAGACTCTTTAGAAAATTTCCTTAAAATCAAAATGGGTAAATACGTAAACCTGGTTGTTTTTCAAAAATTAAAATTAATCATCCCGTTATGTTTTTGGTGAACGAACTACGAAAGTCTAATATGTAAACCCTATTTTTAGTGGGCCTATGATTTGACTAAGAGTACTTTTCAAACGTTCCCAAGGATCAACTCAACTAAGAACTTAAGTTTATAATTAGAAATGAACTTATTTCTCTAATTCGAAAGCCTATTATTGATAAAACCCAAATTTAAAAACCTACGAACTCTAAAGTCACTTAAGACCCTAAACCCTAAAACAATTAAGGACTTTTAACCTTAAGTGACTAATCGATAATTTAATTTGAATAATTTCATTCAACTGTAGAAAATTTCACAATTTTGTAAGAATTGAATCATAATTTACAAAACAATGCAAGAAGTAAATCCTAAAACAATGCAAGAAGTAAATCCTAAAACAATTTCTTATAAGACAATACTCTTATCTTCATGCCTAAGCCTTACATATAGATAAGTAAACCAACCAATCACCTTAGATGACTTATCAATTAAAAGTTGGAATCATTTACCAATTGATAACTTATCAAAATCTAGTGATAAGACATTTTTCTTATCACCCCTTCACTTACACTATATATAGACAGATTTTCATAAGATTGCACATGCTTAACTTTATTAAATGAGACAAGACAATTCCATGCCTCAAAGGACATCCCATGGCCAGTTTGAACAAGTAAGAAAGGGGGGGCTATACTCTTGTCTTCCATCCATCAATCACTTTATCTTACACACTACTATTTACTCCTTAATGCTTACATCATCAATAGTTGTAATTGTTGACTTTTGTGTATGCTACAAGATAACAATTTCAAGCTTCTTAAACACACATTCACTCCCGTTCCAACCAGCCACTCTTGCATCATTTTCTCTCACTTTCCATTTCATTTTCACTTCTTTTTTCTCTCACTTGAAACCAACACAAAAGAGGAAACAATCTTACCCTACAAAATCTCTCATTTTGCCACCACTTCCAAGCTTCCACTCACGGCACTTTCATTATTTTTTTTCTTGTATCTTTCTCTTCCAACATTCAAGCTCCTTGAGAACATTCCACAAACTCCACTTCAAAGGATCCAATAACTCGGGTTTCAAAATGGTGCAAAAGGAGGAAGTAAGTTAAGGAGTAGTGTACAACCACCATACTTTTGCTTTGTGGACAAGTAAGTATTTCTTAGGTTAGTAGGTTAGTGTTCATATTAGGCGACTATGATTTCATGAAGATATGAGTATGATCATAAGTTGTTCTAACATCAGAGGCCACATTAAGCAACAAACTCTTGAAACCCTTGCATGAAGTTGAAATATGAGCATGTAAAGTTGGTGTTTTGTAGAAGTACTTATTTAACACTTTGAATGAAAGATTTTAAGATGAAAAAATCATGAAACAAGAACTTGAATGAAAGAGGAACATGCTGGACGTGAGGATTCAAAAGTCATTTAGATGTTGATTTCGTTTCTATTAAGTTAATTATGCTCAAATTTAGACTTAGGTTAAAGAAAAATCCATCACATGAAACTTTATGAGGAAACCAACTTTATAAGACATGAGTTGTGATATGGAAATTGTAATAAGTATGAGATCTATTATTTTCATGAAAAGCATGAGTCAAATAACCCTCTTATGAAAAAGAAGTCAAGATAAAATTTGAATAGAAGTAACCTAGGTTTATGATCTAGCACCTAAACTTAAGAAAATGATGAAACAAGTTGGAAAACCAAGTTGGAAGCCCTCATATTCAAACCGGCCAGATCTAGAACATCCTTAAAAGACACTTAAAAATATGATAAAAGTAAGTAAACAAAGTAAAAAGACTAACCAAGGTAAGTATGATAAGTATATTAAGCTTAAAACTCAAAACCGAGCTTAAAACTTCCAAAACAGGCCTCACACACCAAGTTGAACTACCCTTAAATTTCTAACCAGCAACTTAACACATCAATAAGAGTTGTTTTAAGACTTTCAAGAAACCCACAAGATACTCCTTAAGCCCAACAAAGTGGTTAAATTTGAGTTGAATAAAATACAAGCCCATTTGACAACTTAAGCCCACTTAAGAGCCCAAGAAGTGGTTGATAGCCTTAGGAGTATAAATCAAAGTTACAAATCTAACCTTAAGTAATATTTTGAGCTTAGAAGGAATTCTTAAGACCAAGCCCAAAGGATTTCCCAAGTTACCAAAAGCCCATCAACCAAATAAAGCCCAAAAGCACTCCAAATCATGAGGACCGCTACTGTTTTGACCTATGGACCAATTTGTGTACCTCATTTCGAAAATCTAACCACACCTCATTAAACACTTGAAAATGATGAAAATTGACTATAAGATCATAAAAATCAGATTTAAAATGAAAAAGTTATACGCGATTGAACTTTTAAGTAACAACCGGGAAAAGATACGAAAAGTAGTCAAGAGAATAACTTAAGGGATCTTAGCTTAGTTTCTTAAGTTTATTTCAATCCCTTATAGTATTATGATGTCGATGACCAGGGAACACCGTGTACGGAGACGACTTGCCTCCAGATTAATTTGACTAACTGCATGGTAGAGTGAGTAAATTCTCGATGACTCTTTACTTGATTTTGCTTGTAGAATAGATGCACTTAAACTCACATATATATATAAATTTAGATACTTGTAGGATATGGGAAATACATGTGTATGAATTTATGGATGAATGCAATGGCTTGTTAATTATATAAAATGGGAATTATTGTGATAATTTATACCTGCAAGTGTATGGAATGAAATTGTCTGATTACCTTGAAAAATCGGATTAACTAACTATATGATTAAGAAATAAGATGAATCATGCATTCCCCATAATTACATTCAGATAACACCGATTACCGCTCCACGTAAAAGATGGGAAGGGACTCATAAGATGATGAGCCTCCTATAAGATTGGGTACTAGCTATATCATCATTTTTATTGAGTCTCTATCCTAAGTAGATGGGCTTATTAGGCGCCAAGAGATGCCAACCGTCAATGAGGGGCCGGGTCTTGTAGCTTCTACTTAGGGCATGTGTTTATGGATTGCGGAGGCCACCACACTACTAGACTTAGGATTTTAAAAATATGATTTGTTATTCAGTAAAGAAAATATATACAAATATAAGTATATATATATTTATAGTTTTGTTTTGGGCTTAAGTACAATAGTGCAAATGAAATAAAACCCAAGGTCAAGAACTCGAATTTTAGTTTGAGTCGGTTAATTATCTCCAAACCCCAACTACAGGGGGCATAATTCTGAGTCGTATGTAGTTCGTAAGTTGTTGCATGTGTTGTTTGGCATATTGATTGTTTATGCATTTATAAGATTATGCATCTAATAAATTTCGGCCATGTGGTACTAACAAGGATATTTATCTTATTAAGCTTAAGCTTACACCCTGATAGATTTCTTTTGATACAAGAAAATCTATTTGCTAATCTAGGTTGAGGCATGCCTGTAGTAAGTCTCGTGTAAAGACGAGTTGGAGCGATTAGAGTGCGAAGAGGAAATTTTGTAATAGATTTGTAGATAATTAGTTACTTTTACACTTTTTGTTTATAACATAGATTAAAATTTCTAATGCAGTTCCCTTATGAACTACATTTGTTTGTAATATTCTTTTGGTGTTGGTCTTACAAGTCTACACAATTAGTTAATTTATACCATAGAAGTAATCTTAGTTAAATTGCTCTATATTACTTATCTATGGGCCTGGTGGTATTGTATAGTAAAAAGAGCCTTGTGTGTTGTATGAAAGACTTACAATCAGTAAGAGGGTTGATAGTAGACCCTTGTATGGTGCACAGTAACCTACCACGACAACGTTACTATTGGGTTGTAATATAATCTCGAATAGTGGGTATATAGATACCTATATGTATGTACGAGACGACTTAAAATATGAAAAGTTTTATTTTTTCCATTTTTAGATATTCGTGTAAATTGATTAATTTTAGTTGCATGTAATATGATTAGCCATTTAGAAATTGAAAAAGGGTATATTTGAAAAGCAAAGTTAAATTTGGGAAGTTAAAAACAGGTACCTATTTAAGGTTTAATAAATTAGCCTTCGGACGTAGATCTCTCATTTTTAAAAAACCGTTTTATAAGTTGGCTTTTTAATTGATAGATTGGTAGCTAAGTTATAACCAATCCACCCAGTTGGTTATAACTTAACTCTTTTTCCCGACTCAAGTTGAGTGGCAACTCCAATACTATTTTAAGTTGAAAAAGAAAACGATTTTCTTTAAACCCTAATCGAGGATCAATATTAAACTGGTAGGGTTTAATACTGATTGGTTTAAAAAAGACTTAATTTCTAAAAAGACCAAAGGGGGGTGGTAGGGTGAAAAACTAGGTTCTACAATTATATAAGAAAAAATAATAATAATATACTTTAGATATATATATATAATTTCATAATGAAATTAAAGAGTAAATAAAACCTTAACATTTTCGTAACTCGTACGAAAACTAAATCTGGGTTTTGTATATATAGGGTATCCTAGTGAGCAAAGTGTCAACAATCAAGTCTTCTGTAATGAGCGTTTAGATAGGTAAGTTAGGATCATAGCTTTATCGCTTGTTGAGATACTATATCAAAGTATCTCGAGGTTTAAGAGCACTTTTGCTTGTGGTTGTAAATTAACTGTTTGTCTGCTTACCATATGTGTGATTGGTATTCTGTTTATGATAGGAATTAAGCTCCTTAGCATGCTAATCTACATGATTTCATAATTTTGTATTATGTCAACTTATCTGGTCACCCCTAAATGGAATTAATTGTGATTTGACCTCCAATGTAAGTAGACATCCATAGCAACCGCTAGGGGAATGATTAGGAGTGTCGAACTAAACATTGACTCCCTTCGATGAAGAGCTAATGAGAATAGCTGAAATATTCATTTCCCCATCCTTAGTTGAACTAAGTGATAAGCAAGGAAGTGTGGGGGGCTATGGTTTCAAGGTGGTCATGAGAAGTGGGTGCTCTCCATTACACAAGATCGGGCTTGGTTTGATTTTGTGTCATGGTAAACTTCTTAATTTAGGTTAAAGCGAATGTAATTTCTCTAACCTCACAATAGACTAGATAATATTGTGTAATGTTTCAAGCGATTGATTGTATTGCATTTCATTATAATTAATAACCTTACTTGTGATTGTATGGTACTCTTCTAACTCTTCCCACTTACTAAATTAGTTGTGCTTACATTCCTATAGATCCTTTTGTAAGTGATGAGTAGGAATTCAAGATGTTCAAATATTACCACCCCCAGGTTAGTATACAATTGGCTAGGAAAGTGAGGAAAGGAAAATCCAATGAATCTGAGCTTTCGACTTTTCTAGGTATTCCCTAAGATGCCTACTAGTTTCATTTTTTATTGTAAATAAACTTTAAGACCTATGGCTTTTATAAACTCTCAACGTAAATTATCACCCTATGTGTGAAAATGCTTATATATGTACTATTGTATTATCAAACAATAGGTTGTATTGAACATGTATTTTATAAAGTTATACCACATGTTTGATTATTGATTAGTGATAGACTAGATGCTTCAAGCTAATTGAGTCATGTTCTCCTTGTATGGACTATATCTACAATAGCAATCATAAGGTCAGCTTTTATATTAGGTTAGTTTACACGGTGAGATTATTACGACTTCTTTTATTCGAGGTATAACAATAGCTAGATAATAACCTTAACAACAATGACCATATAATTGAAAGGTAGAAAGGGGAACTTTTTACGTATTTATATCTATATCACGTTTTTACATAAAGAGTGGAGATTGAATTATTCTTTGCTAAGCAAGTTTTGTCACTAGCATAAGATAGAAAAGAAAAAAATTATTCTCTTCTTTTTATCTTAAAAACAAACTTTAATCAAAAGATCCCTTATCCAACACATTACAAAAAACATTGACTATACTACAACTATCAAAATAACCGAAATTTGCTTCACTAAGTATTACACATCACTAGATTAAATAAGCTAGATTGTCTCCTTGATTATGACATGAAATATTGGAAAAAAATAATAGCTTTGAAAATATTGATTTCGAAAATGTATTGTGCTAACTGCTAGTGTGCCAGATCATATGCAATAATAATACTAGTAAAGATTCACCAGGTTAGTTCTACGTATAGAAGGACTATAGCTAAATACTAGACTTAATTTGCTACTCTAATCTAGATGAAGCAATTAAGTTTTGATATTTATATAATTACAATTATGAACTAACATATTTACACTAAACATGAGCTTTCAACTCTTGATATAAATATGATTATGAACTAAACACATGAACCATTAAAAGGGATAATTGTTGTGCTATTTCAAAGACCCATATTGTGAATGAATTACTAATCGGTTAATAGAGTAATCCTAGTTGAATTGGAATACGTCAAGTCTTAATCCTCATTAGCTAGTTATATAAATGATTAGAATCAATGATTTAACGCAAAATCCTAATCTATAAGTATTCTTACGTATGAAACAATTGTTTTATAACTAAGAATTAATAACCTATTCACAATACAAGGAACAAACATGACAACCAATAAATAATCTAGAAAAGATTCATAATCTCATCAAGTGCAATAAGAAAGTAGAGATGAACAAAATCTAAAACATGAGAAATCTAGTAAAAGAGGAAAAACACATTGAAGAAGAGTAATCCCTAACTTTAATCCATGTTAGAATGAAGTTTCCCCAACATCCCAAAGTTGAGATCCATTAAAATTTGCTAAATCTAACTTGAAATTTATGTAAGCTATGGAACCCTAACCAAAGAAGAAGATAGAAGTCAAAAAGAATAAAATGTGGTGTCCCTCTTATGAGCTACAGAATGCAGCTTTTTATGACAGTGATCTACCAATCGATCGATAGGTGTAAAGTTGCGCTACCTTAAGTTTTTTGAACCAGGAGGCCCGTTTAAGCTAAACCAGCCGACTAGTTGACCATATATCCATTTTCTTCTTTCCTTTCTTAACTCTCAGGTAACAATCAACCAATAAGGGCTACTTAATACATGGTGGCCCCTATGTACTTGTACATGATATTTTGAATTAATGCAATTTAAGTAAAATTTTGATCTTTTTCAATAATTTGTGCAATTTTAACATAGTTAGCCCTTTTGGTGCATAAATACTACTTTTGTACAATAATTGGTTACTACATCATTTTATACTTTTAACTACTTCACTAAACTATTATCGATAACCTTAAAATCATTCCCTTCAATCTAAGGTAACATTTTTGTGTCTATTTCATTTGACCACCATTGCCTTTAGTATAAGGCAATGGATCCAATAACAATAACGACAATTGTAGCATATTGAAGTGACGGTTTTAATTCTTTAAATGGAAATGGTTTGAGAGAAAAAAGGTAACCATTTATACATATCTAGTGCAATGATTTTTATGTAAATATATAATGATTTGTCACAATTTGTTTATCTAATTAGGCAACAATTATATGAGAAAATTCAATAGCTACACAAGAATATTTAACAATGCTTACAATCACTAACGCAATAGTTTGACAAGAATAAAACACAATGGTTTCTAATAAAGATAATGGTTCATGTAAATATTCGGTAATGGAAAATTAAGTAAAGGTAACGTTTTATGGCATTATAAGGCAACCATTTCTTTCCATATAGGCAATGGTTTGATATGTGGTAAAAGAAACGGTTTCAAAAGAGAACAATTTAATAATAATTAAAGACTACAGTTTTTCCTTATATGCAAAATTTTAAACATTGACTATAGAAAACCTATAGATACTATAAATGATAATAGTACAAATGCAATATACTTATATAAAACATTTTAAACTTTTATCATAAAAAACCTATTGATAAATACTTTAAATTGTTCTAATAAGATTTAAACTATCTAGACAAATACTTTAAAAGTAACATAAAAAGGTTCAATGATATCATCAAACTTTTCATCTATAAAAGTTCATTGATGTCTCGAACATCTTAGTTGTAGACTTTGACATCTATTCAAAAACCACCACCTTCAACTTTACAATCCTTAAAAAAAAAAGAATAATAAAAATTAGTCACAAGTTTAAAGTAGATATAGTTAACATCATTTATAAAACCCATATATATCATGTAAAAATTCATGTCTATATAACATAGATTTTATTTAGATACCTAAGCAAAAGGACTATACATGCTACTTAAAGAATACATATTGCCATATTCAAAAATCCTTCCATTCCATTAACATTCTCAAAATAATGGTTGATGAAAATGTTATACCAGTACTGGACTCTCACATTTTATATAACTACTAAAATATTAAATAAGCAAGTTGTTTCAAATTGATGCATCATATAAGGTAATATACAAAATAGGTGTAGAACACAAATTTAGTTAGTACTTACAAAATCAAACATTACTAGATTATCATTGCTTTAAAAGATGTCTTGAAAGGCTTCTTCTAGCTTTCTTTATATGAAAATTTTTGAAGTCCTTTATTAAAGAAGGCACATACAAGTGATAAGCCTTTCTTGTTTTTAAAATACAAAGGAGTATACAAGCGATGCGTCTTTCTTGTTTTTAAAATACAAAGAAGGCGTGATACTTCTTTGCACCTTCCTTGGAAACATCCCCTGTCCCGTTTTCTATTTGAAAAACGTCCTGAATACATATAAAGTAACGAAATGTACATCTAAGATAGATAAAAACAACCTCCTAACACTAATAAGCCTAGAACCTACAAGTGCATCACAAAAGCACATGAATTCCAACTAGTAGGATCTATAACTTAACATAGTTACAAACAGTCCAATAGTTTACCGAATACAATTGAACCTATAAGGTGAGATAGAATATTAAAAGGTATAATTGTAGTGAACAAACAATAGCAAGTGAATGGCAAGCCAAGGTTTGATGTTATTTACAACATCCCTATACATAGCAAAGGGTAGATGACAAAAATAGATAACAAACTAACTAGGCAATACAAAAGTATTTATATACAACTAATTCTTCTTAAATCTTATCAAGCATTTCTCGAATTGAGTAAGCAATGATGATCTTCAATTGGATGTTCCCTTAGATGGCTAAGGCTTTGATGGGCGAGGAGGAGTATCGTTGAGATCTCTAGTAGGAACATGACTAGGCTGTGATGGTGGTGGCTAGGTGAAACCCTCCCCCACATCTAAAGTCTGAGTCCAACCGGTGCACTGCTTATGAAGAGTCGGTGGTGTATGCTGAGGAGAGATGCTACAAGAAGTACTTGGAGTGCGATGTGAGTTAGGGCTAGTGTTAAGGTATCAAAAGGTAGTGTATTGCTACCAATCTCACCTAAGTCAATCAAATGGAAAGATCTTGATGGCATGTCATTGTTCGGTGTCCCTAACCATAGGTTCGACCTACTCAACCTCTTCTCATACGAATTCTATCCTTAACTCGTAAATGAAGGGACAATATGGGGTCTAGCATAGCTACCTCATGTGGAAACAAGATCAATGCGTCACGCTCCTTGAGATGGTTGAGGCCACAATCGATGATCCCATGTGTAGTTTCCAAATCGCCATATAGTTGTGCCCGACATAAAGTATCTTCCTGCATTTTATAAAACAAACAACGTTACAATCATGCATGATGCATTGTGTGAAACGATGAGTTAAGAGGAAGTAAGCACCATATGTAAAGCCATACCTTGAACTCCCATACATCCTGTGATCAATGACTGGCCTGAACATGCAGCATAAAAGGGTTACTCAAGAAACATTTAATGAAGCAAGTAAAGTAATATGATAAATACGTTAGATTTTTGGCAGAAGATGGGACCTAGATCCATTTAACCTACAAAACAATACAAAGATAGCGAGTTAGTGATGTACAAAACAAGAAAATAATATGGTATCTATTCTATTATAAGAAAACAACATTACATGCAAAGTTGTAGACACCTCCTCCTTTTGTGTCCTTCCATCCTATAAGCACTACACCTCATCTTATTGGTGAGCTCACTCAAGTTTATCTCCATATGGTATCTCTTCTTCTATGGTTTTCCCAGCCGACGTTTCAAATATTTGTTGGGTATGAGGAATAGGTAATTAAGACGGGGCCAATCTAACTCATTGCTTATTGGAAGAAAGTGTCTACTATACACTTCCAACTAATGGGACCACTCATATTATTCCCTAACATATCTACCAATAGTGATTTAAATGGAATTCAACACTCTAATTGCATAAAAGCACAAGATTTTGTGGATTTGCCACTTCCTGCATGAACAAATCATCTTATTCGTATCCATGATGTACAATGGACTACCTCATTTCATGATACCATTTGGTTTGTACCTCCAGCCAATCTTCACTTCCCATATCTCGTTATCCCAGCTATGGCTCTTGATGGTATGAGTAGGAGCTTGCTTAGACTACATGTTAAGCTTCTTTATAATGTACTTCATAAACACTTACCTAGTGGCCATTCCCTTCTTTGCTTCGGTGACTCTTCCTTCCTAATGGTCAATGCAGTTGTAGAATATTTTCTTTACAAGTGAAGTCAGTAATAATCCTCTAGAACTTTTCAATATGACATTGTAACTCTCAACAAGTTTTGATGTCATATACTTGAACCGATAAAAACCATCATTAGCTAACATCCATTGTTGCATATGAAAGGGTAAGAATCATGATGGTGCATCCTCCTTCACTCCCCACATCTACTCCATTAAATGCTCAAATTTCCTAGGTTGTACTTGAATTGTAGTAGTTATAGCTAGCTCCTTGCATAGTATGTTCTTATGCACCTTGTTGAAATCGCTTGCAACATACTATATGCACCACCTCCAAATTGTAAATGGTTCTTTCCAACTAACATCATCTTTCTTAAGCGCACTCGCGATCCTGAAGTGCCTATCTATAATAAGGAAAACTGTCTCTTCCCGACTACTAACTAGAATTTCTTTAATCTCTTCAAAAACTAGCCCCATGTCCCCTTAGACTCTTTCTTAACCAATGTAAACGCCAATAGCATAATACAGTTATTCCCATCCATAGAATAAGTAATCAACAATACATGGCCATACTTTCCTTATAGAAGTGTGCCATCTATACACACTACAGGATATAGAAGTTAAACGCATGCATGTATAACTAGAAAGTCCAGAAGTCCCACTTCATAATCAAAACTCCAGGCTCATTAAATCCCCGCTACCCCCAGACAATCTTCGTCCCTAAATTAGTAATTTTCATTAGTTTCAACAAAATAGAAAGCTTGTTGTAGACTTTCTCTTAATTGGCATACACCATCTCCATAGCCTTTCTCTTGGCATCTCAAACCCTTTTCCTAATCGTATTATACATAAACATGGTTAAGATATTTGCTTGGAGGTCTGCAATCTTTCTATCTGGATTCTCCCTAACATTATTGGTAAAGTAATTAAGCATAAGTTTATTGTCAATCCATCTGTAGTCTTACGTTATAGTGGGATTGATACGTATGTAGTCCCTTAAGGATTGTTATGACCGATAGCCCCATCAACTTCTTATATGATGCCCATAGCCTCTACTTGCACCTGTTGTCCTTCTTCATGCAGTAAACAACCCAAAGATGTGATTTTGATTCATCAATTATGTAGTCGCAATGGTGATTAATGTATTACCTTTTTACATTATCGATAAGTTCATCCTTCATGCTGAAGCATTGGCCAACAAACAAATCCTCGCTGTCTACCTAATTACTACTCTCTGCCTCCATGTTCTCTTCGAAGGCTACATAACTACTACCCCTACCAATGTTCATATATAAAACCAAATCTCTAATTAATGATGTTGTCATCCTAAGTTGATTGTGTTAGGGAGGCATCCAACCCTAGACTGTATAAAACTGAGGTACAAATAAGATGCTGCTTAATATATACTCAAACATGGCTACATCATCTATTGTGTTTTCCACTTCTATGAGTTGTTCTTTTAACCCCAATTCAACCCCTAATTGATCCCCCTTATCATTACTTTCAGGCCCCATGGGAATCAAATCTTCATTAAAGTCGTAGCCTAGCTCATCCTCTAAGATTGACCCAACCTCTACATCAAGTACCTCTTCATTGATTTGCAAGTTCACACCGCCCTCCTCAAGGGTAGGCTCCTCCATCGAAAATGTTTCATGTCCTCCATACATTGGGAAGTTGTCTTGAGTTAGTTGGCCTTGCAGTAGAGGGTAGTTAGAAAGGTCTCCCTATAAAGTGTTCTAGATAGTACTCATGCTTAGATGATCGATATTCCTAACACATATCTCCTGTATCCAATTTTCTTCAAATACATCATCCATTTCAATCAAGTTTTCCACATTGTCATCATCCCTTATGGCCATCAAAGTACCCGAAACACCTCTTTGATAATAACAAGGGTACCAATGTGCAAGCTCAAGTCCAATGGGATCAAGCTCAATACTTACACAAAACCAATGGAGGAAATGACTAAAGTTCGAATCCTTCCTTATCTTCAACTTTTTTATTAGCTCCTTATCATATTGTGGAGCGATACTTCTATTCACAATATCCCTTACACATACACAATTATTTTCTCATACTCAACCATTCTTAACCTATTCATCCAGCAATTCCAAAACAAGTTAACCTTATACAATTTCACATAATTCGTAGCACCCATACAATTTCACTTCTTGATAGGGTGTTCATCGCATACTAGACATGCAAGTGCAAGATCGCATAACTAATATCAATGTAAAATTAGCTACATTTCACTAGTGGCATTCCTATTTTCTTATGTTACCGCAATGATTTATTTAAATACAGACTAACACATGGACAATATACTAAACATAAACATAGTACACTAATTTTCTCTAACTACTATAAATTATTTTAATAATACAATTTGCATATTAAAAAAATAAATGCATAAAAAAAGAAATGGGCTAGTCTTACTTACAGATCAGTATAGGAAAGAAAATGGGGTTACAATATTGCCTAGAGAGTGAAAATCAAAGAGAGAGAGATATTAGAAAGTGGAAGATGGTAGAATGAGCTCTACTTATGGAAAATGAGGTATTTACATGGGGTAAGAAGGCATAAAACTTGTTCGCACCTTTGGTTTAACAAGGAAGGCGCATTACTAGTATGCACCTTCTCTTTTAACCAAAGGTGCAATGCAAGTATGCACCTTCTTAAGGCATAATACTTGGTTGTGCCTTCCTTCACCATATTTTTTTTTTATCGAATTCATCTCAAGCACCTTTTCATAATATTTTTTGAAAATAGCCCTATTGAGGTACAAAACTTTCTTTTAAAAGTGACGCTCTTTCTTTACCCAATTTTTTCTAAGCACCATTTTTTTTAAGTGTTTTTATTTAAAACATGTAAACAAGCAAAGGTCTGAACCATATCTAAGCCATTGCCTTTCTTCTAGTCTAGGTAATGATTCTAAATGCCTATTATCTAAGATACATATGACAATGGTTTTCTCATGAACCATTGTGTAATGTAAATATTTAATGCAACAGTTGCAAAACATTATCTTGACTATTCCATATTATTTTTATGATGGTAATTTTCAAACCATTGCCTTGCACACTGTTACCTAAAATACAAAATGACACAGTGGATTAGATTCTATTCTAAATTGTGCATAAGTGTAGTTCCTAAGTTAGGAAAAATTATATATTTTAAGCTGCAATCACCACCCCCAACTTGAGAACCTTACTTGTCCTCAAGCAAGCCTTAAAAAATCAATTTATGGAAAATGAGAGGACAAGTGTATACTTCCTTTACACTCAATCATATGTCATCTTATTGAAAGCTCAAAGCTTGCATGCATTCATTTCAATCAAAAAATTTCTAAAAGTAATGTCTAATTTATCCAACATGTGACAAATCAAATGCATACAGATCAAAAACCATGTAATTATCTCAAGAATCAATGCATAGAAAAGTTAACATGCCCATTTATACTAAGCTTAAGAAACTCAAAATCAAGTCTAACATTTCAAGCCAAATGAGAGGTCTTAATGTTTAATTGACTAGCTCATGTATATACTTATACTTCTTCCTTATCGGGTTCTTAAGTATGCCAATGTAATGCAAAACGAGTGACCATTGGATCATGCCTTATTTCACCTCCCCGACTTTGGTATAAATTTCACTTCTTGCCTATTGTTTTCTTTTTTTATTTTCAACTTTCTCAACTTTTTCTTCTTTTTTTTATTCCATTCTTTCTTTTCCATTTTCTTACTTTTCTTTTTCAACTTTATTTTTCTTTTATGATGGGCTCATGATTTCACTTTTTGATGAGTTTTACTTAATTCCCATCATTTCTTTTTCATTTTTCTTTTCTGTTCTTTTAGAGCACTTATTGTACAATTGTCAAGGAATGTTTAGATAGAACCTAGTACCCATTTCAATTCATAAGACATTGATAAACTACTAAATTCCTCAAAAGAATGGTATATATAAATAGTCAACTTCCAAAAACACAAAAACATAACGTAAAGTCAAAACATTTCCCTAACTCCAAATCTCTAAACTACGCTTAAACTAAGCATGACTAGATAAAACAAAGATGCCATGGATTGATTACAAAGTATTGAAAAGTATTTTTGACTTATTCACAAGGGAACTCATTCAAAATTCAATCCCTTAATCACTTCCTTATACTTTGATTCATGCAAACTTTACTAGAATAGTGATATAATCAAAGTGAAAGACATTAAGTGTAAAGGAAAATAGATCCAACTTTGAGAAAAAGGTCATCTTATTCGGTGCACAAAAGGGAGAATTTGTATGCATCCATTTGATTATTAATAGCTCAATCAGAATCACACTATTTTATACTTCATGTCTAACTTTCCTCACTACCAACTTAAGTTTAAACATATATTCTACAATTTGACATATGCACAACTGGAAGTAAAAGAGAAAAAGTTAGAATAAAACTCCCCTAGTTTGTTGGCATGTCCTAAGTCCTTAATTCCCTTCTCAACTTCTTCTGGATGGTAACTTTAAATGATGGATTTGACCTTCCTTTATTTATTTACATGCGTTTGCATAACATGAAAGAAACATAACTACATAGACTCAAAAATGAAAAGACTTAGGTCTAAATTAAATAAAAAGATAGGGAAAGATGATGGGTTTACCCATTAAGTGCTTGTTTTATAGTTATCAACCTGACTTTTCTTGCTTCTCAAGGCAGATCGAACTATTAGGATTTCCTTTCATCAATCCTATTTATCCTTTTTCTTACCCTTCACTACTTAATCTTACTAAAATTCATCTCCTCTCCATTTAGAACTTTTGATGATGTATTTGACTTTGTAGCTTAAGGTTAGTCTCTTTTCCATCTCTTTAAAATATTTACAGTTCATCGTCTATCTAACCCTCATGACTACTTTACTATTCTTGATGTTTTAATGGTAGCTCTAATAGTGGTCATGAATGGACACCCAAGGATGATTGGAGTCCTTAAATCTTTATCCATATTAACTACTACAAAATCTACAGGAAACACCAACATATCTATCTTTACAAGCACATTTTCGATCATTCCTTTGGGTCTTTTAATAGAGCGGTCATCTAATTGTATGGTTACTCAGACTTCTCCATTTCCTTCCTTAACCCCAAGTCTTTAACTATAGATGAAGAAATTATATTAACTCCAATGCTAATGTCATAAAATGCATTCCTAAAAGGCTTATCACCTACAGTACAAGCTAATAAAAACTTAGATCATTTAATTTGGAAGAAAGGGCACTTTATAGCTTTTAAACATGTTTGAGCTAACATGACCATCTCTCACCCATCCATCCTTCTCTTCTTATTCAAAACTTCTTTTAGGAACTTAGTGAGGTGTTTGCTTCAATAACCCAACCAGTGGGATATTTACCTCCAATTTCTTAAACATCATCAAGAACAAGTCAAATTGCTCATCCTCTTTACTCTTCTATAGCCATCCTAAGAAAGATATTAGTGATACATAAGATTTGATGGTAAGGTTAACAACTGTAAGAATGTACTCTAGATGTACCACTTCCTCCTTTCTACTTGATGTTAAATATATAATATCCCTCACATTAACCTTCTTTTTCACCTTATATTTACTTTCTTTACATGCTCGACAGGTTAGGAGGCACTTACAGCATCATCAATTTTCCACTCTGGCCTCTCAAACCTGTCTAAGGTCAAATGGGCAAGCCTCTCAATTGCAGCTTCCCAGGTTTATCTTTCTTCTCTTATAAACAACTTACTAGCCACTAGAGGATCACCATCAACTTTGGTGTACTTAGATACATTTAGCTTATCTTCTTCCCTCAAAGACTTAGTCTTAGTTCCAACATCTCTTCTATTCTTAAAAGCAACCTCATCCTCTTCATCACTAGTCTAAACTTGTTCGAGCTCCTACTGTTCATAAGTTTTTACTACAGGTTCATCCTTTTGAACTTCTTCCTTAACTACCTATGCTGTGTTCTTATTAGTTTTCAATTGTGGTTTTTGAACTTACTTTAGTTAAGGGAGTTTCTTCCTCTTCTACACATTAGGGACCTTCTTAAGTATTGCCTAACTTTGTACTTCCTTCCAAATTAGTCAAACATTTAGCTAATAGTGCTAGCTAAATCTCTACTTTATGGATTATGAATTCTTGCTTTTCAAACCTCTCAACCCACTTCTACTCTAACCCCTTCAATAACTCTTCCATTCTTTCATCTATATGACAACTTAGGGTTACTAGAGTTGTAAGTGGGCTTGCAACATCTTCTTGACTTATTAGCTCATTTTATTGGTGATACCACCCTTCATTATTGTCTTTTGGACTTGATTCCTGACTATCTTCTTCACATTCATGGCTCTCAAGTGATCTACCATAACACAAAGATACTACTAAGTGAGATATATAAGGGTCATTACCTAAGCTACTAGCTAAACCCTTAATTATTGAAAATTCCATTTCTACTAGCATTAATGGCCCTCTAAGTAGCAAACATTAGCATTATCCTATAATGATCTCCCGATCCATTAGAGAATACTCCTAATTGTGCCTAGTTTGGAGATTCATGGTAAGGACATATATCCATTATGTCCTTATATCTCATCCATGCCTCACCTAACAATTTACCTTCGTACTAAGTAAATTATTGTATTTCCCATCTTAGCTCATGATTACAACAATAAGGAAAAGACCGATCCATACCATCACCTATATTACTCATCAGCTCAACCTAACTCTAAGTATCCTAACATAGAAGTTATAGAATTTACTCCTCTCAAATCTAGCCTATCCTCCATACTATAACCAACAAATAGAGCAATAATTCCTGCACTATCCTAGCTTGATATTAAATTGGTTAGGGGCAATTCTAGTTTAAAATAAATCAATCCTAAAATGAAAGTTCAAAACTTTGTCACTCCAACAACTCAATAATTACCCAAACTTACATGAACACAATAAAAGATTCAAACCTTAATAACTACATAGCACGAAATAAGAAAAAACTACGCTAGACTATTCTACCAACTAAAATTAACAATTAAAACATAGTCTCAATATCCTTAACCTATCTAATATTATCTTGACTTGCTTCATCTTAGCAACAGTGCCAAAAACTGACAACACCACAAGGCACTAGTAAAAATAATAGCTTTGAAAATATTGATTTTGAAAATGTATTGTGTTTATCAACTAGTATGCCTTATCATGTATAGTAATAATAATAGTAAATATTCACCGAGTCATTTCAATAGGGAGAAAGGCTAGAGCTAAGTACTAAACTTGACTTGCTACTCTAATCTAGATGAAGCAATTAAGTTTTGGTGTTTATATAATTACAACTATGAACTAAAATATTTACACTAAACATGGGTTTTCAATTCTCAATATAAATATTATTATGAATCAAATACACGACTCATTAAAAGTTATAATTGTTGTACTATTTCAATAACCATATTGCAAATGAATCAATAATCAATTAATAGAGTAAACCCTAGTTGAATTGGAATATGTCAAGTCCTAATCCTCATTAGCTAGTTACACAAGTGATTAGTCAATGATTTAACACAAAATCCTAATCTACAAGTATTCCTCTACATGAAACATTTGTTCTATAACTAAGAATTAATAACCCATTCACAATAAAGGGAAATAACATGACAACCAACAAATAATCTACGAAAGACTCATAATCTCATCAAGTGTAGCAAGAAAGTAGAGATGAACAACATCTAAAACATGATAAAAGTAAAAGAGAGAAAACACCTTGAAGAAGAGTAATCTCTAGCTTTAATCCATGTTAGAATGATGTTTCCCCAACATTCTTGAGTTGAAATCCATCAAAATTTGCTAAATCTAACCTAAAATTTACCTAGACTACAAAACCCTAACTTAAGAAGAAGATAGGAGTTGAAAAGAATGAAACACAACATTCCTCTCGCAAGTTGTAGAATGTATCATTTTCTAGGAGTAAGCTACCAATCAATTGGTAGGTATAAAATCATGTTGCCTTGAGTTTGTTGAACTAATAGGCACATTGAAACTAAATTGGCTACCTAATTGCCCTTATGTCCATGTTCTTCATTCTTTCTTAGCTCCTAAGTGATAATCAACTAATAAGGGCTACTTGATACATAGTAGCACCCTTGCATCCACATATAACATTTTGAATTAATACAATTAAACAAAGTTTGGATCCTTTTCAACAATTTATGTAATTTTAACATGGTTGGTCCATTTTGTGCACCAATACTACTTTAATACAATAATTGATCAACTTTTATTCTAATTTATGCACAAGTGCAATTCCTAAGTTGAGAAAAATTGTATATCTTGAGTCGTGATCACTCTTCACGTGAGACATCAAAATTAATCATGATAACTGTCGTAACTAATGGTTTCCTCTGTCTTATGCACTTTCATTCATTAGGAGATATAAATGGAGTGATAGAGACTAGTTTAGCAAAACAATGCCACCTTTTTTAAGTTGCAAATGCAAAAAAAAAAAAAAAAAAAAATTAACTGGTACTCACACTCCACCTGTTTAGATTAAAGATATATAAATACCAATAATAGTACATAGTTTTAAAAAAAACTACTATTTATATTTCCACATATTAAAATTTTACTGATACTTGCATAACATAGTACCATTAAAGCTTTTCTCTGCATATGCCATCTCCTTTTTAAACAACTGCATACATTTAACCATTTCATATGGATCAAGTAACCCAATCTCAACTACATATAATTGACATCTTCCTCTACTTATATTCAAGCAAGTGGCTATTATTTTCCACATTAAATTTTATTCTATTAGCAATGAAATTCAAAATGTGTATTGAAAACACCAACCATCTAATATAGTGATGTTTGTCTAACACAAGCTAAATAACAAAACACAATTTTTCCACCTACACATAGATGAACTATCACACCTTGAGACCATCATATTCCTAGCTTGATAGGGACATGCTATGACAATTAAAAACAATTAAAATATTCTATATTATTATTTTATTGAATAAGTCTTTTGAACCATTAACTAATAAAGTTTATGCTCAATTACTAAAATCAAAATATATGAAAGAAAATAATAAAACTAACTACCAAAAATCGCTAAATATGAAACTTAGCAATTATTCCTAATAGTCTATAGTAGATTGAAATGACATGAACAAGTAAGCTTACAATATAGTGAGCACTTAAATAATCAAAAGGGCAAAACTAAGTCAAACTTTTACTAATCAATCAACTTTAAAACTTTAAAAGGCCATAAGTTTTCACATACGAAGAGTTTATAGGAACTGTAGTATGTTAGTAAGGACTAACCTTAGTCTACTTTGACTTTAAGCAAATTGCTTCACTTTTGGCGCTATTTTTGAAGTCAAATTTGTGTGTTTTAGCAAGATGCTAAGTTTTCAAGATTTCCTTAATGGATTAAGAAAGTTTATCTTGATTTTATTTTGATTTCTAATATCATGGGATTTATATTTTATTGTATTTCCTTATTAGTTGAGAGCCTAGAGACTATAAGTACTCTATGAAACAATTGTATTAAAGATTATCTTGATTAATATAATTCAATTTCTCTCATATTTGTGTCTTTCATGCTATAAACTACATCACTAATTTTTTTAGTTGACATAGTCTTTGGAATAGCTATAGTAGGTTGGACTTCTTAATAAGTCATATCCTATACAGTCATAACAATCATTTAAATATTACCATCACCTAAAATAAGAAGTCCCAATTTAGGTAAACTGTAAAGTCCACTTCTGCATCTCTCACACATATGTCATACTGCTTGCATATCATAAATAACTAATGTAACAAATGATATTCATTAAGGTTATAAATTACATATAGATACACAATACAATCTCAGCTTCCTAAGATTTGGAATAACCCAAAATTTGGTAATAAATCCTAACTGAAATAAGGATGATAGTTTGCAAAACTCATCACCCAAAAGCATAATCTTAGAGCAATTTAATTGGCTTATAATAGATACATATCCCGTACTAGCCATTGGAGGTTTATTCCATTGTCTCCATCTGCAACAATATCCTATACAACTAAAGTAACTAGAGTTACAACTTCTTGCCAAATTTCTCAACCCACATCAACAACCATCCAATCATATTAATAACTTGCTTAACCTCATATATAGTGGCATTTGCGCTAAATGCAAATTACATAGCCATCTTACTATAGGCAAATGACACCTAATTTATGACATCCTATTCAAATATCTAACCACAACACAAGCACAAGTAGCAACAAATTAATTAATTAAGGTCAAATTTTAGTTATGTTTGTTTGATTTTCCTATAAGCACATGCAACAAAGAACATTAGCTTATATGTACAATCATCCCTTCTTGGCTAAGAATATCTAATATATTTCCCATAAAAATATAATACATAATCCATAATAATGTACTTTTAGTGTATGATCATTTTTCTTATGTTTAGGATATTATAATGCTTAATCAAGTTATTATCTTGTTTTTTCATTTGTCTAAGTCAATTTAGGACCTAATCTGTCAACTTTATTTCATCAAATTTGGAAACCTCATACATATTTACAAAGAAAAAAAAAGGTTTTCTAATTTAGATTACAATATGCACTAAGGCTTTGTAGCCCAGTTGGCATGAACATTGTTCTCTTTTAAGGATAAAATGAGATCAAATCTTCTTTTTCGATCAGTTATGTAATGTACAGTTGGCAATAAAAAGGAAAAAAAAATGGAATATATAGCCCCTTTTATGACCAATGCATAGTCTCATTCTTTAAGGAAAAAAAAAAATTCTAGCAGGAGAAAAATAGATAGCTAAACTTGATTGAATCTATGACTACCATTTTCAAACAATACTACTTCCATCTTAAAAGAACACAATACTTCATAAATGAAAGTTTTCATGTTGAACAGCAACTTTTCATTTTTAATTCCGTACTTTTATGTTGCATCTTACACTACTCTCTCTCTTACTCTCTCTCTTTCACAACCTTCACAATCTCTCTTTTATCTTTTTCACAAGTTTTCATCCAACACTATGTTGTCATTATTATCTATGTTGACTCTACTCCACATACACATACACACATTATCTCTAAGTCCATTTAATAAAAGTAGGAATAGGTCTATGATAGCTTCTTTTTCTAAGTAAGTCACAATATGTTGTGCTATAACTTGAAAAATAATCATATCATAAAGTCTTATTGAAATTATTCGCATGGTACTCAAAATTTAAATCAATATTAAATTCTTATACCAGATTACCCTAAAAATTAAAAGATGTCTTTACAAGAATTTTTTACAATTTTTATGTAGCTTTCTTTGTAAGTGTTTAACAAACATAATATTAAAATTCTTTTAGTAGGTGTACTTTTTCTTGAAGTGTTTTACCACATTTTTTTCTAGTCTATAGATAAAATTCATTATGATGATTATATTTAATAATATCTTCTATAATCACATGTAGTAAAAGAATAAGGAAATAAATGGGATAAATCAATGTTCAAATCCTTTCCTTCTTTTTTTTTTTTTTTTTTACCATAAACATGCTCTAAAGATAAAGTCTTGATAATTATGATATATTTATTCTAGAACTTTTTCATTTAATAGATGTGGTTCATCTCCAGCAAGGTAAATGCTTATTCAATGAGTTAACTTAAGAGTTTATATTTTTTAACATAATTAATAAATGAGTTGTGCTAGAAGTTGAGGTTTTTCAAGCATGAACATATTTAAACACAGACATGAAACACGTGTTAACATGAATTACGAGCCTACCTATATGTAGTGGCTTCTAAGTCATACAATGATGTGCAAAAGAATTATTATATCTTGTATATAGAAAAGGGTGAGGAGAGGATACTCTTAATGCACCTTTAGAAAGATTTTATGAAATCCTAATTGTGATACCCCTAAAATAAAATGTGATGGAACTGTAATCATTGAGATGCAATTTAGTGCAACAACTTAAAGTTTATCGAAACTTTGAAGTTAAGCATGCTCAAGATGAGTGACCTTTAGAAAAACGACTACATTGAGGAACAAAACCATATAACATTTGATGCTAAAGCAAACAATAACTCAATGAGAAGCATTCTAGCTTGAACTTCATTGGAACTTCAAACTTAATTGTGCTTAGACCATAGCAATCGCAAGATGGATGATCTTCTAAGAAGCAATACACTGAAGGACCAAACCATATGCATTTGATGCCAAAGTAGATAATACCTCAATGAAACGAATTCTGGTAAGGTCGTTGCTCTATTTATGTAATTTGATGTACCACAATTTAATAGAATTCCCCACAAAAGTGATATGGATGTGAAAGAGTAAATGGAAAAAGTTAAAAATATCACCATACAACTAAAGTACATTCACTCATGGACGACAAGCTTAAAAATGTATGTTTGCCTTGTTCATAGATGATAAAAAAAGTCATCTAAATATTTTGTTGTTTCCTCAAGAAATGATTAACATTTAGATATTTGAGTATATACATCAACAAAAATGAAGATGTAATACCTTAGAGTTAATTAACCCCATGACAACAAAGATACATAAGGATGCTTAATTAAAATTTCATTGACGTTTTTGTGACCTTTTTAAGTTGATATAATTACCTAATACATGTAAGATCAGATGTTATGGAGCAAACCAAGGATGAGGTCCATATATAAGAAATAGAGGTAAGCCTAAGTCTAATGCAAATATTGTGAACTAAGTTATTAAGCATAAGTAGGGTTACTATTGTAGATAGGGATATAGAGGATCGATCCCACCATCAACATAATTATTATTCTTCAATAAAGTTTAATTTTCTACGTAGCCTACAAGTATGTCAAGCTCAATGAGGTAAAGTAGATGATGGTTGATCTAAAGGTATAAAGACCTCTAAGATCAAATGGGTTCCTAGTCTCAACATGGTGTGCCACCTTTGTCCATAACTTTATTATACTCAGTTATTTTTCATGTCTTCCCCAAGTGCTAATTGCAACAAACCCTCCTTTAGACTATATTCGTGGCTTTCCTCATTTACATCATCTTTAGGTAGAAGTCATCTTAACTGTCCCTATTTACACTATGAAAACCTTAACTATATCCATACTAATAGTTATAACTATAAAAATAAATTATCAATTATGTATTCAAAGTGCATAAACAATGCATTTAAAGTGCTTAATAATTAATAAAGATAGTACCCATGTTAAACATGAGTAAAAAGGATAATTTGTAATGTTTGGTGAAGTTCATGGTCAAATTCATAAGTGTAAACCCAATAGTGAAAATGTAATTTAAAAATCAATATAGTTCATGGTTAGGTTCATGAGTGTGAACCTAACTATGGTCATTAATAGGGAATCGGGAAAAATGATCAGAAATCACCACCAAGGTTGATGACCATAAACCTAATGGTGAACATTTTGATAGTTGAATTGATGCTCATAATATTTAGAAAAGTTACAACCTTTGATCAAACTTCATGAGTTTCAAATGCAAGGAATTGTATCAATTCATGATAAAATTGATCTATAACAAATTAGGACCTACTCTAATGAATAAGATTCAATGTCAAATCATTAGAACTCTTGATGGAAAGTTTCTCCCTTTCAAATTGGATATTATAAAATAAAGTTATAACTCTAATTTTTGGCATTCCCTTTTACTACAAATTTCATCAATGTTTCCTACAAATCTTCCTTCTCCAAAACACATAATCTTTTCTATATCCAAACATAGCTTAGTATTTTAAGTTTCATTATTCATATACTAAGACTCAGTTCTATCCTAAGAAAATTCTGTATATAAAACTCTCGTAACAAATTGAGTGGAGAGGCATCAATTCTCTAAGGAAAGGATCTAATTGTGCCTCTAAATCATTATTAATTGTAAAACCATTATATGCTATCATCAACAATAATAATTTCCTAAAAATCTTAAGGAATTTGATGTTCTACAACTGGTGAAATAAATGCAGTTCTTAAGCTTTGTTAAGTTGGAATGATTTGATTGAACAAACTGTAATAATTACAAGGAAGCCACGCTTAAAAGATACAAGGGTTCAAGAAACTATTGGTAGACTAAGTTCCAAATTTGCTACATTTATGTAAGGATTGAAATCACTGCTCCTTATTAAATTCTACAAATAATACACCAACGAAATAAAGTATAATGGGAATCTAAGATTTATATTAACCTTATAAGAATGGGAATGAAATTGATTGTATTAATTTGATACAATAATAAATAGATTGAATGAAAATTCTATGTAGAATATGTCCAACTTAAATGCCTAACTTATATGCGTGTGTTAATTATGAAAATTATACATAATATTTCTTTATTGTTTCTATATAGTTCGATATATAAATTCTTAAGTATGTTATTACAAGTTTATTATAGTTAGATAAAGATGTGCATGCAATTTACAATGTTTCTTATTGATAAACATATATTGCAATTGAAAAATATGTATGTATCTATATGCATCATGTTATATTTGAGATAAATTTTTATAATTATAAAGTTGAAGAAACTTGTTTCTATGTGATATGTCATTTAATACGTTTTAGTGGAATACAAAATTTTAATATATAATTGATATCCGATAAAATTCTTTGAGTTGAATAAAAGAAAATATGTATTTGTTTACCCTTTTTCAACTTAAACCTTAGGAAAAACATAAATAGTGTATATATGTCTATTTCATTGAAATGAAAGAATGTGATAAGTATTATATAGATATGTTATATGTGATATCTTATGTTCTAGACAACAAGACCACTTGATCAAATTTAAATTGAATTTAGATATTATGAAGTGATATATTGTTATTTCTTTTATCTGAATATTATGTTTATAAGTTCAGTAAATTAAACTCAAAGATAGAATTTCTATGTAAGATTCTAAGTCGTAGTGATTTTCATAATGATCAATTGTGGTAGTTATATGAACTAATGTCTCATATATTGTGAATACTCTACAAATAAAGTAGAAACTTGCTCAAAATGTTAAAAACAAAAAATTAGTGGATATTTAGAGAAGGATATTATTGATAGAAATTCTAAGAAATTGGAACGCACAATATGTAGTTTGAAAGTACATTGCAAAGGTTGTAATATACTGCATAAGAATTTTTGTACTTGAGAATTTACTACTCTATTTTTCTTTATTTTTCTTTAAAATGCATTGGTAGCGCATTTGAAAAATATAGTAATTATGATTCAATTATATAATAAGGCAAGAATACCAAATATTTGATTAATCGCCACTATGAAAACTAAATTAAAAATTAACCAATGCAAGATGCGTTATTTGTATTTCTTGTGGTTATCATCTATAATATTGATTCATGGCCATTGTGAAAACTAAATTAAAATTATTATTGATTTTGCTTAACAAATGCAAGATGCATTATTTGTATTTCTTGTGGTTTTTTATTAATGAAGTAAGTCCAAGTAATGTGTTTCTATTATATTATTATCTATTGTCTTTTATGACAACTATGAAGTGTTTTGGTGTTAACATGAATGGATACTGTTGTTAGTGAATTCCAGGATGAGAGAGAATCCTACAAAAGAAAGTGAAATGCTTAGTACTAGGGCTAATCCAATGTAGCCACTCCAATGCCTAAGTTAGTAGGATGACTTTGTATGGAAAATGTATGAGTAAGTAAAAATTCTTAGAGAGCTTTTACAGAGTTTCTTTCCAATATTTATAGGTGGTTATAGTATTTAAAACAGTTATTAGAAAAACTATTAAGACAGTGAAAGCTTCTTGATTTGACATCTCTCCTGACATGTAGGGAGAGTAGGCGGTTATGTAATATAATCGTACTTGTGATAATCATTTGTGCCATGAACTTGAATTCAAACTAAGAATGGCTTTATTCTACTTGGCAGAAATGCCATGTGTCATCTATCTAATGGTATGTTGAGAGATTCGACTACCTAGCATATCGGTGGTTAAATGAACAAATGTATTAGATGAACGAAAACTAACTATCAACATTTACCCCCCAACTCCTGTGTTTAAGTAATCAATTAAGGGAGTTGCAGATATATACTAAACTAAAGGCCGAGTGGGGGAGTGATTCTTCAAATTAATACCGAGCAAGACAAGAAGGAAGACGGATCACATCCCTGTCGAAAGGTCACAATTTCTAAACTCCCGCTTGTTCGAGAAACCATAAAGTTGGAGGCATGACATCTGTTGCCTAGGTGATCATTTTGTTGCAAGTGTAATAATTGTCAAAAAGTTGTTCAACTGATAGTATGGAGGTAAGATGGGATAAACTTACTTAGATTAATGAGCTTCCTATGGATAATTCTCTCGAGAATAAAGAAGGGAGGTCCTCGGCAAGATATTTGTATGGCGCCATAGCTTACTTCCGTGACTCTTTGGAGGGTGTCGCTAGTTCTATTAACAGAGTTCTTGTCACGAAGTACAATCAATATTGGTGAGACCTTCCTGGAACATGGAATTTGAGGAGGTTGAGAGAGGAGGAGAGGGTATGTTTCCTAAGGGACCGTGAGTTCCATATACACCTAAAACAGTTAGATTTTGGATTGTACTTCCCTTTTTCGGCTTTTGTTAAGGGCTTCTTTAACTACTTCAGAGTCATATTAAGTATGTTCTCACCTAACACATACCAGCTTCTGGCAGCTTTTGAGATAGTTTGCGAAGAAGTCAAACTCAAGGCTATGCTTTAATTGTTTCGGTTTTTCTTCACTATTTAGAGGCAGCTTGGCATAGGCGTTACTTTGCTACTACAAGGCATGGGCGTAAATTCATGGATGGGTTAGAATTCAAGATCTAAAAGTGGCATGAAAAATTTGTATCAATAGTATCTGACTAGGACTTAGACTTCTGGACCTAATAGACTGAGCTGATATATAAAAGATATAGATCTGATGCCAAATGATGCAGTAGCAGCGAGGAAAATTCAAGAAAGGAAGAGGAACAAAATGTTCTTCTAGGATGCCGAGAGAATTATACAGAATTATGAAAATGGAGACCCAATCTTCTTTGAAAAAGAAGGTACGCTAATGAGTTATCGCTGTGCCGAGTATAGCCACAAGAGGAAAGCCGTTCTTGAGACTTAGGGGGAGAATTGTGACTTTTGAGCCTTGCTTGGCATAGAAAATGTAAATTCATCTTTTTCCTATGTTTATATTAAATTGTTTACTCGTATCACAGATATGGGTACTAGTGATATGAATCCAGCCAAGCTATTAGCTCAAGCCAAGGCCAAAAAAATCTAAGGCTGATAAGAGGGCGACTACCTTAGTAACTACCACTTGGCCTACTATTGCAAAGAAGGAAACAAAGGAAGCTACAGTGAAGCAGGTGGCAATAAAGAAGACCTTTCGTCCTATCGAAAGGCTAAAGGAGAGTGAGAAGGCACTGCCAATCGATGTTGTTCATTTTAAGGAGCCTTTGGTTGAGAATATTCAAACTTTTGTCGAGTTGAGGGATGATGATCGTTGAGAGACACATCCTGGTGAAGAGGATGAAAATACCACGCCACAAAAGGGTCATCACTAGCAATTGAGGCGGGGTTGAGTGCTAATAAAAGACTAAAGAAGGAACTCATTGGCTAACCACCTACCAAGAAATCTAGGGGCACGAATGAAAGGGCGAAAGAGGCAATGCAATCAAATGGTCTCGGCATTGGCATTGGTATTATCGAATTCATCCCTAAGAATGAGGTCGGAAAGTACTTCGTCCCTTGTTGGAGCTACCAAATTTTGGATACCAACTTAGCCTTGAAAGACAGGATGAAATCTTTGTCTCTAATGGAAGGGATTATTTTTCTAAAAGATAGAGATATCGCTAAGAAGGATGACAATAAGGTCAGCGATTGCAATAAGGCTCATATTGTGGCCAAACTATATGATGTGAGTATCCATAATCATTGCTTTTAATTAAAGAATTCATTTAGGTTACTAAAACATTTCCTTTTCCAGATGAGTAGTCGCATTCTAACGGCTTTGGATAAGGTTAACAAAGAAGCGAAGAAGGTAATATCTTTCAGTTGTATCATGTGTTATGCCCAATCATTCCTGATTGTGTTAAATAAACTTACTGTAAAGAGTTAAGGATGCATACAATGCATCGAAAGCCCAAACAACTGCTATTGAGAATGCGAGGATATGGGCTAAGATGGAGGCGAGAAAGCTCTAAGAAGTTAGCACATGACCTTTCCACTGATGAAATCTTAAGCCTGAAAACTAAAATGAAAGAGCAGTACAAAATGTTTGAAGGCCTAAAAGAGGAGCTGCAAAAGAAGAAAGAAGAGTACTAGGGCTTGGGCCAAATTATTTGCACGATGAGCAAAGATGAAGATAAGCTTAGAATGCAAATAAAGGAGTTGGAGGCCAATAACTCAAACTTACAAAGCCATGTAACCGAGTTGAAGGAGATTGTCAAGAGAAGTCCATTAATTGAAGAGGCTTTCAATATAGTCACTCCCAATCGACAATACAAGAGGCTTCTATAGAAGGAGTTGTTGGAGGGAGTCCAAGTGGCAAGAGAGGAGGTCTTGAAGCTTCATCCTAATTATGATCTCTCCTATCTTGACTTTGCTAATGTCAATGACAAAGTTAGTAGTGCCGATGAAGATGAAGGTGATGAGACAAGTACCAAGATTATGAATCAAGGTGACAATGAAGCTCACACTGAGGAAATTGTTTGCTCTAAGACCCCAGTTGCCAAAGAAGTCCCAGCTACTGATCTAAAAATCACTTCTACTAAATTTAAGAATAGGCCATAGGATTTCTATTATACTGGCACATTGCGTTATCGTGTAATTATCAATCGAAATATCCTTAAGACAGTACCGAGTACTTGTAAACCTTGTTGAGCAAAAATACTTTTCTTACAAGTCTTCGATATGTTTAATTTCATGTACCAAACTTTCATGGTGTATATGGTATACATATATTGCTTCATGCTCTTATTCATTAACATGTTTTATTTCACACGGTAGTTATTTCTTGGCATGTTTTATTCTACACGCTAGTTATTTCATAGCATGTTTTACTTCACACGCTAGTTATTTCTTAACATGTTTTATTTCACATGTTATTTATTTCTTAGCATATTTTATTTCATACGCCCAACTATCTCTCGACATGTTTTATTTCATACACTAATTATTTCTTAGCAAGGTTTATTTCACATACTATTTGTTACTTAGCATGTTTTATTTCACGCACCTATTTTGTATGTCTTTATAGTCTGTTATCCGTTTGAGGTAGGGACTAACCGCATTACTTGGCCATAAGGTTGATTTGTATAGTCCGTTAACTGCGTTAAGATAGAACCTTGATTGGTTCATTTGCCATGCAACTTAGAAATCATTAATTCATTAACCATAAGGAAAGCAAACAAAATGAGACTTCAAATATAATTCTCGTAAATAAGTACTGTTGTCTTATAAGCAAGTTGGCTGTTGCCAAATGAGTGGTGATAAAAATCATCCAACAAATTAATTGAAATATAATTTCAAATTCTTAGCGTTCCAAGCTTGAGGGATGATAGATCCATCTATCCTTTTTAGTCAATAGGTGCCCTCACCAACTACTTCTCGAATCTTAACAGGATCCTCCCAATTTGCGCCATACTTTCCTTGACTCACTCATGCACCAGTAGCTTCCATCTTACAGCAAACCAGATCTCTAGGTTAGAAAACCTCGTGCTTCACTTTCTGATTGTAATACTTTACTGCTCTATACTAGTATACTACAACCCTAGCTCTTACAATATCTTGAATTTCATCAATAGCATCTAGATTCATTGTCAATCCAACTTAATTAAGCATAACATTGAAATTATGCATTCACAGATTAGGTAAGTCCATCTCAATCGGTAATACGGCTTCCATGTCGTATGCTAACCTAAAGGATGTTTCCCAGTCATAGTTCTGTAGGTAGTTTGGTACCCCCATAAAACATTCGGTAGTTTATCAACCCTTTTCCCCCTAACTTAATCTACTTTTTGTCTTAGGTTGTACAATATGATCTCGTTTACGGTTTTAACTTGTCCATTCGTCGGAGGATACATTATAGACGTATAGTTAAGGTGAATGCCGTACTTCTCACAAAATGTTCGAAACTTGTTATTGTCAAACTACGGGTCGTTATCCATAATTATCATGTAGGGAACTCCAAATCTTGATATGATGGAGCTAAAGACGAATGCTTCCATTTTCTACTCGGTGATTTTCAGCACTATCTCGGCCTTTGCCCATTTGGTAAAGTAATCTATTGCAACAATAACAAATTGTCACAGGGCGAAAGACTTCGAAAAGGGTCCGAGAATATCTAGCCCCCATTGGGCCAAAGGCTAAGGGTTAGTTAAGCTATATAACTTAGTTGTATGCATATTACTCGGCGACTCGTGCTTCTAGCACTAGGGGCAATGCCAAACAACTTCCTTTGCATCTTCTCTCATAGTTGGCCAATAATAGCCGAGTCGCAATGCTCGGACATATAGCGTCTGTGCTTTTACGTGGTTACTGCATATGCCACCATATAGCTTGGACAACACCCTATAGGCATCTCTTAAAGGCAAGCATTGAAAATAGAGTTGTGATATGCCGTGTTTATACAACTAACCATCAATCAGTATGTTGTTCATAGCTTAGTATGCCAATCTTTACGCTTCTTTCTTATCATTAAGGAGAGAATGATCTCTTGGATAATCCACTAAGGGATTCATCCATGATTCTTCTTTTGGGCAAGGAGCTAACTCATAGCTCTGCGAGAGAGTGGATAAACTTTTCTACAGAAGAAACTCAATCAAAAGTTTATCTCTCAATTCCAGGAACGCCATACTAACCAACTTCAACAACTTGTTGACTACAATATTGTTGCTTCTTGGAATTTTGTGGATAGAGAAAGATTGGAATTCTTCTGTGAGCGTTCGTACTATTAGTAGGTACTTGCTCATTTCTTCTTCCTTTACTGCGTAACTTCCCGTCACCTGATTCACTACCAATTGGGAATCAAAGTACACTTCAAGCTTCTTGGTGCTAATTTCTTTTGCTAATTTCAATCCAACGATTAGAGCTTCATACTCCGCTTCATTGTTGCTAGCTAGGAATTTGAATTTCAGAGCATAATAAACTTTGACATTATAAGGGCCTTGAAGAACTAGGTCTGTACCACTTCCTTCTCACATTGAAGAACCATCTACATAAAGGGACTAGATCGGCTTCTCGACAATCTCTACACAATCTTCCTCACTAGTAAATTCAGCTACAAAATCTATCAGTACTTGAGCCTTTAATGCTGTTCTAAGTTTATATTATACACCATGGTCACTAAGCTCTAGAGTATACTTTATCATCCTCCTTGAGGAATCAGGCCATTGCAATGCCTATCATAATGGCTGATTGGTGATAACAATGATATGATGTGCTTCAACATTTTCAATCTTTGTGTACTAAAGCTTTGGCCCCTGCAAAACATGACTTATGTAATAAATAGGTCGATATTCTTTACTATCAATTCAAACCAATATAGAGGAAAGAGCATGACAGTTGATTGACAGATACAAGTATAACTTTTCTCTAAGAATGGGTGTTGAGAGTATTGGGGGTGACATAAGAAATTCCTTAAGCTCGTTGAAAGCTCTTTGGCAATCCTCATTGTTGGTCTAGTTGAATTCTTTAGGTTCTCTAAAATTTTAAAGAATTCTATGCACTTATCTACACTTTTCGATACAAATCTATTGAGGGTGGCAATTCACCCAATAAGTTCCTATACTTCTTTGACCGTGTGAGGTGATTTCATATTTCTTATGGCTTCAATGTTTCTCAGATTGGCCTTAATACCACGTCGAGTAACGATGTATTCGAGAAATTTTCCTAATGTTGTGCCAAAGACACATTTATGTAGGTTGAGTTTCATGTTGTATCTTTTCAATGTGGCAAACGTTTCCTCTAGGTTAGCAAGATGCCGATCTTCCTTCATGCTCTTCATAATCATGTTGTCGACATATACTTCAATATTTCTGTGAATTTGAGGTTTAAACATCTTGGTAACAAGTCTCTAGTATGTTGTATTGGTGTTCTTAAGCCCAAAGGGCATCACCATGTAACAATATGCTCCAAAGTTGGTAATGAAAGACATGTGGACTTCATCCTCTTTGTCCATCCTAATCTGATTATAACCAGAAAAAGAATCCATAAAGGCATTAAGGCATGTCTAGTAGTTGCGTCTATCATCTGATCAATTTTTGGCAGTTGGAAACAGTCCTTAAGACAGGCCTTGTTAATATTGGTGAAGTTTATGCACATTCTCCATTTGCTGTTAGACTTCTTAACTAGCATACAATTGGCAAGCCAAGTCAAATAAGGCTCTTCTTGGATGAATCTTACCTTCAATAACTTCTGGACTTCTTCCTCTATTGCTACTTGTTGCTCTAGTGCAAAATGCCTAGTCTTTTATTGGACTACCTTTACATTCAGATCAATTTGGAGCTTATATACTATAACTTCTCTTAGGATACCTTGCATGTTTGAAGGAAACCATGCAAACACGTTAGCGTTGGCTTATAAGAGGTTAATCAAACTTTACTAAGTATCTGTTGACAAGGGTTTCTCGATTCTCATTATTTTCCCTAGGTCATCCCCCAAAGGAATTTCCCCAATATCACACTCGGTAATCTCGATACTGATTGACTTGACTTTTAGACAAGTTTCAACCTGAAATATTTCTTCTCGTCTCAAGGCCCTTATGTACAAGGATTGTGCTAATTGCTAATCCCCATTGCATGCGCTAACCCTCGTGGGAGTAAGGAACTTAGCCTTAAGATGTGCAATTGAAGGGATAATGTCGAATAGATGTTGGCACAATTGTCCAATTATCATGTTGTAAGGGGACCAACATTTGACGATGAGAAAGTCCACTTTATCCTCTGCAACATGCTCATCATCAATAATCTATATTGGCAAAGAAATAACTCCAACTACTTAGATGGGTTGATTGTTAAAAGCATAGAGATCATACTTGTAAGACCGTAGCTGCGCTTTGATCTTAGACCTCATTTGATCAAAAGCATGCTAAAAAATGATGTCAGCCAAACTTCTTGTGTCAACAAAAATCTCATTGACTTCAAAGTTGGCAACTTTTGCATTGATGACGAGTGTGTCAACGTGCAGCCTTTGGATGCCCTCAAAATCTTCCTCTTCGAAAGATATTATATTGTCAATCCTAACCTTTTTGCCTTGAATATTGCAAACATAATTATTGGCATTAATCAAGTTTGAAGAGCTTAATTGGCCTATAGTAGGTCTACCAATAATGGTGTTGATCACTCCATTGGATGCTTTACTGGAATTCACATCCCTTGCATCTCTCATGGCTACTGCTGGCTATGTGTCATTATGTTGTTCCTCACGTCTCCTTTGAGACGATCTCTCTATATTCTCAGCATCATGTGCTAAGAACTTGTACAAGTGCCCACGTTAGATCACATCTTGAATTGCATTCTTAAGTTAAATGCACTCATATGTATTTGACCTTTGTTACGGTGGAAATCATAGTACTTGTTAGAGTTTCTCCTTGAGGGATTTCCTTTCATTCTTTCCGGCTGTTGGAGGAAGCCTCTTTTCGCACATACCTCCATCAAAATGTTCAAGATTAGACGATTAACAAGCGTGTGGGATGAGTATGTCAGGATCCTTAGTCTTTTCCTCTCGACATCTAAACTGTGGTCATTGTTTGTATTAAGTCTATCCTTTACACTTTTTCACTTATCATTCTTTCCGTCTCCTCCACTTTGATCGACTTCTCGTTGTACCTTTATGTTGTCTTCCTGACCAATGTATAAGGTGGTTTTGACCTTAAACTCAATGAAAGTTTTTGGCTTGTTCTTTACAAGAGACTTCAAAAAGTCTCCATAAGGCTTGACTCCATATATTACGTTGTTGAGGGCCACACTCATATCTAGTTTTGGGATTTGAACCATCTCAGCCATAAATCTAGCCAAATAATCCCTGATTGACTCATCAGACTTTTGTTTAATGGTGTTAAGGATTGAGGAGTCCTTAATAGGAAGTTTGCTTGCAAGGAAGTGTTGAAGGAACACTTCTGCTAGTTCATCAAAACAAGAAATAGTGTTTAGTTTCAAATGTTTGAACCATGTGCTGGTTGCATTCCTCAATGTTAAAGGAAAAGCTTGATAAGCCACTGCATCACTCAAACCATGCAACTTAGCCAACGTACAATAGTACTCCAAGTGGTCTTTAGGGTCTTTTATTCCATCATAAGTCTCAAACTATGGCAGCTTGATGTACTAAGGTGTCACTTCCTCCAAAATCTCTAGAACAAAGGGACTCTTTTTAATTTAAAACTACTTGCTTAAGGTAGCAGGGGTACTAACATGCGAAGGACCCACATGGTACACCTGCTGGGGTTATTTGCCTTTGTAATTCCTTTTAAAAGCAGGAGCCGAAAGTCTTATCATATTCTTGGCTTGCTTTTTTTGCAACTCGGGTGAATAAATGGAATCATTGTTTTTTTCAGCATCGTAATCACCTTAGTCTTTATTTTAGGTTGGATTTGGGTGAATATTACTATGAAGGAGGTTAAGGGCTTGCTCGCGTTTTTTGTTTTATTCTTGGTTTTCTTTAGCTAAGTCGAGGTAAAGTTACTCAAGTTTAGCCAATTGTTGCTCATCAGTATGTCGAATCCCCCCTTAAGGGTGTTGAGAGATAGTGCCAATACTTGTACTCTTAGATACTCTTGTTTTAGCCATGTAGGTATGTTTAGGAAAAAAATAGACAGTGCCAAATGTTGTTGGCGAATTTTGGGATAAGGGAGAATCTTGCAAAAGAAAGTGAAATGCTTGGTATTGGGGCCAGTAGTATTAGGGCCAGTCTGGTGTGGCCACTCCGATGCTTAAGTTAGTAAGGTGACTTTGTATGGAAAATGTATGAGTAAGTAAAAAGTTTGAGAGAGCTCTTATAGAGTTTCTTTTCAATATTTTTAGGTGGTTATAGTGTCTAAGGTAGTTGTCAGAATAATTGTTAAGACACGTGGAAGCTTCTTGATTTGACATATCCCTTGATATGTTGGGAGAGCAGGAAATTATGTAATATAACCATGCTTGTCATAACCATTCACGCCACAAACTTGAATTCAAACTAGGAACAGATTTATTCTACTCGACAGAAATATAGTATGTCATCTATCCAATGGTATGTTGAGAGATTCGACTACCTGACATATCGACTACCGAATGAATGAGTATATCAAATGAGCAAAAACTGACTGTCAACAGATACGATTTAAAAATAGAATCTTATAATTGTACAAATTAAGAATATTTGAAAGTATGATTTTTGTATTAAATACATAAAAGAAAAGCACCAAGTGTTTGTGATAAACCAATACTCTAGAATCATAATTGATTGATTCTTTATAATTATGTTTGATGATACTAATTTGTGGTTATTGTGAAATCAAATAAAGATTAAAGTTATAATGTTATGATTTCTTGCGGTTATATGTTTAAGAAACCCAAAGTGACATATTTTCTACCATAAATATGTTTTATTTAATGCCTTATGAGTTTCTATAATATAATCAATTGATTTGAGAATAAGGTTTTACATTTAAACCCATTTGAATAGAGTCAATCAAACAATTGATCATGTGAATTTTTTGTTGGCAATAATGAAAAATTAATATTATTCAACATTTTGTGTAGGAAATGTATATGTTTGAATGTTTTCGAACTTTATGAATGTTCAAATGCATTGTGTTATTATCGAAGTTTTTAATGTCAACATATGGTAATATATTTGTACACATTGTCTGGTGTGACAAATATTGTGACAACTCCTCATACCAATTTGTATGAGATTCCTCTACATCTAATGCCAAGTTATGCTTTAAATACAAATTTTAAAAAAAAATTATTTGTAGAATGGTTCCTTTTTATAAATTTTTTATGTGACATCAAATAAATTTATGTTATGCATAATTTTATAAATGGCATTCAACAATGTAAAGTATATTGAGTTTAGAATAAGTTACTACATTGACACATTATATTATTTTTATAATCCCATTTAGAAAAGTTAAAGGTTTCTTGTTGAGATAATCTAGGAAGGAAAAGGACCAATTTAAGGATATTCCTAAAAGTATGGGGGTAGACTAAGTATTAGGGCTTGGAGTGGTAGAGGGTTTTTGTGGATATATACCGTAAAACTTTAAAGAAAATAAAGTTTTAGAATGAGAAAAGTAAAAGATTTATTTTAGTAATAAACTTAGTATTAGAATTAATTCTAACTTGATATTGAAATTTCCTCAAATGAAAGAAGAGATCTTTGAATGTTGAATATTTACGTAAAATATCTTTATTACAATGTAATTTTGAAAATGGGTTGAACATCGAGACAGAAAGCATTAAAAGCTTCATGAGTAGTTTTAAGTCTAGTTCTTAAACATTAAGATGGAAATTTGACTTAAGTTATGGAGTCAAATAATATATTTATATGGTCTCATTTTAAGGAAAATATAAAGTGATCATATGTGTAAATATATGTATTTATCAGTGTTGGTAATTGTATATTAGCTCAATGTTTGTATTTTAGCTCTAGAGTTTAGCAATTGTAGTTTTGTTTACTAAAGTTTAGTATTTTGTTTTTTATTCACATGCAAAATAGGTAGCTTAATTAGTTACTAGTTTGTTATATAGCTAGCATATATACAACTATTTAGTTAGTTCACTAATAGTCACATTTAGCTAGTATAAATAGGCTTTAGGAGATCAGAACAATCATAATTTTTTTCTTGTATTTACCATGTTTTTAGAGCTAATGAATTTCTTTCTATATTGAGCTCTTGTTGCAGACGTACTGTAAGACCCCACCTTCTAAGTGTCTACTTAAAAAAAAAGAAAATTTTAACTCTTGGTACCTAAAGATGGTTTGTTACTACCATCCTTGAGTTAAGGATAAAGCAGAACCTATATTCGACCTACTCTTTTATTCTATAAACAATTGCTTCCAAATAATTTCTCATTCAATATGATAAATAACAGTGGAAAACTTTCACATTAGTGAGTTGTACTCTGAGTATCATAGTTACAAACTTCTTATACAACATACTATCTCTTTTACAAATACATGTTTTTTTATACTACTACAACTATATTAAACCGTTGGTGAAAGTGTAACACCTACTACTTTCTTGAAAAGCTATCTCCATATACTCAAGCTATATCGTATAGTCAACAACTTCTCTCAAGAGCCCATCTTCAACTAGAGTTTTGAAGTCTCCTTGTCACTTTAATACCTTATTTTGTCTATTCATCCGTAACTTGAGGATAAGAGAAACTTATCCTCTTAGCTACTGTGAGCTAAGTGAGAGTAGACAGACATACAACAACAAGCATAACAAAATAGATACATCATTCCAATAGTTAGTCTAATTACATTATCTTATACTTTCCTAGCCAAGCAATGCAAATGCGACAAACGTGTACTATGTTCATGCATGTGACATGTATCAGTACCAATATCCTAGCCCAGCCTAGCAACTCATCCTAACCTAGCCTAACTACTCATCTGGTTCAATTGACTCAAACTAGGCATCTAGATACATATATAGGAACCTAGCAAACATTTCAACCTAGTAATAACCACATAAAGTGGTTGGAAAAATCTAGCATATAGGTAGCCTAGTAGAAACAATTAATCTCTATGTGCTCAAAAACCTAGTTTTTAGAAATCAAGTAGTTCACTTAATAAACCTAGCTTTTCATATGGAAACCAACATAATAATATCTTGGTTTTTGGAAAACTTAACCCATAGGCCTTTTTCATACTATGCCATGAATGCATTAGAACGCATGCTAAGCAAAACCCAACAAATCCAAGCAAACTTATTCATCACTTATTACTTAGCCTTTACTTTGTAGTTTTGTCAATTCTAGGACCTCGGTATTGAGTTCACTTAAGTGAACACCTTAGGAGATAAAGTTAGTCCCCAGATTCTTTTCTAAGATAATACAGATCCAAGCAAATGTCATATATGCATTCATCGGCACAAACATAACAATCAAGTTTAAGATCATGTCAATATTCAATCAGCAACAATTATAATAGGTAGCTCCACATGGTTCATCGACCAAGACATCAACTTGCAATCAAGTTCAACTAAGCCAAAACATTACAAAGTACACAAAGTTAAGAGTAGACGTAAGAATACTCAAGCACAAACAAATATCCACTTACCTGGCTAGTAATATATTTCCATTCTTACTTGTTAACATAAGCTTCCTCTTCCACTAATTCACCTAGTTAATCTAAGTATTTCTAAGGTCAATTATAGGTCATGAGTATATATATATACACATATACTAGTTAAATACTAGCTTGTTGGCAATTAGTTCGTTATAAGCTGGTTCTCATTCAGTCTTTGAGTTTGATTCTGAGTTAGCTTCTAAAACAACTTCTTATTGCACTATCCTCTTTTACAAATCATAATTTCTTAACCAATCTATTATTGGTGAATTTTGGGAATTGGAAATATCCTGCAAAGATAAGACAAAGACTTGGTGATGGGAATCAGGCTATCGGACCTCTAACTCATGGTCGAGCTTGAAGACTAAAGGGGTTAGCACAACAAATCCTTCTATTCCAACCAATCTTTACCAAGGTCAACTACTTCCTTGCTGAGTCACCCTTTATGTTGTGCCATACGACAGCCTATTTTTTTACAGTATGCCGAGTTAATGATTACTATCTAACACCGGGCTGACCAATTATCTTCCTTGCTAAGAAGCTAAGAGATAGAGTATAGACTGATTAAGCCATCACTGCTTAAACAAGCCCATTTGTCCATACTTTTTCATTCGCATCTTTGAACGACCTTGCCAATATAGCACCACCACATGTACAATATCATGTGTAGAATCCATTACACCAATGATTGTTTTTCTTGTATATTCTTTTTTACCCTTTTGCATCTTGTATATTACTTCCTTAGGAAATGCCCTTTTTGTTTTTTCCTTTTTAGGCAAGTTGCCCTAACTTGTGGGTATAAATACCATTGTACTTGTAACGGAGATCAGATCAATTCTTAATATACACTCTTTGAGTACTTTTTCTTCCTTGCATAAATACTATTTGTTTACTCTCAACATCACTCTTATCCTTTCCCTTAAGTAAGGTTAGGTGGTGAGTAACCTCACCAGACCAATTTGTGTGTCATATCAAATTATGCCGTGAGTCCTTGGAAGTTCCACTAATGTGTCATATTCTTTAGAGCTGTTCATGAGTTTTTACTTACCGATTCAATCTTCATTTTGCCCTTTTGCACTTTTCCCCATTAATCCTTTTCAAACTTTTTGCAAGCTCAAACCTACCCAATGACTGGCCTCATCTGTTCTTAGTCACGATTTACAACATCTTGGTATCAGAGCGAAGGTTTTGTGTAAACTGTAGTAGTTCTTCTTGAAGTTCTATTATACTCTGTTTTGTGTGTGTAAAACAGAGCACGTTATTGTGTTTAATTAACTGTTGTGTTGTTAACTGTTACTTTCCTAAAGTATTTGTTAGAGCTTTGAATCTATGAGGAAAAATGATAATCCCAAGTATGAACGTTGATACTGGTGATGTTAATGAGGTTGTCTACCATGGACAATAGTCTCAAGGAACTCTCAGAAGCACTAATGAGAGGCTTGATGAAGTAGTTACCCTCTTAGTAGATCTGTCTTGAGCTATTCATGTACTGTCTACTAACCCATTGAGGCCATGCAAAACACTCCACAAGTTGCTCAACTTATTAGAGGTCAAAACCTAACTCGACCTGTTCGAGGTGAAGGAGTTGGTGGATAAGTAAGGCGAAGGATTGACCTGAGAGAGCTTGATGAAGAGGAAGATGACTATTTTAAAGATGAGCATGTACGAATTCCTAGAGCATCCAACAATGTGAAGCTTCAGATTCTGAGTTTCAATGAATCTAGGAATGCTAATGAGTATTTAGATTAGGAAGAGAAGGTAAAACATGTGTTTGATTATTATTAGTACAAAGATTATGAGAAGGTGAGAACTGTTACTATTGAGTTCTCCAGATATGCCACCATGTAGTGGCAGAATTTTTAAGCTATGAGGAGACGAAAGGGGTATTAAGAGATTAATACTTGGCCAAAGATGAAGAGGATACTTAGAAATGGATTCATGTCGGAAACCTAATTTTAAGACATTTTCACTTGGCTTTAGTAGTTGAAATAAGGAGGCTGAACTATTGATGAGTATGCTAAAGACTTTTAAATGCTTATGATATGCTGCGAAGTGAAGGAATCACCAATTTAAACAGTCTTAAGGTTCGTTACTAGGTTGAGAGGAGATATTCGAGACATTGTGGAGCTCCAATGATTTGACACCATGGATGAGGTTATTAAGATTGCCCAGCAAGTAGAGAGGTAAAGAAAGAGTTGAGTACTGGCAAAGATGTTGACTAGCCAACTCAAACAGGCAAGTCACCAAGCTTAGTCAAGTACAAAATTGAGTAGAAAGGTTAATGTAAGAGCCGAGCAAAAAAACCAACCTAATGGTGAGATGCCGACTTGAACTTATGAGAAGGGGAAAGGGACTAGTAGGAAGACTAGCTAGATCAAGTGCTTCAATTGCCAAGGGTTCGGACACATGGTTGCTCAATGCCCAAACTGATGGATGATGGTCATCAAGGGAGACGTCCAAAAGCTTGAAGTAAAGAGTTCGGATGAGGAACCCAAGGAGGAGGAGGTTCCTACTAAGAAAGAAAATGCAGAGAAAGAGCTGATTAAGGAGGACATGTTTGCTGAGGACTTAGACCAGCTACTCATAGTTGTCCAACGCACTATGAACATGGAACCCTTACAAGAGGAGGAGCAGTAAGAGAATTTGTTTCATACAACTTGTAAAGTGAATGATCAAGTGTATACCCTCATCGTGGATAGTGGAAGCTTCACCAATGTGGCATCAACTAAACTTATTTCCAAACTAAAATTGCCAACTATTGCACACTCGAAGCTATACAAGCTATACTGGTTAAGTGAGAAGAGAGCATTACATATCACTCAGCAAATACTACTATCGATTACTATTGGGAAGTACTTTGACCAGATTCTCTCTAACGTCCTTCCCATGTGTGCTACCTACATGTTATTATGCAGGCTATGGTTGTTTGATAGGAAGGTCATCCATGATGGCTATAGGAACACATACATGCTTCAGAAAGATGACTAGGAGATTACACTAAACCCAATGCCGCCGAAAGAAGTTAATAAGTTGCAAATGAAACTTGCTTATGGATTGAAGAAGGCTTTGGTGATGAGTAGAGTTGAGCTCCGAGAGGTCCTCAATGTTAATAAACCAACCTTTATGTTGGTCAGGTGATTGCTGAAAATGAAGGAGTGGGGTGAGTTACCCTAAGAGGTCATGGAGTTGTTAGATGAATATGCTAACCTGTTCCCAGAACAGTTACCTAGGAGGTTGCCTCCAACTCAAGGCATAGAGTACTACATTGACTTAGTTCCTAACATTGCATTACCGAATAAGGCAGTTTATTGGATGAATCCCAAGCAGGCTTCTAAGCTCTAACGTCAAGTCAATGAGTTGCTGGAAAGAGGCTATGTAAAAGAGAGTCTTAGTCCTTATGATGTGACTACGCTTCTAGTACTGAAGAAAGATGGAACCTAGCAGATGTATGTAGACAGCCGAATCGTAAACAAGATCACGATCAAATACAGGTATCTGATCTCGAGGCTGGAAGACATGTTGGATGAACTAAGTGGAACCAAAATTTTTAGCAAGATTAATCTTAAATCTAGCTACCATCAAATCTACATGATGCCAAGAGATGAATGGAAGACTACGTTCAAGACCCGACATGAACTTTACAAATGGAAGGTCAAGCCCTTCGGTTTATTGAATGCTCCGAACACTTTCATGAGACTAATGAACCATGTATTGAGACATCTCATAGAGAAGTGTGTCATGGTGTACTTTGACGACATCTTAGTCTACAGTGCCGACATACCAAGTCATTATGAACATCTCAAAGTAGTCCTAGATATCCTCCATATTGAGAAATTATTTGGCAATTTAAAGAAACGTTGCTTTTGCCAGGAGGAAGTGGTATTCTTATGCCATGTAGTCAGTGGAGGAGGCTTGTGAGTCAATGATGAAAAGATTCGAGAAATTGTCAAGTAGCTAACTCCTACTACTTGTGCCGACGTGAGAAGTTTCCATAGATTGGCATTGTTTTACAGAAGATTTTGCAGGAATTTCAGCACCATCGCCATACCACTTACCAAGTTAACAAAGAAGAACACCGACTTCCGATTGGGAAAAAGGGAGAAAAGAAGTTTTGCCAAGATAAAAGAAAGGTTGACCTCCGCCCCAGTGCTAGTGCTACCTGACTTCGACAAAATTTTTTAGCTGGAATACGATGCATCAAGCATTAGAATAGGTACTGTCCTGATGTAGGAAGGCCAACTAATTGCCTTGCATAGTGAAAATGGCCAATTCTTTTGGCCAAGAATGAGGAAAGATGTGCATCAAGTTATCAAAAGCTATGTCGTATGCAAGAAGGCCAAAAGTCAAGTCGAGCAAGCGAGAGCAAGGGAAAGTAATGCCCCTATCTATCCCAACAAGGCTGTGGACTGAACTGAGCATGGACTTTGTCCTCAGACTACCGCGAACTACTCGAGGCAAAGAATCTATAATGATCATCGTAGATAGGTTCATAAGATGGTACACTTCATACCTTGCTCAAAAACTAATAACACTTTGGCTATTTCTTTTCTTTTCTTATAGGAAATTGTACGGATACATAGGATGTTGAGAAGTGTAGTCTTTAACAGAGACCCAAAGACTAAGGGTACGTTAGCCAAACAATTTTAGTCGAGAGACTTGGTATGGCTGCACCTTAGCAAGCAACAGTTCCTAAATAAGAGGAAGAACAAATTATCTATAAGAGTGGAATGACCTTTCAAAATCCTTTAAAAAATCAATGACAATGCCTACAGGTTGGAATTGCCCGAAGACTATGGGGTTTCTAATGCCTTCAACATTACTGACCTCAATCCATATCACCTTGATGAAGAACTGAGCAAATACCATTCAGATTTGATCCCAAATCTAAAACAACTAGGAGCGAATGATGGGAATCAGGCTACCAGACCTCTAACCCACAACCGAGCTGAAAGACTAAAGGAGTTGGCTTGATGAATCCTTCTGTTCCAACTAACCCTTACTGAAGCCAAGTACTTTCTTGACGAATCACCCTTTATGCTGTATAGTATGACCGCCCATTTTTCTACAGTATACCGAATTCATGATTACTCTCTAGCACTGGGCCAACCAATTATCTTCCTTGCCAAGAAGTCGAGAAAGAGGGTTCGGACTAACTAAGCCATCCCTACTTAGAGAAGCCCATCCATCTGTACCTTTTTGTTCACATCTTCTAACAATCTCGCCAATGTAACATTGCCATGTATATAGTATCATGTGAAAAATCCATTGCACCAATGATTGTTATTCTTATATATACATTTTTACCATTTTGTATCTTGTACATTACTTCCTTAGGAAATGCCCTTTTTGTCTTTTCCTTTTTAGGCAAGTTGCCTTAATTTATGGGTGTAAATACCTTTGTACTTGTAACAAAGATCAAATCAATTCTTAATATACACTCTTTGAGTACTTTTTCTTCCTTGTGTAAACACTGTTTGTTTATTTTCGGCATCACTCTTATCCATTCCCTTAAGTAAGGTTAGGTAGTAAGTAACCTCATCAGACTAATTCTTGCATCATATCAAATTGTGCCGTGAGTCTTCAAAAGTTTCGTTGGTGCATCATATCCTCTGGAGTTGTTCGTAGGTTTCTACTTACCATTTCATTCTTCATTTTTCCCTTTCTGTAAGCTTGGACCTATCTAGCAATCAACCTTGTCTATTCTTGATCATGGTTCACAACATTGGTTACCGGAGCCAGTTCGATGTGATCAATCCGATGCCTAAGTTAGTAGGTAAGAATGAAAATAGTTAAGTTGAGAAGTTAAGAGTTATTCCATCCCTCTTACCGGGTTCCTTTTCTATATTTATAGGAGATTGTTATGTTTGAAGAAGTAGTTATCGGAATAACTACCAAGACACATGGAAGCTTCTTGATTAGACAACTTCCCTAAAATTCAAGGGGAGTAGGTAGTTATGTAATCATAACCATGCTTGTAATAACTGTTCATGCTATGAACTTGAATTCAAATCTATGATGGATCTAAGTTACTCAGCATAATGCCAAGAATGTCGATCACTCAGAGAGGTGCCAAGAATATAGATTGCATGGCCTATCGATAACCAAATAGACGAGTAAAATAGAGATGAAAACTAACTATTAACATTTGCCCCCTAACTCCTGTGTTCGAGTAATCGATAAAGGGAGTAATATATAATGTACTAAAGGCTGAGTAAGAGTAGTTCTTTGGATGCCGAGCAAAAGAGGGAGCAAGGCGGTTTGCATCCTAGTCAAAAAGTCACAATTTTTTAATTCCCGCCTGTTAAAGAGACTAAAAAGTAGGTAACATGACACATGTTGCCTCAGTAACCACTGTACCACAAACTTAATAACTGTCAAAGAGTTATCTACCATTAGATTCCAAAGACATGACACACGTCATCAATCTGCACTACTTATCAAATCAATGATTATTACTGTCAGAAATGCATTTGTAATTACAAAGGCGAATTGTTCATATTTAAAGGACTCTTCGACATCAGGATTCACTTCTGTTCAAACTTAGTCTTCATAACCATATTTTCTTCCTTTCTCGCCTTTACTCTTAAGTTCTTCAATTTCCAAGATGTCATTCATAGACATTTAGGTGTGGTTCACAATATCGTCCGTCGACTTGTCCTTTTTGACTTCAAAGCAACAAAAACTAAGTCTAATTCCACCCCCCCAAAGAAGGAGCAAGGTAGGATACTCTTCTGGCAACTCTGATGATAGCATTAAGGCAAGGTGGGATAATGTCAATCATATCAACAAGCTTGCCATAGATAATTATCTCAAGGACAAGGACAGTCAGTCCTTAACAAGGTACTTGTACAACACCATAGCCTACTTCTGCGACTCTTTAGATGGACCCATTAGTTTCGTCAATAGAGTTCTTGTCATAAAGTACAATCAGTACTAGCAAGACCCTATTGGAATATGAAATTTGAGGAGGTTGAGAGAAAAGGAGAGGGTACGTTTCCCAAGGGAGCATGAGTTCCATATATACCTGAAATTATCTCGAGGATAAGGACAGTTAGTCCTTAACAAGGTACTTGTACAACACCATAGCCTACTTCTACGACTCTTTAGATGGACCCACTAGTTTCGTCGATAGAGTTCTTATCATAAAGTACAATCAATACTAGCAAGACCCTACTAGAATATGAAATTTGAGGAGGTTGAGAAAAGAGGAGAGGGTACGTTTCTGTAGCAACCCTAAGAGGGGCCTAGTAGTATTGCCTAAAATTTCCACATCACGTGTGTACCCATGATAAAAAAATTGCCTTGCAAGTCAGAGATTGCAAGACTCTAAATAGTTATTCACTAAGGTCTTCAATTTTAGTTCATTGACTCATTATATAATATATATAATTATGGATATCTAATTTTTCCACAAATCCTCAGAACTGCAGAGAATCGGTATCCCTACCAAAATAATGAAATAAGATAGACAATTTTAGAAAATTCTAAACTTACTAAAGATACTAAACTTAATTGAAACATTAGTCGTTTTTCGGAGCATTCCGAATTAACTACACAAGCTTTTCATCATACTGATTCAATGGTCGCACTCTGCACTCGATTCCTATCCCATTCCCAACTATCAATCAACCTGCAAGGAAAGGAACTATTGGGGTATAAGCTTACGCTTAGTGAGATAAATGCCCTCGTCAGTACCATGATAACTCTAATTTTAAACATATTTTATATGGTGATTTTATAGCATTTCCCGTACATTTTTGGTTTTATTTAAAGAAATTGATACTTAATTGAGTAAAATGTTGATTTCAGGGTTTAAACGCATTTTAGGCTCGAAAACGAAGAAAAGGAATCAAGTTTCACTCAATTCCGAGTTCAAACGAAGAAGTTATGAAATTTTGAAGTTGTGCAGAAATTTTGCCTTTGTGCAGAAAGTTACACGACCTGGGGACACGGCTATGTCCCAGGCCGTGTCTGGTGACGAAAATAAAATCCGGGAAATACACATATAAAAGGGGATCTTAAGGTTCAAAAGGAGGAGGAGACATTACAGANGAAATACACATATAAAAGGGGATCTTAAGGTTCAAAAGGAGGAGGAGACATTACAGAAACAAAGAGAGACAAGAGACAAGAAGAGACTTAAGGAGAAACAACATCAAGAAGCGATAACGACATCGATTTCAAGATTAGAGATTGTTCATCAAATCAAGAGGAGTTTTCATGCTTTATTTCATGTCTTTGATAGGAACTCGTTTTTAGATTCGTTATGATAGCTTAGAATTCAAGTATTTAGGATTATGGAACCTAAGGTTTCATGTAACCCTTGGATTGAATTATAATTTCAAGAAAGTTTCTATCTTTTCTTGATTCAATTATGTCGTTTAGTTATGGATTGATAATTCTAGAGTATCAATATATGATATTATGCATGTTGATTGAGAAATTGCATGTGTAATTAGATCTTAACATAATTGAAGAGAATTACATGTATACTTAGAGATAAGATACATGATTCTTTCGGAAAAGTTGATTGTTTGTGTGGGAATTCATTATACATTAATGCGATTCTAAGTTATATTGCTAAGTGAAGAGATTCCGGTAAATAATTTAGGATTAGGGTTAATACGCTTGAGAAAGATATTAGCTTTAATTGTGAATCCCTCCGGTCAAGAATTATAGAAACTGAATTGAATACATTTTAAAAAGGTTACATGTTAAACACTAGGGGAAATAATTCCTAAATACATCATTGCATACTTGAAGTCGTTCATAGTTTTATTGCTTTCTAATTTGCATAATTAAGTCTCATAAGTAGTTTAATTGTTAATTTCAGTATTTTTTATTCATTCAACTCATCATAATTTTCCGGTTAGATAATAAAGCTAAAGCTAATATTAGTACTCAAAATCTCTGAGGGATCGACTCGGACTCATATCCGACTATATTAAAATTGATAGGTGCGCTTGCCTCGTATCATACCACATAGCAAAAGTTTATTATATGCACAATCATATGAATGCATGAACAATCAGTATGCCAAACAACGTATGCAATAACCTAGGAACTGCATACGACTCAGAATTACGCCCCCTAAAGTTAGGGTTTGGAGATAATTAACCGACCTAAACTAAAATCTAGGTTCTAGACGTTGGGTTTTATTCATTTGCACTATCGTGCTCATGCCAAAACAAAACTCTCTCTCTCTCTCTCTATATATATATATGTATACTTCCTTTACCAAAATTAAATCATATCTTTTAAAATCCCAAGTTTAGCGGTGTGGTGGCCTCCGCAATCCACAATCACACGCCCTAAACAGAAGCCACAAGACTCGGCCCCTCGCCAACGGTTGGCGTCTCCCGGCACCTAGTAAGCCTATCAGCTTAAGACAAAGACTCAATATATATGATGGCGTAGCTAGTGCCCAATCCTGCAGGAAACTCGTATTCCTGTGAGTCCTTTCCCATCTTCTGCGTAAAGCGGTAGTCGGTGTTATCCGTATGCAATATGGGGTATTCATGATTCATTTTGATTTCTTAATCGTATAAGTGATTAACTCGATTTTCAGGGTGATCAGACAATTTCATTCCATACGATTCACATGTATATATAATGCAAGCAATTCCCATTATTAGATATAATTAAAAAATCATCACATTCATCCACGGATTCACACACATGCATTTCCCATATCCCACAAGCATCCAAATTTATATATATATATGAGTTTCGGTGCATCTATTCTACAAGCAAAATCAAGTAAAGAGTCATCGGGAATTTACTCACTTAGCCATACGGATCAATCAAAATAATCCGAGATCGGTCATCTCCCCAAAGCCGGGTCCCCTGGACATCGCAAATATGATACTATAAGGATTTGAAATAAAACCTAGAAAACTAAGCTAAAACCCTTTAAGTTATACTTTTGACTGGGTTTCATAATTTTTCTTGATTTTACTTAAAAGTTCAATCGCGTATAACTTTTTCGTTTTAATTCCGATTTTTATGATCTTATAGTCAATCTTCATCGTTTTTTAGTGTACTTTAACGTGGTAAGGTTAGATTTTCGAAATGAGGTATACAATTATGTCCATGGGTCAGAACAGTAGCATTCCTCATGTGTTGGAGTGTTTTTGGGCCTTGTATGGTAAATGGGCTTTTTGATAACTTGAGGAATCCTTTGAGCTTGATCTTAAGATTTTATCCTAAGCTTAAAATACTCCTTGAGATCAGATTTGCAACTTTGATTTATATTCCTAAGGCTAAAAACCACTTTTTGGGCTCTTTAGTGGGCTTAAGTTGTCAAATGGGCTTGTTTTTGGTCCAAACTAATGTTAGTGACTTTGGTGGGCTTATGGGGCCTTAGGTGGATTTCTTATGGGCTTCAAAACAACCTCTCTTGATACTTTAAGGTGCTGATCAGAATTTCATTGAAGGCCCAACTTAGAGTTCTAGGCTTGTTTTAAGAGTTTTAGGCTTTGTATGCTTACCATACTTGCTTTGGTTAATCTTTTCACTTTGTTCATTCACTTTTATCATATTTTTAAGCTTCTTTTTCCCACGTTCCAGATCTGTTCGTGATGGTTCCAAGGGATCCTCACTTGGTTTTTCAACTTGTTTCATCATTTTCTTAAGTTTAGGTCGTAGATTATGCACTTAACTACTTGTGTCCAAATCTTAACTTAACTTTTCTTCCACAAGATGATTCTTTAACTCATGTTCCACACAAAGAAATAGAAGATCTTACATTTATTACAACTTCCATATCATAGCTCATATCATACAAAGTTGGTTTCTTCATAAAACTTCATGTGATGGATTTTTCCTTAACTTAAGTCTAGATTTGAGCATGTTTGACTTAATGGAAACAAAATCAACATCCAAATGACTATGGAACCTTCATGTCCAACATGCTTATCCTCCATTAAATTTCTCATTTCAAGATTTTCTTAGCTTAAAATCTTCCATTCAAAGCATTAAACAAATGTCTTTACAAAACACCAACTTTACATGCTCATGTTTCAACTTCATGTAAGGGTTTCATGGTTTGTTTCTTAAAACGATTTTTAGTGCTATAACAACTTAAACCTTACTTATATCTTCAAGAAATTAAAGTCCCCTAACATAAATTTTAATCCACATGTCACAAGAAACACTTACTCGTCCTTAAAGCAAAGTTTGGTGGTTGTGCACTAAGGTTCCACTTAAGCTTTTAACTTTGCCTCCTCCTTTTTGCTACCTTTTTGGAACCCGAATCTTTTGTTCTTTTGGAACGAGGTTTGTGGAAGGTTCTAATGGTTCTAAAAGATCTTAGATGGTGAAAGAAAATGACACAAGAATAAGAAGAGAAATTGCCGTGAGTATGAAAGCAAAAATGGTGGCGGCAATGTTGGGAATTTGTGGAGTTTGATTTCTTCTTTTGATTTGTGTTTAAAGTGAGAGAAAAGGAAGAGAAAATGGGAGTGAAAGAGGGAGAGAGTGGCAGATTTTGAATGAGGAAAGAAGTGTGTGCAAGAAGCTTTAATTGATTATCTTGTAGCTTACACAAAAGTCAACAATTGCAACTATTGATGATGTAAGCATTAAGGGGTAAATAGTGGTGTATAAGAGAAAGTGATTGATGGTTGAAAGACAAGACTATGGCCCCCCTTTCTTCCTTGTTTAGATCTGCCATTTCAAGTCCTTTTTGTCCATGGAATGGTCTTGTCTCATTTATTAAAGTTAAGCTTATGAAATCTTGTGAAAAATTGTCCATATGTAGTATAAGTGAAGGGGTGATAAAGAAATTGTCTTATCACTAGATTTTGATAAGTTATCAATTGATAAATGATTCCAACTCTCAATTGATAAGTTATCTAAGGTGATTGGTTGGTCTACTTATTTATGTGTAAAGCTTATACATGAAGATAAGGGCATGGCCTTATAGGAAATTGTTTTAGGATTTTCATCTCGCATTGTTTTGTAATTTATGATTTGATTTTTATAAAATTGTGAAATTTTCTAAAGTTGAATGAAATTATTCAAATTAAATTATCGATTAATTACTTAGGGTTAAAATTCCTTAATTGTTTTAAGGTTTAGGGTTTTAAATGACTTTAGAGCTTGCAGTTTCTTCAAGCTTGGGTTTTATCGACAATTGGCTTTTGAATTGGAAAAATTTAATTCGTTTCTAAATATAAACTTAAGTTTTTGGTTTAGTTGATCTTTGGGAACGTTCGGAAAGTACTCTTAATCAAGCCTTGGGCCCACTAAAAGTAGGGTTTACAGTTTCCCAAGGGAGCATGAGTTCCATATATACCTGAAATATTTGGATTTTGGATTACACTTCCTTTTTCCGCTTTTGTTAAGGGCTTCTTCAACTACTTTAGAGTCGTACCGAGTATATTCTCACCTAAAACATACTAGCTTCTAGCGGCTTTTGTGATAGTCTACAAAGAAACCAAAGTCAGGGCTATGCCTCAACTGTTTCGATTTTTTTTCATTAGTCGAAGGCAGCTTAATGGGTAGTACTTTGCTACTACAAGACATGGGTGTAAGTTCATGGATGAGTTAGAATCTAAGATCCATAAGTAGCATGAAAAATTTGTGTCAATAGTATCTAATGAGAACATGGACTTCTGAACCTAATAAACTGAGCCAATTCGCACTAAGGATATTGATCTAATACCAAACAATATAGAAGTGGCAAGGAAAATTCAAGAAAGGAGGAAGAATAAAATGTTCATTTGGGATGCTAAGAGAATTATACAATGTTATGAAAGTGGAGAACTAATTTTTTCTGAATAAGAAGGTACACTAATGAGTTACCACTATGCCGAGTAGAGCTTCAAGAGGAAAGTCATTCTCGCAATTTGGGGGAAGAATTGTTGCCTTTAAGCCTTGCTCGGCATGGAGAATATAAGTTTATTCTTTTCCTATGTTGATATTAATTTGTTTGCTCATGTCACAAATATGTGTACTGGCGAAGTAAATCCTGCCAAACTACTGGTCAAAGCAAAGGCTAGAAAATCAAAGGTCAATAAGCGTGTAGCCACTACATCTACCATTCAACCAACAATGGTGAAAAAGGTGGCCTAAGGCATAACCAAGTAGCCTACAGTGCAATAAAAACCTTCTCAATCGGTTAAGAAGTGAAAGAAAGGGAAGAAGAATCTACCGATCGAAACTGAAATTGCTCGTTTAGGGGAACCCCTTATCAAGATTGTTGAAGATGTTCCACCCGTTATAGAGCCAAGAGAGGAGGTTTAGGAGATTCGACCCTAAGGTGAGGTTGATGTCATTACTATCGAAGGGTTGTCCTTGATAGTGGAGGTGGTACCAAACAACAATAAAAAACCAAGGGAAGAACTCGTCGGCCAACCAGCTACCAAAAGGTCCAAAGATTCGGATGAGAGGGTGAAGGAGGCAATGTGCAGTAAAGCACTTAACATCAGCAATGCTAAATTGGTCCCCAATAAGGAGGTTAGCAAGTACTACGTCCTGTGTTGGAGCTGCACAATTCTAGACACCGACTTGGCTCTGGGTGATAGGACAAAGTCCTTGGCTTTAATGGGAGGAGTTATTTTTCCTAAGGACAAAAATTTTGCGAAGAAGGATGTTGATAGGGTCGACAATTGCAATAAGGCCCACATTGTAGCCAAATTGTATGATGTGAGTATCCATAACCATTACTTTTAATTATAAAATTCGTTTAGGTCATTAACACATTTCCTTTTCCAAATGAGCAATCACATTCTAATAGCTTTGGACGAAGCCGACAAAGAGGCGAAGAAAGTAATATCCTTGGTTGTATTTATGTGTTATGCCAAATCATTCCTGATTGTGTTAAATAAAATTGTTGCAAAGAATTGAGGATGCATACAATGCATCGAAAGCTCGGACTACTATTGCCAAGAATGTGAGGATAAGGGTCGAAATGGAGGCAAGAAAGCTCAAAGAAGACCTTGTTGCTGAGAAGTTGGCACATACCCTTACTGCCAATGAAGTCTTGAGCTTGAAGGCCAAAATGGAAGAACAGTATAAACAGTTTAAAGGCCTAAGGGAAGAGCTGCGGAAGAAGAAAGAAGAGTGCTAGGGCCTGACTTGAACACTTTGCACAATGAGCGATGAGGAAGGTAAGCTCAAAAAGTAGATTAAAGAGTTAGAGACCAACAACTCAAACTTACAAAGCTGTATAGTCGAATTAGAGGAGATTCTGAGGAGAGGACCATCAGTTGAAGAGGCTCTCAATATAGTCACTCCCGGTTGGCAGTATGAGAGGCTTCTATGGAAGAAATTGTTCGAGGGGGTTCAAGCTACAAGAGAGGAGATCCTAAAGCTTCACCTTGATTACAATCTCTCATGCCTTGACTTTGTTAACGTTGACGACAAAGTCAACAACAACAACAAAGACAATGAGGCAAGTGCCGAGATTGCTAATAAGGGTAATAGTAAAGCTCACACTAAAGATCTAGGAGAAGATGAGGAACGTCTATCAAAAGAAATCCCCAATTTGTAGAGGGAAAAATCTACTAGCTCTAAGATCCCATATGCCGAGAAATCAACTTCCTCAAAGAAAGCCCTAGCCTCCAGTCCAAAAATTACTTCTGCTGATTCTGATAGTAGGCCATAGGATTTTTTTTTTTTTTTTTGCATTCTTTGTACCTTACATCCTCTCATGTAATTGTTTAAAAGAATTGTTAGGTTGTTGTAACTGCATTGGTTGAATGAAATATCCTTCATATAATTGTTTTCAGTACATTTTAGTTCATACGCCAAGAATTCTGCGTGCTTCATTTCATACATCCTTATTCGTCAACATGTTTCTACTCATACAAATTATCTTTTGAGGTGTTTTATTTCACATGCCTAATTATTTCTCGATATGTTTTATTTTAATGCTCAATTGATTCTTGATATGTTTTATTTCACATGCCCAATTCATGAATCTTTATAGATACTATCCATTAGCCATTTGAGGCATAGACTAGCCGCATTACTCAGCTATAAGATTAATTTATGCAATTCATTAGCTACAATAGACTAGAACTTGTTAACTCATCATTATTAAGAAGAAAGGAAACATGAGACTTTAAACATAATTCTCATAAAAAAAAAAGGCACTGTAATCTTACAAGCTTATTAGCAATCGCCTTACAAATAAGTGGAGCTATTAATTGAAGTATAATTTCAAATTCTCGGTGTTCCACACTCGAGGGATGATAAATCCATCTAACCTTTCTAATCAATAGGCCCCCTTGCCAACAGCTTCCTAGATCTTAACAGAATCCTCTCAATTCGCGCCAAGCTTCCGTTAATTTACTCGCATACCAGTAGCTTCCATCTTTACGCGAACCTGATCTCTAGGTTGAAAAACCTTACGCTTCACTTTTTGATTGTAATACCTTTTCATTCTATGCTGGTTCGCTACGATCCTAACCCTTGCAATATCCCGAATTTCATCAATAATGTCTAAATTTGCTGTTAATCCCACTTCATTAACCATAAGATCGAAATTCTGAGTCTACAAATTTGGCAAATCCAACTTAATTGGCAATATGGCTTTTATGCTATATGCTAACCTAAAGGTCATTTCCCCAGTCGCAGTTCTATGGGTGGTTCAGTACCCTCATAAAACATTCAGTAGTTCATCGACCCATTTCCCCCTAACTTGATCTACTTTCCGTCTTAGGACATACAGTATAATCTTGTTTATGGCGTCAACTTGTCCATTCATCTAAAGGTATACTACAGATGTCTAATTGAGGCAAATGTCATACTTCTTATAAAATACTCAAAACTTATTATTGTCAAACTATAGGCCACTATCTATAATTATCATATAAGGAACTCTGAATCTTGAAATGATGGAGCTGAAGACAAACGCTTCTATTTTCTGCTCGATGATCTTCACTACTACCTCAACCTCTGCCCATTTGGTAAAGTCATCCACAACAATAATGACAAATTGTTGCCAGGCGGCAGACTTCAAAAAGGGTCCGAGAATATTTAGCCCCTACTAGGCGAAGGGCCAAGGGCTGCTTAGGCTCCATAACTCAATTGTAGGCACATAACTCGATGACTCATGCGTCTACGACTGGGGACAATGATAAACAACTTCCATTGCATCTTCTCCCATAGTCAGCCAATAATAGCTGAGTCACAGTACTCAAACATACAGTGCCTGCTCTTTTACGTGATTATTGTATATGCCACCTTGCAGCTCAGATAGCACCCTCTAGGCATCTCTCGAAGGAAGGCATTGAAGATAGGGTTGTGATATGTCACGTTTATACAACTAGCCATCAATCAGCATATAGCTCGCAGCTTGGTATGTTAATCTTCATGCTCCTTTCTTATTGTTAAGGAGAGTACCTTCTCTTAGATAATCCACTAAGGGATCCATCCATAATTCTTCTCTTAGGCAAGGAGCCAACTCACAACTTTGCAAGAGAGTAGATAAACCTCTCTATAGAAGAAACTCAACAAAAATTTTCTCGTTCAATTCAAGAAATGCCATATTGGCCAACTTTGATAACTTGCCAGCCATAATATTCTTGCTTTTCAAAATTTTATGGATAAAGAAAGATTGGAATTCTTCTGTGAGCATTTGTACCACTAGTAGGTACTTACTCATTTCTTCTTCCCTTACCGCATAACTTCTCGTCACCTAATTCACTACCAATTGGGAATTAGAGAACACTTCAAGTTGCTTGATGCTAATTTCTTTTGCCAGTTTTAGTCCGACAATTAAAGCTTCATACTTTGCTTCATTGTTGCTAATTGGGAATCCAAATTTCAGAGCATAATGAACTTTGACATTATGGGAGGTTTAAAGAACTGGGCCTGCACCACTTCCTCCTCGTATCGAGGAACCATCCACATAAAATAACCAAATAAGTTTCTCGGTAACCTCTACACAATTTTCCTCACTAGTAAATTCGATTACAATATCTACCAGTACTTGAGCCTTTAATGCCATTCTAGGTTTATATTGTACACCATGGGCACTAAGCTCTAAGGCATACTTCATCATCCTCCTCGAGGAATCAGGCCATTATAATGCTTACTGCAATGGTTGATTGGTGAGAAAAATGGTCTGGTGAGCTTCAAAATACGACTTTAACTTTCTTACCAAGAGAACCAATACTAATACAAATTTTTCAATCTTTGTATACCAAAGCTCTAGCCCTTATAAAACATGACTTACGTAATAAACAGGTCGATGCTCTTTGTCATCAATTCGAACCAGTACAAAAGAAAGAGCTTGACAGTTGACCAATAGGTACAAATATAAATCTTCTCTAGGAATAGGTGTCAAGAGTATTAAGGGTGATGCAAGAAATTCCTTATGCTCGTTGAAAGCTCTTTCTCAACCGTTACTCCAATTGAATTCTTTTGGATTCTTTAAAATTTTAAAGAATTCTGTGCACCTATCTGCACTTCTCAACACAAATTTGTTGAGGGCGGCAATTAGCCTAGTGAGTTGTTACACTTCTTTGATCGTACAAGGTGATTTTATGTTCCTTATGGCTTCAATCTTTCTTGAGTTAGCCTCAATGCTACACCGAGTAACCATGTAACCTAAAAATTTTCTTGATGTTGCGCCAAAGACGCATTTCTATGGGATAAGTTTCATGCTATATTCCCTCAATGTTGCATATGTCTCCTCTAGGTTAGCAAGATGCCGATCTTCCTTCACGCTCTTCAAAATCTTGTTGTCAACATATACTTCAACGTTTCTATAGATTTGGGGTTTGAACATCTTGGTAACAGGTCTCTAATATGTTACACCAGCGTTCTTCAGCCTAAAGGGCATTATCGTAAAACAATACTTTCCAAAATTGGTAACAAAATACGTATGGACTTCATCCTCCTTTTCCATCTTGATTTGGTTGTAACTAAAGAAAGCATCCGTAAAGGAAAGTAACCATGTCTAGTGGTTACATCTACCATCTAGTTAATTTTTGGCAATAGAAAACAATCCTTAGGACAAGCCTTGTTAAGATCTGTGAAGTCTATGCACATTCTTCACTTGCCGTTAGACTTATTGACTAGCACATAATTAGCTAGCCAAGTTAGATAAGGCTCTTCCTGGATGAATCCTGCCTTCAATTCTTCTGGACTTCTTCCTCTATTATTGCTTGTCTCTCTAGTGCAAAATGCCTCTTCTTTTGTTAGACTACTTTTACATTTAGATCAATCTAGAGCTTGTAATCATAACTTCTCTCAAGATACTCGGCATGTCTGAAGGTAACCATGCAAACACGTCAGCATTGGCCTACAAGAAGTTGATCAAACTTTGCCGAGTAACTACTGACAAGGGTTTGCCAATTATTATTGTTTTCCCTAAGTCATCCCCCAAAGGAATTTCCTCAGTATCACTTTCGGCATTCTCAATGCCGATTAACTTGCCTTCTAGATAGGTTTTAACCTAAAATACTTCTTTTCATCTTAAGGCCCTTATGTACAAGGACCATGCCAATTGCTTATCTCCTTTGCACACATCAACCCTCGTGGGAGTAGGGAACTTAGCTTTAAGATGTGCAATTGAAGGGACAATGTCGAATAGATGTTGGCATGGCCTTCCCATCATCATGTTGAATGGGGACTAACATTTGATGACAAGAAAGTCTACTTTATCCTCTACAACATGCTCATCATTGCCAATCTATATTGGCAAAAAAATGACTCCTGTTACTTAGATAGGTTGATTGTTGAAGGCATAGAGATCATACTTGTAAGGCCATAGCTACACCTTGATCTTAGGTCTCATTTGGTCAAAGGCATGTTGAAAAATGGTGTTGGTCGAACTTCCTATGTCAACAAGAATCTTTTTGACTTCGAAGTTGACAACTCTCGCATTGATGATGAGTATGCCATCATATAATCTTTGGATGCCCTCAAAATCTTCCTCTTCGAAAGATATTATATTGTCAATCCTAACCTTTTTGCCTTAAATATTGCAAACATAATTCTTGACATTAATCGAGCTCGAAGAGCTCGACTGGCCTGTAGTAGGTCTATCTACACTGGTGTTGATCACTCCATTAAGTGCTCTGTTAGAATTCACATCCCTTGCATCTCTTACAACTACTACCAGCCATGTGTCATTCTCTTATTCCTCACATCTCCTTTGAGATAGTCTTTCAATACTTTTGACATCATGCGTTAAGAACTTACACAAGTGCCCGCATTGGATCATATCTTCAATTGCATTCTTGAGTTGAATGCACACATCTATATTATGACCTTTGTCATGGTAGAAATCACAGTACTTGTTGGAGTTTCTTGTAGAGGGATTCCCTTTCATTCTTTCCGACCACTAGAGGATGCCTCTTTGCCCACGTACCTCCATCAAAATATCCAAAATGGGATGATTGACAAGCATGTGGGATAAGTATGACGGGATCCTCGGTCTCTTCCTCTTGGTATCTGAACTATGGTCATTGTCCGTGCTGTGTCTATCCTTTGCACTTTTTCGCTTGTCATTCTTTCCATCTCCTCTGCTTTAATCAACCTCTCGTCATGCCTTTATGTTGTCTTCTTGACAGATGTATGAGGTTGCTTTAGCCTTAAACTCAGTGAAAGTTTTTGGCTTGTTCTTTACAAAAGACTTGAAAAAGTCTCCATGGGGCTTAACTTAATTAATTATGGCATTGAGGTCTACACTCATATCTAATTTTGGGATTTGAACCTTCTCAGCGGTAAATCTAGCCAGGTAGTCCCTGATTGACTCATCGGACTTTTGTTTTATGGTGTTAAGGATTGAAGAGTCCTTAATAGGAAGTTTGCTTGCAAGGAAGTGTTAAAGGAACACTTTTTCTAGTTCATCGTAACAGGAAATGGTATTTGGTTTCAAATGTTTGAACCATATGCTCGCTGCATTCCTCAATGTTAAAGGAAAAGCTTGATAGGCTACTACATCACTCAAACCATGCAACTTAGCCAACGTACAAATACTCCAAGTAGTCTTTAGGGTCCTTTGTTCCATCATAAGTCTGAAACTGTAGTAGCTTAATGTGTCTAGGTATCACGTCCTATAAAATCTCTGGAACAAAGAGACTCTTTTTAATTTGGAACTGCTTACTTGGGGCAACAAGGGTGCTAACATGCGATGGACCCTCATGGTGCACTTGCTACGGTTGCTTGCATTTGTCATTCCTTTTAAAAGCAAGAGCCAAAGGTCTTATCATATTCTCGACTTGCTTTTTTTTGCAACTTAGGTGAATAAATTGAATCATCGCTATTTTTAGTGTCGTGATCACCTTGGTCTTTATTTTGGATCGGGTTTAGGTAAATATTACTATGGAGGAGGTTAAGGACTTGGTTGTGTTTTTTGTTTAATTCTTGGTTTTCTTTGGCTAAGTTAAGGCAAAGTTGCTTAAGTTTAGCTAATCGCTACTCATTAGTATGCTAACTCTTTCCTTCAAGGTGTTGGGAGGAAGTGCCAGTACCTGCACTCTTAGATACTCTTATTTTTGCCATGTGGGTGTATTTAGGAAAAAACAGATAGCGCTAAATGTTGTTGGTGAATTTTGGGAATTGGAAATTTCCTGCAAAGGTAAGGCAAATAGTTGGTATTGGGGCCAATCTGGTACAGCCACTTCGATGCTTAAGTCAGTAGATAGAAATGAAAATAGTAGAATTGAGAAGTTGAGAGTTATTCCATCCCTCTTATTAGGTTCCTTTTCCGTATTTATAAGAGATTGTCATGTTTGAAGGAATAGTTATCGAAATAACTACCGAGATACGTAGAAGCTTATTGATTAGACACCTTCCCTACAATGCAGGGAAAGTGGGCAATTATGTAATCATAATCATGCTTGTAATAACTGTTTGCGCCATGAACTTGAATTCAAATCTGCAATAGATCTGAGTGACTCAATGTAATGTAGAAAATGCCAATCACTCGGTGAGGTGCCGAGAATATAGATTGTACAGCCTGTTGGTAGTCGAATGGACGAGTAAGACAAAGATGAAAACTAACTATCAACATAATAAATGATTTTTATAAGTTACTTAAAACTATCAAATCCTTTGAGTTAGGTTTTAAGCAATTCTATAATAACTTTCTCTGGTTAAAAATCTTCCAAGTTATTGACGCGTATCGTAACCAAGGACAAACAATGCTAGTTATGAGGGTGGGTCTAAGCTTGCTAAAAGCTTAAAAAGGATGATGGGGAAACTCGTGAAAGGACAAAAGATGAATGAAGGAGTAGGCAAACCCATGAATTGCTCCAAAGGATATGATGTACCAATGAAACTTACGAAGACTCACAACGTAGCTCGATATGATGTACGAGATAGTTCGGTGAGGTTACTCGCTACCTAGACTTTTTTAAGGGTTAAGATAAGATTGAAATGAGAGTAAACAATCAGTGTTTACAAGAGAAAGAATACTCAATATATTAATGGTAATCTAAATATTTGTGGCTACATGTACAAGGGGTATTTATATACCCGAGAATTTAGGGTAGCTTACCTAAAAGGAAAAAGACAAAAGAGTATTACCCTAAAGAAATAATGTACAAGAATTCAAAAGGGTAAAAATGAATATTCAAGAAAAACAATGATTAGTGTAGTAAATTCTATACGTAGTCCTGTATATGTAGTAGAGATGCATTGGCAATGCTATTGGAGGATGTAGACGAAACAGTATGAGTAGATTAGTTATTCAAGTAAAGGTAACTAAAGATTAATCTAAGCTCTCTTGACCTCTTAGCAAGAGTGATGCCAAGCAATTGGTCAACTTAGACATGGCTAAGCAGAAGTGTGAGGTTTAGCTACTGTCTCGACAATCTTCAAGTTGACACACAACTTTCGAGAGGTGGGTAGTCATATGGCTCGACATACAAAGTTAATCGATAGTAAGGAGAAACTCAGCCTTAGTATGAGACAATTTGAGTAGGAAGATTCACCTCGCCAGTCTTTTTAGTCTTCAAGCTTGATTGTGGGTTAAAGGCTAAGTAGCTTGATTCCTATCATTCCTTCCAAGTTGATATGGATTTAGTTTCAAATTTGAATGGTCTTCGATCAACTCTCCATCAGGGTGATATGGATTGAGGTCAGCAATGTTGAAAGTGTTAAAAAACCCATAGTCCTCAAGTATCTCTAGTCTATAGGCATAATCATTGATCTTTAAGAAGATTTTGAAGGTCCTTCAACCCTTAAATATAGTTTGTTCCTCCTCTTGCTCAATAACCTTTCCTTACTTAGGTGCAGCCAAACCAAGTCTCCCAGTTGAAACTATTTTGTCGTCCTACCCTAAGCCTTCTCTTGCATTCATCTAGCAGCTTAGTCGATTTGCCATGTAACTTTATCGTAGATGTATTGAAGGGACTATGCTCAAGGTCTCGTATCAAGGTCTTCTTGCTTAGATATAGGTACAAGGGTATGTTCAAGAGGCAACTCGAAATTAAAACCACAGACAACTTTGAAAGGGGTTTGATTAGTAGTATCATGTACTGTTCGGTTGTAAGTAAATTCAACTATTAGCAAGCAAATGTCCCAATCAGCCATGTTCTTACCTACTATAGCTTAGAGCAGCGATCTCAAAGTAAGATTGACAACCTCTATTTAACCATCCGTTTGGGGGTAACAAGAAGCACTGAATAGCAATTTAGTCCCCATCCCCATCCATCACCATAGAGTCCTCTAGAAATAGCTTAAGAACTTTAGATCCCTATCTAAAACTACGCTTCTAGGCACATTGTGTAACTGAACAATTTCTTGCAAGAAAAGGGAAGTAATAGCCAAAGCATAATTAGTCTTAGAGTAAGGCATAAAGCATGTCATCTTACTGAATCTATCTACGACAACCATTACGAAATCTTTGCCTCGAGTAGTTTGTGGAAGTCTAAGAACAAAGTCCAAGCTCAACTTAGCCTATGGTCTTATCAGAACAAGCAAAGGCATTACTTTCCCTTATTCGACTTAGCATTTAGCCCTATTGCATACAGTACAGCCTTTAACAACTCGATGCACATCTCGCCTCATCTTCGGCTAGAAGAAACACCTACTCAATAGCTCACCAGTCCTTCTCTCCCCAAAATGTTTAGAGAGTCCTTTACTATGGACTTCCCTAATCAATAACTTTCTTACTGAACAAGTCAGCACGCAGAATTTCCCTTCTTAGAACAAGTACCCATCTTCCATATGATATTTGTCCATTCTCCTTCCATTGACACAATACGTAAGTATAGGTCCAAAATATAGATCCTTAGAGTACTGTTACTTGATACTCATAAACTCAAATAATCTAGTTTGCAATTTTGTTAAGAGTGCATGTCTCCTTAAAAGAGCATCCGTAACTACGTTGCTTTTTCCTTACTTGTACTTAATGACAAAATTGAATCCCTCAAGGAATTTGATCCACCTTGTCTGTCACTTTGACAACTTTGTTTGACGCCAAAGACACCTCAATGATTCATGGTTAGTATAGATGACAAATTCTCTCGGCAGTAGATAATACTGCCATACTTGTAATGCTAGTATCGACACCAAGAGTTATTTGTCATATATAAAGTAGTTTAGTTGAGGTCTCTTGAGCTTCTCATTATGGTAAGCAATTGCTTAGCCTTCTTGTATTAGGATAGCACCTATTCTAATGCCTAAAACATCACACTCCAGCTCAAATACTTTCTCGAAGTCAAGTAAAACTAGTACGAGTATAGAAGCCAATCTTTCCTTCACCTTGGTAAAGCTTCTCTCCTCCTTTTGTCCCCATCTAAAGTCAGTATTCTTCTTCGTCAACTTAGTAAGGGGTATGGCGAGGGTGTTGAAATTCGTTATGAATCTCCTGTAAAAAGAAGCCAATCTATGGAAACTTCTTACCTCAACGTAGGTAGTAGGATTCGGCCAATCGACAATTACTCAGATCTTCTCATCGTCCATTCGTAAACCTCCTCCATTAACTACATAGCCTAAGAATACCACTTCCTCTTAGTAAAAGCAACATTTCCTAGGATTGTCAAATAATCTCTTCATACGGAGGACATTCAATACGGTATAGAGATGTTTACAATGACTTGGCATGTCAGCACTATACACTAAGATGTTGTCAAAGTACACTACGACACACTTTCCCATTAAATTTCTTAGTACATGGTTCATGAGTCACAAGAAAGTGCTCTGGGCATTCAACAAGCCAAATGGCATGACGATCCACTCATAGAGTTCATGCCAAGTTTTGAATGCAGTCTTCCACTCATCTCCTGACCTCATGTGAATTTGATGGTAGCCAAACTTCAAATCAATCTTGCTGAAGATCTTAGCTCTACTCAATTCATCCAACATGTCTTCTAACCTAGAGATAGGATATATATATTTGATCATTATCTTGTTCACTGCTCAACTGCCAATACACATCCACCAGGTACCATCCTTTTTCGACATTAGGGGAACAACACAAAGGCTGAGACTCTCCCTCACATACCCTCTTTTTAGTAGTTCATTGACTTGTCATTAGAGCTTAGAAGCCTATTCAAGACTTATCCGATAAGTTAAATTATTTGGCAAGGCGGCACCAAGTACTAAGTCAATGCAATGTTCTATGCCTCGAACAGGGGGGTAAACCTTCAGGCAACTGTTCTAGAAATAGATCAGCATATTTATCTAACAACTCTCTTATTTCCAGGGGTAGTTTACCCCACTCCTTCAATTCTAATAAACGTCTAACCAACATGAGGGTTAGCACATAAGCTTTAATGGCCTCTCAGAGTTTAGCTTTACTCATCATCAAAGCCTTCTTTGATCTACAAGCAAGTTTTGCTTGCAATTTGTTAATTTCACTCAATAGCATTGAGTTCAGCATAACCTTCCTGTTGTGCTTCTTGAACACATACGTATTCCTATATCCGTCATAGATAACTCTCTTATCAAATAGCTATGGTCTGTCAAGTAATACGTATGAAGTGCACATGGGCAGCACATCATAGAGAATCTTATCAAAGTAATTTCCAATAGTGGTTGGCAGTAATACTTGCCGAGTGACATATAGTGCTCCCTTCTCACACAACCAATGCAACTTATACGGCCTTAGGTATACGATAGTCAGCAACTTCAACCTTGTGATCAGATCAACTGATGCTACATTAATGTAACTTTCACAATCCACAATTAGCATGCACACCTAATAATTCACCCTATAGGTGATATGAAACAAGTTCTCCCTTTACTCCTCCTCGCGTGAAGTTTATAAGTTCATTGTATCTTAGACAACTAAGATCAATTGATCCACATTTTCGGCAAACACATCCTCCTCAGTTAGTTCATTCTCTTAAGAGACTTCTTTCTCTGTAGTGCTCTCCTCCTCAGGTTCCTCATTAGTACTTTCTACTTTTAGCTTCGGGACGTCTCAATTGATGACTATAGTTCTTCGATTTAAGCACTAACCAGCCATATGTCTAAACCCTTAGCACTTGATCTGCCTCGTCTTCCTACTAGATCTTGGCCTTTTTTTTTCATGCATTTAGGTTAGGTTAGCACGTCACCTTCTATTCAGCCCTTTTAGGCAATCTTAACATCCCCTCATCTACTCAAGTTGGCATTCAATTGACCTTGGTAATTTCCCTACATAGGTCGGCTAGTCAACAATCAGGTCGACATTCGACTTCTTCTTTTCCTTTCCACTAGCTAAGAAATTCATATAGTTTCATCCATTTGAGGTAAATTGTTGGAGTTCCACAATATCTCGGATGTCACTCCTCAAGCCCGTAAGGAACCTAGAGACCGTTCGTACTAGTAGTTCCTCCACTTCATAGTAGATCATAAGCATTTGGATTTCCTAGACATACTCGTCAACAATTCAACCTCTTTGTCTATGCTCTTGAAGCTGAGTAAAAGTGTCTTACAGATAAGCATCCATCACAAATCTGTTTCTTAGTATTCTCTTCATCTCAGGCCATATATTAATCTCTCTTTATCTTTCTCATCTCCTCATAGCTTGGAAATTCTTCCACTATATGGCAGCATACTAGGAGAACTCAATAGCAGTAGTTCTCACTTCTAAGTATTTATCTGCACTTCTAAACCCATTGAAGCTCAAAATCTAAAGCTTCACATGGTCGGATACTCAAGGTACTCAAGCTCACTCTTCTTTTTCATAGTACTCTTTCTCATCCTCTTCTCCTAGATCTCCCAAGCCAATTCTTCTCCTCACTCATCCCCCTACTCTTCCATCTCGAACTTGTCAAGTTAGGTTCTAACCTCCAACGAGTCGAACAACTTATAGTGTTAGGTATGGCATCAATAGGTTGATAAGCCAATGCGTAAATAGCTAGGGTTAAATCCATTAAGAGGTTAGCTACCTCATCAAGTCTCTCATTAGTACTTCTTGGAGTACCTTAAGATTGTCGACCATGGTAGACTACACCATTGTTTCCATCTCTAACACCAGCATTGACACTTAGGTTCCTCATTCTTCCAAGTTTTAAACTCCTCAATTAGGTGTTATTGCTAACATTACCTCTCTAAACCACACAACACATTTCCTCCAAACTAGGAGCTTAATAACCAGCAAAACACAACAGGTAAATGAATACAGCAACTTGCTCTATTTCACATGCATAAAATAGAGTATAGACAGAACTTCAAAACAAACTACTACAACTCAAATGAAACCTCCGCTCTAATACCAAGAAGATTCGTACTGTAGCTAAGGAGAGATAAGGTTGGTTGTGGGGATGGGTCTAAGCTTGCCAAAAGCTTGAATTGGGTTATTGGGAAACTCATGAAAGGAAGAAAGATGAATGAAGGAGTAAGCAAATACACGAACAGCTTTAAAGGATATGGCGCACCAATAGAACTTGCGAAAACTCATGGTACAGCTCAATATGACGCATGAGATGGTCCGGTAAGGTTACTCACTACCTAGCCTTACTTAAGGGTTAGAATAAGAGTGAAAAGAGAGTAAATAATCAGTGTTTACTAGAAGAAGAATATCCAGTGTATTAATGGTAATCTAATTACTTGTGGCTATATTTATAAGGGGTATTTATACCCAAGAATTTAAGACAACTTACCTAAAAGGGAAAAGGCAAAAAGGGTATTGCCTTAAAGAAGTAATGTACGAGAATACAAAAAGGTAAAAATAAATATTCAAGAGAAACAATGATTAGTATAGCAGATTCTACACGTGGTCCTATACATATGGTAGAGTTACATATACCATTGGAGGATGCAGACAAAAGAGTATGAGCAGATTAGTTGTCCGAACGAGGATTAGTTGAAGGTAGCTCTCTCAGCCTCTCAGCAAGAGTAATGCTAAGCAATTGGTTAGCACGAATAGGTTAAGTAAACGCATGAGGTTTAGTTGCTGTCTCAGCATTCTTCAAGTTGGCAGAGAACTTTCGAGAGGTGGGTAGTCATACGGCTCAGCATATAAAGTTAATTGGCATCAAGGAGAAACTCAGCCTTGGCATGAGATGGCTGGAGCAAGAGGATTCGCCTTATCAGTCTCTCTAATCCTTGGGCTTGGCTGCAAGTAAAAGGCCTAGTAGCCTAATTCTTATCAGTTACCATCTAAGCTATATAGGGGTCATTCATGATATCATTTTTATCCTCTAATACAGTTTCTAAGTTTCTTCAGTTTAAGGCCCTTACTAAATTATCCTCTAAGCTACCCTCTACTCTGTTATCCTTAGGGTTTTTAAGAAAAACAACCTCTGAAAAGCTTCTAAATCCTCTGTTGTTACATTTTACTCATCATTTTTGCTTTTAACCTACCATCTTAGTATCAATGTAGTAAAAATTTCATGATTAACCAACCTTCTTCAGTTTCATTACTTCTTAACTCTTTATTCATTACATCACAATTCATCAATTGTTTCAAGTTCACTAAATTAGCAAAATACTAACTTTACTAATTAAGACCAATTCAGTATTTTCCATAACTTCTCACTTTATCAATCAACTCAGCCACTCCAAAATAGTAACCATACTTCAATATTAAATCAAACTCATTATCCAACTAAGGGTATTAAGAAAATAGGTTATTTTTCTACTAAAAACACAATTTAATACCTAATTTAGGGCTCAAAAATCACATAAAATTTAGAAAATAGTTTTGTAAGAAATCTCTTCACAGAAATTTAATATTAATATAGGGTAGTTAGTAGAAAAATTTTAAAGGTGAAACTACATCGTTAGCCCTATTTATTTTAATATAAAAAATTGTTCGATTTCTCCAAGGATGTATGTGATAACTACCAAATTTATACAAAATATTATTTTTCCTAGATTCTATACATTTTCTGGGAATTTTTTACTTTTTTCCAAATTTACTCAAAATTGGATTAAAAAGAGACCTCACCAGATTTGGCCACTTCAGCCACCATCAATAGCCATCACCTTGTCAACCGACCTAACTGCTAGGTGCTCTGTTACCTAATGGTAGTTGTGGTTGGCTCCTAGATTTTCTCCACATCGTCACTCTTTCTATCTACTCGAATCACATACCGATTTTCTTATTTTTCCTAATTTTAGGTCCTTGTTTAATTCAGCTCACTTAGATTTTTCCTAAACTTCACTTTGCATAAACAACATCTAGTAGAAGATTTATAAATTTTGAGAGCTTAAGGATGGTGAAAATGAGTTTTTTATTTCTCTTTCTTCCAAAATCCTAAGCTTAAATACTATGGAAATTGCATGCTCAACCTTATCCTAGTATCCCACACCTGTCCATCTGAAGCCACATGCCTAATTAAGAGGTAATCTAGCTACCTAAGTGTACTTAGTATTGTTTTTTTTCATGAATTCAATTAACTTATTTTTTTCTAAAATGCTATATTTGGGTATTTTAATTAGCTTCAAGTATACTTATATGCATAATAATTACATGCGGGCTAAATACATATGTTCTTCATATTATTTTGTATCATGTAATATTTTTATTATATATATTATTTATCTCTAAGGTTTTGTAATCACTCAAAACTCTAATTTCAAGTTTTCGATAATTACCAATCGTACCTAGTAAAAATACATTTTATTCAAATTAAATATTATAAATACTTTATTTTGAGAAATTGATATTACTAAGGCTATTTGTCTAACTTTTATGAACTTATAGTAAAATTTGGTTTGATTCAAACAAAAATTGTCCAAAGACCGTAAATCATTTTGAGCACCCCAATTCGTATCAATATCAAATAATTAGAGTATAGTTATTTGACTTAACCTATTTTATAAACTTCTTTTGATGGCTTTTCTTTATTACTTACCTTTACTATACTTCTTATGTCAAATGGTTCGCTACTTTAAGTCTCAGGTAGTAGGTCGAAAACCGAGTCTCACACATGCACAAGTTGAATTCAATTGTTTGTTATTCAAAGGAAGGATACGAACAAGTGAGTAGGAAGAACCAAAATCCACATGGTATCAAAGTAATCAATTAGGCACACACTTTGTTTGTTTGATCTGTGAGTCATTTCTTGTTTTCTAATGGCGATAGTAGAACAAAATTCATTAGATCCTTTTTATCTCCTTAGCCCAAATAATCCTAACATGATGCTAGGAAATGTTATTTTCAATGGTAAGAATTTCATGGCATGGAGCAAATCCATTAAGCTAAGTTTAGAAGCTAAAATAATACTTGGTTTCGATTTATTTTTAAATCTAGGCATGATTCTCCATATTTGGTAAAATGGCTTAGATGTGACTATATGGTGAGATCTTGGCTTCTAAATTCTATGAATGCTGAAATGTCACCAAATTATCTGTATATGGAATTCGCTCATGAGCTTTGGGTAAAAATAGAAGAGCAATATGAACATATAAATGGTCCATTGGTCTATCAGTTGCAATAAGAAATCTGCAACTCGAAACAAGGTAATATGTCAATTTCGTCTTATTATAATAGACTTAAAATGATTTGGGATGAGTTGCAAGTACTTAAGCCTTATTCGGAGTGCACTTGTAGGAGATTAGCCTATTATACTTATGATGTGAGAGCAAAAGTTACTAAATTCAATTCTGAACAAAAACTTGTTCAATTCCTCATGGGACTAACTGATGGATTTGAGCACATAAGAAGCCAAATTTTAGGAACAAATCCACTGCCCTCTGTAAATCGTCTATTCTATTTGGTGCAGCATATTGAGACTCAACGTCATATTACTAGTGGTTTTGCTACTAATGTAAATGCTTTGGTCTATTTGTCAAATAAAGATCTAGTTGACAAAAGGAAATCCAAGCGTATAGGAGACAAGGCTTACTACAAGCATTGCAAATCTAAGGGTCATTCCATTGAGACATGTTTTCAAATAATTGGACATTCAGACTGGTATAAAGGTAAAAGAATTGTCAAGTGGAATAGCAATACTAGTTCTGTACATATGTCTTTCAAAGATAAGAGAAATGATTCAAATTTTGAAACTCCTTTTGATCAAACAATAACAAATTCAAATGTTTATGTTGATAGTATAGGTGCCATTGTTGATCTAGCTCTAGTCCATAAAGTTTGTCAAGAGATGATGCACTTGTTTAAAAACAAAGGAGTGATGGAGGATCAAAGTTCTACAACTGCCAAGATGATTCAATCTGTTAGTAACTTTCAATCATCTAGAATAGTTTCTTCACAACATAATGCTTAAGTGTTGCTAATATAGGTATTAGTACATGGATAATAGACATGAGAGCAACTCATCATATGACTCCCTATTCAAGTTTGTTCATACAAAAATAATGTCTATCTAAACGTATACTGGTTAGGTTACTTGATGGTCCATATAAGATTGTTAGCATGATTGTTACTATTAGAATATTGGACAATTTAGAGCTATATATTGTGTTTCTAGTACCTGGTTTTATACATTATTTGTTATCTGTCAATAAGCTTTTAAAGGATCAAGGTTTCATTACAACTTTTACTAACAGCACTTATATCTTTTGGGACTAAAAGAATAGATATGTTGCTTCAGCTGAGGTTGTAAACGAACTTTATATTCTAGATTCTAGTTTAGGCTTGGCAAGTCCCTTATGTGTGGCAGCTTCTTGAGATTGTAATAAATAAAATGTTGATGATCATCAACTAGTTCATGCTAGATTAGGACATATATCTTTTGAAAAACTTCGGCAATTAGGAATTTATGATGTACCTATTTTCGATGAATTGTATTGTGATGTTTGCAATATTTCTAAAATACGCAGTGTGCCCTTTACTCATAGTATATCTCATTTTCAATCAACTTTTGATCTTATACATGTAGATTTCTAGGGGCCATATAGATTAACTTCTTCAATTAGTCTAAACTACTTTTTAACTGTCTTAGATGATTTTAGTAGAGGAACTTAGACTTTTATGTTAAATAATATAGCACAAGTTAGCTTTGTTTTAGAAAAATTCTTTAAACATGTTCAAACACAATTTCATGTTACTCCAAAAGTGATATGAATAGATAATGGTTCTGAATTTGTTTCTCATGCTTAAATTTGTTTATGAATAGATAATGGTTCTGAATTTTTATTAGGCTACACCAAAGCTCAACCTAATCAAGTTTGTAAGCTCAAGAAATCACTTTATGGCTTGAAGCAAGCTTCTTGCCTATGGAATTTAGAAATATCTTAGTTTTTAATCAAGTAAGGTTTGAAACAATCCAAATGTGACTATTCCTTATTTGTACGTAATGATCCTAATGGATTTCTTGCTATTTTGCTTATTGTTGATGATATGTTAATTAGTAGCACTAATAAATCTTCCATTACAGCTTTAAAAGATGCTTTACATTCAAAATTCACAATCAAAGATCTTGGCCATGCTAGATTCTTTCTTGGATTAGAGTTGTGCCAAACTCAATCAGGTTTGTTGCTTAATCAACACAAGTATCTCCTTGATGTGATTTTAGAAGCAAGGCTTATTGGTGCAAAATTAGTCTCTACTCTACTACAACCTAAAATTAAGTTTGATGCAACTTCAGGTGAATTGCTCAAAAATCTATCCTTTTATCATTGTCTAGTAGGCAAATTTCTTTATCTAACACTTACACATTCTGATATTATTTGTGTAGTCCATCACTTTAGCTAATTTCTTGCTTCACTGCATACTCGTCATTTGCAAGGAGTTTTTCATCTCTTGAAGTATTTGAAAGGAACTTCTTCTCTTAGCTTATATTATTCCTCTACTAATTCTTTCTCTTTTAGGGCATTTAGATAGTGATTGGGCATCGTGTTTAATTGATTGTAAGTTAGTGAGTGGCTACAATGTGTTTGTTGGCACTACTCTTGTCTCTTAGATGTGAAAAAGCAACATACAGTTGCAACATCCAGTTATGAAGCAAACATATAAGCTGTAATGGAAGATTATTCATGTTCCATCTAAGTTACAATTGGATGATTCACTTACCAAATCTATCTCGTACACTATACTCCAATTCATTAATGCCAACTTAGGACTTCGCAAATCTCTAACTTGAGGGGGATGTAATATATGTATTTGTTAGTGTTAGCAATTGTATATTAGCTCATCATTTATATTTTAGCTCTAGAGTTTAGCAATTGTAGTTTTGTTTACTAAAGTTTAGTATCTGTTTTTCTCTTTTTAATTCACATGCAAAATAGGAAGCTCAGTTAGTTACTAGTCGGTTGTACAGTTAGCATGGATATAGCTATTTAGTTAGTTCACTAACAATTACATTTAGCTAGTATAAATAGGAGATTAAAACAGTCATAAATTTTTTCTTATATTTACCATGTTTTTAGTGCTAATGAATTTCTTTATGTATTGAGCTCTTGTTGCAAATGTGCACAAATTAAATTCAATTATTTGTTATTCAAAGGAAAGATACAAACAGGTGAACAGGAAGAATCAAAATCCATAGTGTCAATATGAATGACTTAATGATCTTTATGACAAACTTACTATGTGTTTAGTAAACTAAAGTTTATCTAAATTTTCAAGTTTAAGATGATGGACTCAAATAAAGTAGATGCTAATTTAGTAACTGAAGTGTAGAGTTACAGTAAGGGTACAATGAAAAATCAATGAATTTGAATTATGCATAAATCAACGTCGTAATTGTTATGCAAAGTTTGCTAGAATAAGTTAGAAAGGTAAGAAAATAAATCTAAGTGATGCCAACTAATTTCACAAAGTTGTAATTTAGTAAATTTTATTACACTTAATCAACCAATATGGAGTCAAAATTACAACTAACAAAATATAAAGATCAAGTAGTCTTAAACTCTTATAGTTAGTAGCGATGGAAATCGTACCTAATTCTAACACATCACTAGTTTTAAGGTTTAAAGAATAAAAATAAGTCACTATTAGCTAATTATATCATAAGTATTGTAAATTAAAAAAGGATGAGATATAATATAGTAAACATCTCTTAATGGATAGATATTAAATTTGAATCAACACGTTTGATAATAGTCCATTTAATTAAACATGGGAGTAGTGTTGTATTTAGCAAAAATTTGAAGAGTTTACTTTTGTAAATATTCAATGAAGCCAAAATAAGCGCATCATCATTATTGTGCTACCATGAAATCTATTAATTGGATGTGAAGTGATTATGTATGTAGATTCTCTTGTTGTGACCTATAGCGTGAAAGTTTAAAGTTACACATTACTTCTCATCCTATTGCAACTTTGACAATTTATAGTAAGGAATAATTCAAATCTAACAATACTATCTTCATGCATAATCAATAAGGTGTTTATATTTAGATAATCAGCAATCTAGTAAAGGGATTGTAGAAATAGACTGTCAATCATACATTTAAAGTGTGTAAACCATGTGTTTAGGTGCTCCATGATTAACACAATTAGTATTCATGTTAAACATGAGTCAAAAGGAAGATTTGTAATGTTTAGTAAGGTTCATAGGTGTGAACTTGCCAATGAAGACGAAATTAAGAATTAGGAAGATTCATGATCAGATTTATTGGTATGAACCTAACCGTGATCATTGGGAAAAATGATTGGAAAAGTTCCTCAAGAGATTCTATGTTCCCATCCTCCATTTTGATGGGATTAATCTTTCTCTTCGTTCCACTATTGATTTTCATTTTATTAAATCTGAACCATTAAATTCACAGTTTGCTTAATTATTTAAATTTAAAGAAAAACAAATCAAAATGAGATGAAAGATGAGACTAGTCTCGTAAAAAATAAGGATGGGGCTATAAAAAAATCCAAATTCACCACTAGGTTTCATGACCATGAACTTGATAATAAACATTTTGATAGTTGAGTTGATGTTTGTAATGCTTAGAAAAGTTACAACTCTTGACCAAACCTCATGAGTTTCAACTACATAGAGTTGTATCAATCCATGATTAAGGGTTTAGATTGACATATAAGTAATTAGAACTCAATCTAATAAATAAGATTCAACATTAAATCATTACAACTCTTGATGAAAAGTTGCTTCCTTTCAAGTTAGATGTCATAAAATAAAGTTGTAACTTTGATTTTTGGCATTCCCTTTTAGCAAAATTTTCATCCATCTTTCCTACAAACCTTCCTTCTCCAAAACACGCTAAAAACAAACTTCTTTTCTATATCCTTATATGGTCTAATCTCTGAATTTTTGCTATTTATATACCAACATTTAGTTATATCTTAAAAAAATTACCCATACAGCAACTAAATAGACATGGGCAAATTCTTTTGAGAAAAACGATTTAATCATCTACCTAAATCATTACACACTATCACCAATCATACCAATTTCTTAACAGCACCCACAAGGTCGTTACTATCATACATCTCTACAGTCGATACCAATTGCCAGCTGTAGAGCATTATCATGAATAATGGTAGAGATCAGAGGACCTTTCAAACCACGTTGAGATACCTGCTTCCAAACTGCCTAGATAGTTTTTACTGTCTTTAGTCGCCCGTCTTTTTTTTTTTTGGGAGCCAAATGCTGGACCATCTGATGTTGGATTGGTCCACTTGTGATAGCCGCATTTTGTAATATATTCCATTTTATGTTTATAGATTTTATCTGTATTAAGTATAATATTTCATAAAAATAAATAATTTGATCAACGTAAATTATTATTATCATTCTCAATAAAATTAATAGAAATAAACAAATGTTACTAATTATTTTTATAATCTATTTACATTTATGTTTATTTTATTATTATTTCTTTGATATAAAATTGCAACGAGGAAAAAGACAAAAAATTAGGAATCATTGCGGCATGATAACTCACTACGTTGGTATGATCGGCGGGAAATCTTGCTGCAGGGTCTCCAACTGACGAGATACAACACCGGACAAGTCAAACACGGCTACGATTTTGGGCAAATGATTTTGTTAATTGCTGAGCCTCATATTTCACTCTTTTATTTTTTTATAAAATAAGTTTTCTTTAAATCGATTAGAACTAAATCCTATCCATTTAATACTAGTCTTCGATTAGGGTTTTATAATAATTATTTCTTTTCGTTTTGAAAACAACTTTAAAATCGTCATCCGATCAAAATCAGGAAAAACAGTTAAGTTATTAGTCATTAGTATAATGATTAAAACCAATTTAGAAAAATAGTTTCTGAAACCAGAAGTCATGAATCCGACAGTTAGGACTTTTAAACTCTTACAAGTATCATGGACTTTCCAAATTCAACCTTAAACATCGAAAATCACTTTTTAATTTCACAAGACAAAACTTAATTTAATTACTCTAATTGGATAAACAAAACAATCTAAACTAAAGGAAAAGGGAAATTAGGTTTTTTTGTTTTTTACTATCGCTCCGTAGATATTTACATATTTGCTATTCGAGATTAGACGTACATAGTTCTTTTAATGAAAACTTTATTATGTAAAATTGGTTTTAATTTTAAAAATATGTCAAATTTACGTTTTTAATTCAATTTAGTTTATTTGAGGAAATTTCTAAAAAATGAAAATCCTAAATTGAAATTTTCATTTTTTGGAAAATCTAAAAGGGCCCTAATTTGAAAAATGGTTGATTTAATTTTATTTTTTTTTATTTTTCTAGAAAATTTATTTTTCTAAGTGATAAAAACAATTATTTATTCTTATTTTATTGATTTTTCCTTTTTTATTTTCCTTTTTTTTCTTCTTTTCTTTTCTTCTTTTTCTTCTCTTTCTTTTTCTTTTTCTTTTCTTCCATTTTTTTTTTCATTTGATTACATTTACATAAATAAGTAAAACAAATAAATAAACAAAAAGAAAAAGCTTTGGATGAATTTTGGATCCACAGGTTATTCAAGTCGGATCGGGGTTGTCAGTCGAGTTCGGGTCACTGGCACGGATCCAGGTTGGGTCACAGATGGAAGGAAGGTAGCAGCACACGATGAAGAAGCTCTAAGCATTTCCGACCACCTAAATGATGGGGAAAGGGGGTTTTTAAGAGTATTTTACTGGGTTTATGGGGGTTAGGCGAAGTGCCGAGACTAGCAGAGCTCAAGTTGGTTGTTTTTTTAAGTTGGTCGTGGGTGGCAATGGTGGTTCGAACATGTAAGTGTTGTTGGGTGTGATTGGTCGATTGGGGTAGGGGTTTTGGAGTGTAGGGAGTTCGATTGTGTGGCTAGTTTGGGTCAAAGATTGGCTAAGGGTGTTGGTTCGAGGAGAAAGAAAGGCAGCAATTAGGGTTTGATGGAGGGTAACTCAAGGAAGCTACTAAGGGCTATGGCGGTGGTTAAAAGAGGTCAGGTTAGAGAGCCTAAGTTTAAGAGAGCTTGGTTGTGGTAGTGGCTACACTTGGGTTGGAGTAGACAGAGAGAGAATCGAAGAGGGAGAGTGTAAGTTAGAGAGAGAAATAGCTGCGAGAGAGAGAAAGTTTAGGAGTTACTTGTGGATGGTTGTGTTTGTTCGTTAATGGTCCATGAGCTCCAATTTACAGTTGAATTCAACCCAACAACAAAGGAAAGCTCAGATCAAAGTTAATGGGAATAGCTAAATTTTCAGTTTTTTCCTAATCTTTGAAGCTCAATTTAAATGCATAATTGAATGAATTTAGACGCGTTTTTTGTACCGGTTCATAGTAGACTATGTCTAGTTTGCAATTTTTCCATTGATTTGGCAAAATTGCAATGAAAAGCAAATCAAGAATCGAGCTAAAGGTGGCTGCCCAAAGAGGAAAGTGCGACAAATCAAGGGAAAATGAAGGAAGGAGGGGGAAAGAGAAGGGAAAGAGAGGGATAGAGAGAGAAAAAGAAAGAAAGGGAAGGAAAAAGGGACTTGACGTAACGTTGACGCGATGCCACATCAGGTAACTCGACCACTCCTGACATGCTACGTATCATTACATAATACGTGACACTAACGTGGCAAACCACATGGCGCCACGTCAATAAGGCTATCCAATCTAATGATGCCACGTGTCAAGATACGTTGCGCAACTAAATCTTAACATGTGGCAGTGTGCTAGTCAACAAAAAAAAAAAAAAAAAAACAGAAAAGGCCTCATTGTTTTTACTAAAATTCAAACCTAAGACCTCATACTCAAACCCTATACCCAGTCCATGTGCTTAACTATTAAACCATTGGCTTGTGCCTTGTCCATATGTGTAACTAAATTGCATATATGAACTTAGTCAGCTTGAGCTAGATTTAAATCTAAGCCTAAGTTTAACGATCTAATTTCTAAATCTAAAAAATAAAAAATCTATCGTAATAAAAAATTATTTTCTTAAATCTTTTATTTTTTCAACTTTTCTAATATTTTGTAATTTTTCAATTTTCTACAATTTTATTTTCTAAACTTTTTTTTTTATTTTTTAAGGTTTCTTTCTACACTTCCTATTTTTTGATACTTTTAAAATTTATTATTTTTTGTGCTTTTCTTATTTTTGATTTTTTTTTTGTATTTTCTCTTAAATTCTTATTTTTTTCTAAATTTCTTAATTTTTTTGGGTTTTCTTTAATTTCTTAATTTTTTTTGTGTTTTTCCTAACTTAAGGCCTATTGAGAAAAGAAAATAAAAATAAAAATAAAAATAAAAGAGGCAAAAATTAGGTGTTTACATTTGCCCCTCTTTATAGCAAAGTTTAAACAAAATTTTGCCACAAAGACAAAAAGACACCGTTTTTACCCTCAGGATTACTCTAAAACAACAATAGCTATCATAAAATTGATTTGGATGAGAAAATGAAACCTAGTCATACCTCTCTAAGCTCACTAACCTAGGTAGAAGTATTTCTAAGGGACAAGCAATCTTACGCTAGAATTGACCTAAAACCTGCACGTACCTCATTAGGCTCACTAACCTAGGCAAAGGCGTCTCTCGGGGACTAGCAATCCGAAAATATGATCAATCTAAAACCCTGTCATCCCTCACAAGGCTCACTAACCTAAATGGAAGTATCTTTTAAGGACTAACAACCTTAAAATGGGATCAATCTAATACCTGGTCGTACCTCACAAGGTTGACAAACCTAAGCAAGAGCATTTCTCAAGAACTAGCAATCCTAAAAGGGGATCAATCTAAAACCTAGTTATGCCTCACTAAGCTCACTAACCTAGGTAAGAGCGTCTCTTGAGGACTAGCAACCTTAAATTAGGATTAATCTAAAAACCTAATCATGCCTCACTAAGTTTACTAACTTAGGCGAGAGCGTCTCTTGAGGACAAACAACCCTAAAATAGGATCGATCTAAAACCTAGTTGTACCTCACAAAGCTCACTAACCTAGGCGGGAACGTCTCTCGGAGATTAGCAACATTAAAATAAGATTGATCTAAAATCCTGGTTGAACCTCACAAAGCTCACTAACTTAGGCGAGAACGTCTCTTGGGGACTAGCAACCCTAAAATGAGATCAATGAGATCGATCTAAAACTTGGTAATGCCTCACAAGGCTCACTAACCTAAGTAGAAGCATCTCTCGAGGATTAACCTTAAAATAGGATTAATCTAAAACCTGGTCATGCCTCACTAGGCTCACTAACCTAAGTAGGAGTATCTCTCGGGAACTAGCAACCTTAAACTAGGATCGATCTAAAACTTAGTCGTTCCTCACAAGGCTTACTAACCTAGGCAGGAGTATCTCTCGAGGACTAGCAACCCTAAAATAGGATCAATCTAAAACCTAGTCAAGCCTCATAAAGCTCACTAACCTAGACGAGAGCGTCTCTCGAGGACTAGCAAACCAAAAATAAGATTGATCTAAAACCTAGTCGTGCCTCATAAGGCTCATTAACCTAGGTGGGAGCATCTCTCGGGGACTAGCAACCCTAAACTGGGATTAATCTAAAACCTAATTGTACCTCATAAAGCTTACTAACCTAGGAGGGAGCGTCTCTCAAGGACTAGCAACCCTTAACTAGGATCGATCTAAAAACCTGTTCGTACTATACTAGGTTCACTAATCTAGGCGGGAGCGTCTCTCGGGGACTAACAACCTTAAAATGAGATCGATCTAAAACTTAGTTATGCTTCACAAGGCCCACTAAACTAGGTTGGAGTGTCTCTCAAAGATTAGCAATCCTAAAATGGGATCGATCTAAAAACTTAGTTATGTCTCACTAGGCTCACTAACCTAAGCGGAAGCATCTTTTGAAGACTAGCAACCCTAAAATGAGATTAATCTAAAATCCTAGACGTGTCTCACTAGGCTCACTAACTTAGGCGAAAGTGTCTTTCAGGAACTAGCAACACTAAAATGGGATCAATCTAAAACCTGGTCATGCCTCACAAGGCTCACTAATCTAGGTGAGAGCATCTCTTAGGAATTAGCAACCTTAAAATCGGATCGATTTAAAACCTAGTCGTACTTCACTAGACTCACTAACTTAGGCGAAAGCGTCTCTCGAAGACTAGCAACCCTAAACTGGGATTGATCTAAAACCCTTTGTCATACCCTACTAAGCTCATTAACTTAGACAAGAGCATCTCTTAAGGACTAGCAACCCTAAAATAAGATCGATCTAAAACCTGGTTATGCCACATTAGGCTTACTTACCTAAGTGAGAGCGTCTCTCAAGGTCTAGTAATCTTAAAATTGGATCGATCTAAAACCTAGTTGTGCCTCATAAGGATTACTAACCTAACCGGGAGCGTCTCTTAGGAATTAGCAACCCTAAAATGAGATCGATCTAATAACCTAGTCGTACCTCACAAGGCTTACTAACCTAAGCGAGAGCGTCTCTCGAGTACTAGTAACCCTAAACTTTGTATGAAAAAAGGAACTGATGTGGAGAAGTACCCTACGGGACTTGGTGAACAGAGAGGAAATGACCTATGGGCTTGCTTGAGAGAAATTTGGTGAATAAAGGGGCCTAATGGGCTTGCTTGAAACAGAATCCCTCATGGGCTTGCTTAAAGAATTTAGAAGAGAGATTGAGTTAAGATCACATCTTCAAAGACTGGCTAATCACTTGGATGTGGAAGGTGAGTGTCTTATGGGCTAGATAGAAGAGACAATGAAGAGAAGTGCTATTCGGACTTGCTAAGAGAAACTTCGTGAACAGAGAGGCTCAATTAGCACGCTTAAAGATGATTGAGGAATAGAGGCATCCTATGGGTTTACTAAAGATCTTAAAGAGAGTTAAATGGATGGAAGGTGGGATAATCCATTCGAGAGTTGGTTAGGATAAAAATTTGTACAAAAACACTTCCCGATTTTTGAAGAAACTATTTACAAAAAAAAAAAAAAAAAAAAAAAAACCCTTTTGGTGAAAACCATTAATGTTGAAAAAGATGTTAGGTATAATTTCCTTTATTTTAGAAAGAATAAGAAAAACCTGGACTCTTAACCCCCAATGCAACCCCACCCCGCCCCCCACACCCATCCCCCCTAACCTAAGTAGAAGCATCCAAGGGTTTCAAAAGGAACTAGTGAAGAAGCCTATTATGAAATAAATATTAATCCCGGGCATACAAGTCGAGAACCTTAGGAATAATTAGAAATATAATTACCCCATTTTCAAAAACAAATTTTATTAAAGATAAATTATCTTTAAAGATCGGAAGAACTTTTACTTATGTAAGAGTGGTATTGTGGGTGAGAAGGCCAAGTGTGAGAGAAGCTTCAAAGTGGATGTAGAGATCTTGGGTTTTTGAGGTTGAACTATGATTTAGGGCTTTGTGTCTTTGGGGCTATTTAGGCTTTGACTTTTGATTTGATTACCCATACTAGGATATGATATGACTTTCACTTAGCTCTTGAGTTATACATGAGCCTAATTTTCCAACCTCTTTTCTTCATCTTTTCCTTTTTCTATTTTGTTATTTACTTTGCCCTACTGTTCTTTCTTTTTCTTTTGGCCCTAAGTCTTCATTGCCAAATTTTTACCTCTTAAGCAATTTAGGGTCTTAAATTCATTGATTTCTATTATATGGGCTTAAGTGAGGTAAGTAAAAGCTTTAGATGTTTAAAAAGGATGTGGCTCTTTCTTATTTCAACATAACTTATCATAAATAAAATTTTCTTTTGAATTTAATGTTACTGAAGCAAGTACAAACCAATTTTAATCCCTCTCTCCTTATCAATGACCCTAACCTCTAAATTGGCCCATTGTAGGGTAGATCTTGACGGGGTTTAATTTGAAAATTCTTTAAATAAGTCCAACGGGGTAAACAAGAGATGATTGTGTTTAGGATTCGAAAAATAAATGCCTAATTTCATTTTGATCTATGTGTCGCATTCAAAGTGGACCTCCTTTAAGAAATGAGTCCAAAGTATCCTCACCTTTGTATCACTCAACCTCTCAAAGTGTTTTAGGTTAGTGTGTGGAAAATAGTTTACCTCTTTTCATTCTAAACCTTTCTAAAAGTGAGTTACCGATTTATTCAGGAGGAATTTATTTGCCCAAATAACATTGCAATCATTTCATTGAAAAGGCAATTGTATTGTTCCAACTATTACAAACTTTAGTGAAAACAACTTTCTTTGCCCCTATCTTAACAAGCACCTAATTACTTGAAACAACCTGTAAGTTTATCAGAAGGCACTGGTAAGCTCAAAAGAAATGGAGCTTTAGGCGACTCAGTTAGATTATCCCCATGACTTGAAGAAGGAACGTCTTGTTGTTGCTCTGGTTGAATGACTTTTGCATCAATCAAGTCTTAAATCTTGTTCTTCAATCTCTAGCATTTTTCAGTGGAGTGCCCCCTTCTGACCCATATGTTAGTCGCATCTCGCTTCTAGGTCAAAGCTATGTGGTTTGTAATTCGAATTAGGGGCTTCACAAGCTATAACCCTTGTTACTTTCAAATAATAAAAGAGTTGGCTGATTGAGATCTCCAATTGGGCGAATTATCTCCTCTAAGTCCCTTGGGTTTGTTTTTCCTCATTCCTCCTTAGCTTTTTCCTTATTGGGCCTTCTTCATCACTTCAGCTTATTGACATTTGATTAGTATTGAACATTAAGTGTTGGAATCTTCTAAGTATAGGGCCCATTGCTGTTTCTAGATCTGTAATGCTATTTTGTATTGTGGCTACCTTTTTTCTAGATTCAACAGTCTCTTTTCTAGGTTCAAATCTAGGGATATCTAGAGAGTGGTGATTATTGGGAACAAAATTTGCCACTATTTAGCCATTTGCTACATCATCCTTTTCAAGGAGGTGAGTTTATCATCGACCATATGAACCTAGTTAGAAGAATTCTTTATCCGTTAGCAACTTTTCTTTTCTTTTTTTTCTTTTAGAGAGAGAAAGATAAAGCTTTATTTAATAGAAACAAAAAAAAATGATGGTTATTTTTATTGTTTCTTTTTTTTTTTTTTTTACTTCCTTGAGTGAAGGAGAATGAAAAATTCTATTGAAGGATTGTCTATGAAGAAAGAAGGGACGAAGAATGACTAAAGAGAAAAATTTTATTTTAGAAATATCAGAGTACATGGAACAAAGCAAAAAGGAACCTAACAATGAAACTTAAAATTTATTCAAAGTCCTTCAACTCTATCTAGAGTTTCTAATCTAACTCTTGCAATTGGGTCTTAATCTTGTTCAACATTTCTAAAGCCCAATTCATGGTTCTCTCAGTTTTTTCAACTTAAGCTAACCAAGCCCTATTAGAGGCCTCAGTACGCCTAGCTCTTTATTTCCAATAGGTAGCTTCAACTTGTAGCAACTGTTCATGAATTTCTAAGGCAACTAGCAGTCTTTGATTGTTCTCTTATTGGTTACCCACCATTTTTAGGTCTACATATTTCACGGACAACAATCAATCATTAATGTAGAAAAGAAAGCACATAGAAATATGCAAGTGTTGGGATTGTTTGGGTTAATACATTACCCCCTTAAGTTGCAACCCTACTGTTATTTTTAGGAACTTGATTGCATTAAAAATTTTGAATGATCAGTAAGGTTGCAATTTCTTAAGGGTAGTGTATTAACTTAAGCTTAGGAGGGATTATATGCAATTAAGGTAGGTTTTGTAAAGGTCCTTAAGCTTTTATGATCTTACTTATTAAAGAATACTTTAATTGATCACATTAAGCTTTAGTGAGGTAGCCTAATCAACCCCAAGCAGTGATTACACCACAGCACTCGAAGCCTACACAATGGCCCCTCTCCTAAAGTCGTAACACGGCTTGGGTTTGAACACATCAACTCTGCATCTTTGATGCAACCAATAACTCCCCATATCCCTATGCCTGTGATATGCAAGATAGATAAACAAATGCTGAGAGTGAACTCTAGGAAAGAAGTTTCAAGTTTGTTTTTTCTTTTATAACAATGCCGCCTTAAAACCCTGAAGGATGTATATAAGAAAGGTGGGTTCTAGAGGTCCTTAAACTGCATGACCTCACGCGTTTCTTACAAACGGTTCCTTGGTCACATCGAAGCTTAAGTGGGGTAGCTTAATCAGCCCCGAATGGTAGTTGCCCCACTACTCTCGGAACTTACACAATGGCTCTCTATCTTAAGGTCCTAAGACGGCCCAGGTTCAACCATATCTATCATGCATTTATGGTATATAAAATAAATTCTCCCTAAATTAAATAAATAAAATTGAACCTACAAAGAAAATGTTAGTACAACTATGGTACAAACAAAGGACGAATGAGTAAATAAGTTACACAAAGGTGGTTTTTAGGGATTAATCTTAATTTTAGAAAGTCAAATGATTAACCCTCTTGACGTCTCCAGTAGAGTCGTCAAGCTGTCAAGCTTGATTTTTCATCCTCCCATTTTTTTATAAAATAAGCTTTCTTTAAACCGATTAGTACTAAATCCTACCCGTTTAATACTGATCATTGATTAGGGTTTAAAGAAAACCATTTCTTTTCGTTTTGAAAACAACTTTGGAGTCGTAACCCGATCGAAGTCGGGAAAAACAATTAAGTTATAACCAATTAGGTGGAATGATTATAACTTAGCCACTAGTCTAACGATTAAAACCAATTTGGTAAAATAGTTTTTGAAACCAGAGATCATAGATCTAGGGGTTAGGACTTTTGAACTCTTACGGGTACCATTGACTTTCCAAATTTAACCTTATTCTTTGAAAATCACCTTTTTAATTTCACAAGACAAAACTCAATTTAATTACTCTAACTGGGTAAACAAAACAATCTAAGCAATAGGAAAAGGGAAATTAGGTTTTTTCGTTTTTTACCACCACCCCTTAGATGCCTATGTACCCACTATTTGAGATCAAATGTACGTAATTTTTTTAATGAAAACTTTAATGGGTTAAATTGATTTTAACTTTGAAAACATGTTAAATTTACATTTTTAGTTCAATTCAGTTTATTTGAGGAAATTTCTAAAAAGTAAAAGTCCTAAATTGAAATTTTCATTTTTTGGAAAATCTAAAAAGGCCCTAAATTGAAAATTGGTTAATTTACTTTTTTTTTTATTTTCTAGAAAATTTATTTTTCTAAGTGATAAAAAAATTAGTTATTCTTATTTTATTTATTTTTCCTTTTTTATTTACTTTTTCTTTTCTTTATCCTATTTTATCTTATCGCTTAATTTATTTATTACTTATTAAATTTTATTTATTAAAAATAGTAAAAATAAAACAAAATTACTTTTTTCTTTTTTTTTCCCTTTTTTTCTTCTATTTTCTTCTCTTTCTTTTTCTTTTCTTCCTCTTTTTTTTTTTTTTATTTGATTACATTTACATAAATAAACAAAAAAAAAAAAATGATTCGGATGGATTTTGGATGTGCGAGTCAGACCTTAGCAGGTTGATTGGGTCAAATCCGGGTCGTTAGTCAAGTTCAAGTCACTAGCATAGATCCTAGTCAAGTCACTGATGGAAAGAAGGCAACAACATACGATAGAGAAGCTCCAAGTGTTTCTGACCACCTAAACAACGAGGAAAAGGGGTTTTAATGAGTATTTTATTGGGTTTATGGGGGTTAAGCGAAGTGCTAAGACTAATAGAGCTCGAGTTGGTGGTTTTCGAAAGTTAACCATAGGTAACAGTAGTGGTTTGGGCATGTGGGTGTTGTTGGGCATGATTGGTCGGTTGGGGTAGGGGTTTTAGAGTACGGGAAGTTCGATTGTATGGCTAGTTTAGGTCGAAGATGGTTAAGGGTGGTGGTTCGAGGAGAGAAAGGGGCGATGGTTAGGGTTTGATGAAGAGTGGCTCGAAGAAGCTGCTAGGGGCTATGGTGGCGGTTAAAAGAGGTCAGGTTAGAGAGCCTAAGCTAAGTGGAGCTCGGCTGTGGTGGTGGTTGGGCTTAAGTTAGAGTAGAGAAAGAGAATTAAAGAGGGAGAGTATGGGTTAGAGAGAGAAACGGCCACAAGAGAGAGAGTCTGGGAGTTGCTCGTAAATGGTTGTGTCTATTCGTTGATGGTCCATAAGCTCCACTTTATAGTCAAATTCAACACAACAACAAAGGAAAGCTCAAATCGAAGTTAATGGGAATGATCAAATTTTTAGTTTTTTCCTAATCTTTGAAACTCGATTTGAATGCGTAATTGATCGAATTTAGATGTATTTTTTGTACTGATTCACAATAGGCTATGTCTAGTTTGCAATTTCGCCATTGATTTGGCAAAATTGCAATGAAATGTGAATAAAAAATCAAGCTAAGGGTAGCTGCCCAAGGAGAAAAGTGCAGCAAATCTAGGGAAAGAGAAGGTAAAGAGAAGGAAAGAGAAGGTAAAGAGAAGGAAAGAGAGAGAAAAAGAAAGAAAGGGAGGGAAAGAAAAAAGAGTTGACTTGGTGTTGACGTAGTACTACGTCAACCAATCCGACCATTCCCGACGTGCCACATGTCATCACGTAGTATGTGGCGCTAACGTGGCACACCACGTAGATGCCACGTTACGCTACGTCAGTAAAGTCGTCCAATCCGATGATGCTACGTATCAAAACACATGGCACAACCAAATGCTAACCCGTGACAATGTGCTTTTGCCAAAATTTGAACCTAAGACCTGATACTCAAACCCCATGCCCAATCCATGTACTTAATCATTAGGCCATTAGCTTGTACTTTATCCATATGTGCAACTAAATTGTATATATGGACTCGGTCAACTTGAGTTAGATTTAAATTTAAGCTCAGGTTCAACAACCTAATTTCTAAATCTAAAAAATAAAAAATCTACCCTAATAAAATTTTATTTTCTAAAATCTTTTATTTTTTTCAACTTTTCTTTCTGTAATTTTTCAATTTTCTACAATTTTATTTTCCAAACTTTTTTTAAATTTTTTAGAGTTTCTTTCTACACTTCTTATTTTTTTGGTACTTTTAAAATTTATTATTTTTTTGTGCTTTTTCTTATTTTTTATTTTTTTTTGTATTTTCTCTAAAAATCTTGTTTTTTCTAAATTTCTTAATTTTTTTTGGATTTTCTTTAATTCTATATTTTTTTGTGTTTTTTATAATTTAGAGCCTATTGAGAAAAGAAAATAAAAATAAAGGGAGTAAAAATTAGGTATCTACACCAATCATGCCTCTTAAGGCCTTTTTTATTTTTATTTTTTTATTATTATTATTATTTTTTTTTTTTTGCCAACCATGCCTCTTAAGCCTTTAACCGGCAAATGAAAGGTTTCTTCGGCTTTGGCCACATTAATCCTTCGTCGGTAGAGAAGAGATCTTTTGTGGTGACGATTAGAGTTTAGGCAGCTAAAGCTTGCATATTTTAACTAATAAAATAAAATAATAGTCTATCTACATTTTCTAGGGAACCAATTCAAAGCATAATCCAATCATTGAATATGATATTGTATTAATCCTATAATCATTTGAACAATCAAATCATGGCTTAAACGGTTTCATGGAATTCTCAATAAAAATTATTTTACTTTATTCAATTAAGTGAAGGTGATATAAATTTATACTAATTTTTCTTATTTTTCAAAAGAAAAATATCGGTATGAGGAATATTTATATATCCCTTTCTCATTTAACTTTAAGGATAAAAATACCAGGATACTGGATTTCGCAAAAGGATGTGAGTATATGTGTAGTTGCAAAGAAATTTTCAACAGGAAATAATATTCAATCATTGGTCACTACTTGGCTGCTTCAGAGTTCAAACCAAAATTCATCATCCTCAATTCTTTTTTTATTTTAATTTATTCATTTCTGTGTCAATATGGTGCACGTTTCTTTGTCTTAATCTTTCATGCTATTCTTGTCTCCATGCATAGAGTTACAATAATTAAGTATCATGAAATGTTAGCTCATTGTTACGGATTATTTCTGATCTCTATTGCTCCTAATTCTAGTTATATATGTTTTTCCTGGAAACTGCCTAGGATGTGGAAAATCATGTAGATGTAACACCATATGTGGCTTAGACTTTTCAAGCACACAGTCTTTTCTGTTGCCTTGTGACCCTGACTCAAAGATAAATACCCAACCAACCCTGGGGAGTTTCTCTTGAAGTACAATGAAGTAAACTCTTCTAACCTCATTTTTCTTGGAATGAGGTGGAGAAAGAGAAAAAGAGAGATAGCTTTTGCAAGATATATATAGCACTAGGGAGAGCTGACTATATAGTATTGAGATAGAAAGTACACGATAATAACAATGGTGAGATCCCCTTGTTGTTGGAAGATGGGATTGAAGAAGGGCCCATGGACTCCAGAGGAAGATGAAATACTAATAAACTATATCCAAAAATATGGCCATGACAATTGGAGAGCACTTCCCAGATATGCAGGTAATGTAAAATCGGTTGACATGTAATGTCACCCATGTGTTATGTTAAATCAAAACATTTGCTTGGTATATCCTCCTTATGTCTAAAGATTATATTATATGCACTGTAATCAACTACTACACATATTTTTGGACGCATAAAAAGGAAAAAATATTTTCCTATAACCAGAGTGGGTTTGGGACGTGTCACATAAAACCCTTCTGGTCCAATAACGTGATCACTGCTGCGTCGGCTCCACTTCTTCGTGAGATGCATATCCAGTAATAAGTATTGGTAGAAAATAAATTATATAGAGGATGAAACAGAGCACGGCAGAGGATTCATTTTGAACCCATTAAAGAAAGACAACCCTTAAGATAAATTAAAACTATGGAATAACTAAGAAAAGTGAGTAATAAATAGGGTATTGTTTTTGCTCATGTATATTTCAGGGTTGCTAAGATGCGGGAAGAGTTGCAGACTGAGATGGACCAACTATTTGCGACCCGACATTAAGAGAGGGAATTTCACCAAGGAAGAAGAGGACACCATCATTGAGTTGCATGCTAAGATGGGAAATAGGTATAACATTTTACCGATAAACCCGAGACGGTTTCGATCGTACATGCAAAATTATACATTTATATAAGCTATCTATATTACACCTGATTAGTTTTAAAAATATATAATATACATGTAGTGTATAGATAAATTGGTAGAGAATATTGATGATTTTCTGAGAACTGAATTTTTAAACGAAACAGATATTTCTTTGATTACATGCGTTATATATATGTTTTGGGTACTCATACAAGCGACAATATTTTAGCTCGTAAGACTAACCACCAGCTATCGTGAACAAATGCTCAGGTGGTCGGCCATAGCTGAGAAACTACCAGGACGTACGGACAACGAGATCAAGAATGTATGGCACACGCATTTGAAGAAAAGAGTCCCTGGAGCTGGAGATAATGGAACCCATAAAACTCAGGACAAAGCAGCACCAAGCACAACCCTAAATTCAGACGGCACTATGCCTAATAATCAAGCTACACAACCCTGCACAGAAGAGCTTCATGTAAATATTAACGCAAACGCCCCAACTCCACCTCCTCCTGGTTTCGAGACCCGAGCATATGCCCTAGTGTCATCCCCTCAACCTACATGTAGCGTAATATCGTCTGGACTCATGGATTCGGTTACTCCTCACAGCGAGATGAGTGAAAATAACAGCATCATCAACTCGGAGATCGCCCATGAGAAAATCCACAACGGATTGGATTATTTTCCCGAATTTGAGGAGAGCATTTGGTGTGATCCTTTTTTTAATCATGACTCCAATTTGGCATTAGACTTTTCGGATTTCAATGCCGACATAATTGGGTATTATTCCTATGCTTCTTCTAGCGAATCCATAGACAACAATGTTTACATGGACCTATGGAATACTAGCGAAAGCTTAGATTTTTCCAATGGATTGGACTTCTAGTGCGATCTATTCGTCGAGGCTGGGAGGTCACAAGAGTTTCCCTATTTTTGAACAAAAATCGTGATCCGTTTCTAATTCCAAATATGGCCATGGGAATATTCTCAATTGACGTGCATCAGCCATATATATAGAGATATTATGGAAGAACAGATGCTCCATCAGGCACTTGTTATAAATTTATGTAAGAAATTTCTCACAAATCAAATCTCAAGATTATTAGATCATACGTTTTACGATAAAGCAAGTACAAAAAATCATGAAATTTACACTTTTAGCCTTTCAACCAATTTCGAGGCATATATATGTATATATATTAGGAGTGCCTTATAATTCTTCCTATGAATAGGAAAGGAACACACTTGAAATGTAATGCGCATTTTTCAATTACTCTTTTTCGCCTTTATGTTGAAGAAGAGAAGAAAGGGCTTCAAAATGTAGTTGGAGATCATAAAAAGATGTGAGATCCAATTTTCGACGTACTACCCGAGACCCATAGTAGTGGGTTATCTCTACTATACATGGGACGTAGGGACTATAGTTGAAAGAAGTAATATAGAAAAACCATTAAGAGAAATTTATGAAATAGTTCAAATCAAATGACCAAACTATTCAACACTGATGCAAATTAGGGTATTCGTTCAAATGATTTTGTTTGAATTGAGCAAAGTTTTAATATAAATTCATACAAGTTAGGCAAATAGTATTAGTAATATCAATTTCTCTTAATAAAGTATTTATAATATATAATTTCCATAAAACGTATTTTTATCGGATATGATTGGTAATTATAGAAAATTCGAAATTAAAGTTTCGAATGATTATGAAATTTTAAAGATAAATTATATATGTAATTAAAAATTATATAACACAAAATAATATATATATATAATATATGTATATATCTACATGTAATTATTATGTGCATATATGTACTCAAAACTAATTAAAATATTCAATGGATTACATTTTAAGTTAAAATAGGCTTAAAAAATTAATAAAAAATTTGCAAAGGACATCATGGCAACTGGAATGAAGTGGTTTAGGCATGTGTAAAAGCTTAGGACAAGTGTTTATGAATTAGGAAAAGAGATCAAGTAAGGTTAAGAGTAGTATATAAAGGAAATCTCAAGAAGAGAGAGAGAGAGAGAGAGAGAGAGAGAGAATTGCTATTCAATAATTGATTAGCTAGAAAAAATCCAAAAACCCTCTCTAACATATGAAGCATGCAAGTATGGCATTAGGAAAATTCAAATTGAGTCAAGTTAATCAAGGAATAAAATCAAGGAAAAATAGTAAAATCAATATGTAGGTTAGATGATTCGGTGGTTCACTAATATGAAGCGAACTTGAAAGGCAATCACCACCACCACCACCAAAGGCTACACCTACCATCCATTATTGCTGACAAGGTGGGAGAGGTTGTTGGTAATTGGAGCTTCAAATTTTGGTGAGGTCCCATTTCCATATGATTTTAGATAATTTTGTAAAAATATATATATTGCTTAGAAAATTGTGGAAAAATTTATTCCTGCATACTTTTATGTATAAAATTTAGGAAAAATAATATTTTGTATAAATTTGATAGATATAATATACGTCCTTAAGAAATTAAGAAAATGGGATAATTTTCGATATTGAAATATATATGGCTTAACGATGTAGTTTTGCCTTCGAAATTTTTCTGTAAACTACACTATATTAATACTGAATTGCTATAAAGAGATTTCTCATAAAACTATTTTTTAAATTTTTATGTGATTTTTGAGCCCTAAATTAAGCATTAAATGGTGATTCTAGTGACAAATAATCTATATTATTAATAATCTCCCTTGAATTCTAAGTTGGATTGGTTAATAAAGTGTGTCTACTGTTCTAGAATGGTTAGATTCATTGATTAAGTGAGAAGTTATGGAAAATGGTAAATTGGCCTTAATTAATGAAGTTAGTAATTGGATAACTTAATGAACTTGAAACAATTAATAGATTGGGATGCAATGAATGAAGAGTTAAGAAGTAATGAAAATGAGGAAGGTTGGTTTGGGGTGTTATTTGATACTTAAATTTGATTGCACAATTGTAACTTGGAAAGAAGTTAGTAAATTGGCTACTTATAGGATATTATTAAAAGGCAAAGGATGATTCAAAGGCTTTTGGTAATAAATAAATGTATTAAATTGATGCTCAATGAATAGGTCAAAGGCATGAATTATTAAGTAATGTGAAAACAGAAGAAACAAAGGATTCATTAGGGGATGATTTTATTAAGTCTCATAGCTAACAGAGTTATAGGATATCTTAGAAAATAATTTAATAAGGGTCTTAAACTGGAGAAACTCAAAAGTTATGGCAAAGGATAATGCTAATGTTATAAATGACCCCAATGTAGCTCAAATGGTAACTGAGAGGATTTTCAACTAAAGAAAATTGCTATAGAATTGCTTAGAACTAAACTCAGAAGGTTTGGCAGTTTTAGAAAACTTACAAAATTTATTTATTAATCAAGAAATTATGATTTGTGAAAGAGGATAGTGTAATAAAAAGCTATTTCAAAAACTAACTCAAAATCAAACTCAAAGACTAAATTGAAACCACTTATAACTAACTAATTACAAAAAAGCAAGAATTTAACTATGTGGTGAATTCATTAAAAAGGAAGCTTATGTTAGCACGTAAGATTGGGACTGTATCGTTAGCTAAGAAAGTGGATATTTGTGTGTTCTTGAGTAAAATTATGCCTACTTCTAACTTTGTGCTCTCTATGATGTATTGTCTTGGCTAAACATTAATTGTAAGTTAATGTGCTATTTGATGGCTTGGTTGAAATTGGCTATGAATTGATGTGTCACTTGGTGAGTTATGTTACCTATTATATTGGTTGTTGATTGATTGGTGATATGATATGATATGAAACTTGGTTGTATGTTGATGCTGATGAATGCATATATGACATTTGCTGGGATTCGTGTTATCTTGGAAAATAATCTAAAAACTAACTCTATCTTCTAAAATGTCCACCTAAGTGAACTTGATACCAAAATCTTAGAACTAACAAAACTATAAAGTAAAAGTTAGATAATAAGTGATGAATAAGTTTGCTTGAATTTGCTAGGTTTTACTTAGCGTGCAATCTAATGCATAGCATGGCATGAAAAAAGACCTATAGGTCAAGTTTTTTGAAAATTGAAATATTGCTAGGTCGATTTCCATATGAAAAACTAGGTTTATCAAGTAAACTACGTAATTTGTAAAAGCTAGGTTTTTAAACATATAAAGATTGTATTTTATTTGTTGGATAAGTCATATGCTAGATTTTCCAACCACTCTATGTGGTTATTGTTAGCTGAAATGTTTTGTAGGTTCTTAGATTTATTCCAAATGCTTAGTTTAAGTCTACTGAACTGAATGAGTTGTTAGATTAGGCTAAGATATTAGTACCGATACATGACACGTACATAAGCATGTCACACTCTTGTTGCATTTACATTGCTTAGTTGGGAAACTATAAGATAACGTAATTGAACTAACTACTTAAATTATGTATCTATTGTTATGGTTGTTGTTATGTATTTATCCACTCTCACTTAGGTCATAGCAGTTGAAAAGATAAATTTCTCTTATCTTCAAGTTACAGATAAATACATAGAAGTGGCAAGGAGACTTTGAAAGCTGTAACTGAAGATGGGCTCTGGATAGAACTCGTTGACTGTATGATTTGTCTCGAGTATATGCAGAGAGCTGTTTAGGAAAGCTGTAAGTATCATCTAACTAAAAATTTATTATAGTTGTGGAAGTTTAGAAATGTGTGTTTGTAACAGAGATTTTATGTCATATAAGAAGTGTAGATAACTGTAATATTCTGTGTATGATTCACTAATGTAAAAGTTTTTACTGTTGTTAATTATATTAAATAAAAAAGTATTTGAAAGTAGTTATGTATTAAATAAAAGAGCAAATTAAATATACGTAATACCTTATTCTTAATTCAAGGATAAGAGTAATAAATCACCTTTAGGTACCACGAGTTTATAATAAAATTTTTAAACAAACTCCTCAAAGGTGGAGCATTACAGAAGGCAAGAAGAATTATCCAAGTCAATGACGTTGTTGTGAGCAGCCCTGTACGGTGAGATCCGTCCAATTCCATCCATATCAGTCGTGGCAACTTAATTCGTAAAGATAGTCAAAAAGGAGCAGTTCTAGTTTGACGAAGACAGTTACATGTAATACTCAGTGATCATTGATGATGACATATTTAAGTAACATATAAATTACCCTTTCTTTCGATATTTGTTTTCACGTTGATTATCATTGCAAGAAGCTTGAGTGAAGCGTTATATCTCTTTTTTTAATTTTTTTGTGTTACTTTTCAAAGTTGATTTAAGAGACCTATCATATTATCTAAACCAAGCTAACTTTTAAGACAACTAGAATCTTTACATTATTTAATATATAATAATACAACTCTTCATTCGTGATTTTTTTTTTTTTCCTTCTATAAAATTTGAAAGATTATAATTGTTTCTAAAAGGATGCTTCATTTCCTTGAAAACCATCTAAAATTCTTATAAAACTATAATATATTATACTTTTCATATAGTCATATAATTGTCTCTATTGTAGTCTAAATTTATAATCACAATTCATGAACTTATACTTTTAATATAATAATTGCGATAATCTTTTTAAATTAATTTATTATTTTTACTAGTAACGATATTTTAAACCCATGTCCTAATGTGATGCCCAAGGTTTTAGATAATTTATTATTGTCCTTCCAAGCAATCAAAATTGTACGGCTGCATTCTATATATTATTATTGCAGTCAGTACTAAGAATACGTAGATAAGTCGATTTTCACAAATGAGAAATTATATGGCATCTAGGCAACAACCTCCTAACGACAACGACGTAAAATTCAAAGGTGGAAATTGGAACATGGAATTTTACGTCTTTATATTCATATAATATATATATAGATGCGTAATCTGAAAAAGGAAAACAATATTATATTTTTTAGGAAAAATATTCTAAAATAAGATTCTTTTAAAAATAATGCTAAAAATATTACACTTAGAATCGGATTTACAACATATGATTTTAAAATGTATTAAACTCAGGTTGTTGAAAAAAAGATTTTGTTATCCTTTACTTAAAACCAGCTTTTTAAAACCGATTGTTGAAAAACTGACAACAGTGAAAATGCAGTGTAACAATTCCACCTTTGAAAAGCTACGGCTGAAGAAATAACTACAATATGTCAAATTTTTAGTTAATCAAACAAAACTCCATTGTGTCAAATTTTTGAAGAAACAGCTCTATTCTTCACCTGTGCTACTCATTCCGTATTCGTTCAATTCAAAAGCTATGTCTTGTCAAGCAGCCATATGAACTTGTCAGCGCCAACCACTCACTTCATTGTATGGTACAACAAGATGCATAACAAATAACACAAAAAATCTCAAAAAAATGAGGTTGAGAATACGCTTTTAAAAAGTAGAATTGTTAATTTTGTGTAAAATCGGTTTTAAAAGAACCATTTTTTCTTTTCCCCCACATCGGTTTTTCAACAACCAATTCGATAGAGAGAGAGAGAGAGAGAGTGGGAAGGAGGGAGAGGGAGGGGAAGGGGGGAGGGAGAGAAGATGAGAACAAACTTTATTCAGAATGACCTGTGTCCAACGCATTACAAGAAACACCGATTAAGAATATTAAGAAAATCAACACATAGCAGCTATCTAGGAAAAGATCAAGTGTTAATCCATCAATTGCAATGACTTCCGTTGCAAATTAGGCACTAACTAATCTGGAAAAGTATATATGTTAGCAATGCTTCGGATAGAGAAAAATTTAACTTGTTACAAGCTGGACCAAAAATTCATAGTATTCCCACCAACTTTCGCACTTGTCCAATGGTTACTTAGCTTTTTTGTCTGCATGATCAAGTATGCAGATTCTTTCCATTCCCAAAATAACATTTTCATTGGAATCAATTTAACTTTTATTTTTTATGTTTTTCAATTTATTTCCTTAAAATATTAGTATATGTAATCTAACCCTCATGACTATAAGGCATAAAAAGATATAATGACAGTAACATAATATATTTTAAAAATTTAAATTATTCCAACCATTGATTAGTGAATCGATAGAAATTAAGAGAAGAAAAATTAACTCTTTAACTTTTTGAATGTGAAAGTTTCACATGCTTATGAACTATTATATAATTTTGAAAGTTATTTTTTTTTTTTTATGCTATCTCTTTAATAGTTTTAAATTAGTACAACTTATTATATACCTACTATATTTTTATTACATACTCTCTTTCTATATTGTTCTCGCTTTTCTCCCCTTCCTTTTACCAACCTCTCTCTCTCGTTCTCCAAATCTATCATTGTTTTAATCTTTCTTCATAGTACTCCACTGACATCTTCACCAATCATGCTTTCTTTCTTTTTTTTCTTTTTAATAATTTTCCCATTCACAATCAAAATGGGTTTTAGTTAAAGAAAAAGATTATTCTCAAATTACAGTTCTTCATAATCAAACCTTTGGCAATGCTCTCCAACTGTGATGGTCTTATCATTTTTCATTTTAATCTTCAATTTTTTGAGTTTTTGGTTACACATTTCGTTGATAGAGAGAAGTTATCCATAACATCTCATATTCAAATAGCATCAAGAATTAATATTTTCCTTTTCAAATGATGCAATCAAATTTAGTTGTAAATCAAAACATAATTAAAAATAACATATTATTTTTCTATTTCTTATAACTTTATTCCCTTTACTTCTCCACAACATTCTTTGTAAGAATGTTAAGATCTCATATCTTTACTTTATAAACAACATTCACCATTTTAGTAAGTTTGATTTCAAATTCAATACACATACACAAAAACTTGGGCTTTAAGGACTTTATATTGAACGATCCATACTTTGTCTTATTGTTTCTCATTGATATATAATCTGCTTGTAAACTTTTAAATGCAAAATTTTCTTATTTCATTATCTTAGATCCTTAAACTAATTGTATCCTGGAAGTATATATGAGTTTTTCTTTATTCCATTATATGCTTTTGTACGTAGCGAAAAGTTATGTAATATGGAAACTTTTAAATCAAATGGTCCTTTCACATCTAAGGTTTTTTAATAGTTAATACAATATTTATGTTCTCATAGTCAATTGATAAATATATACAGTAAATCCAGTTTAACATAATTAATCGGAAAGTTGTTGATTCATGGTTCACATTTTTAGCCATTTTTTTTTTCTTTTGTGTATTTTTGGTAGTTTCTTTAGCACAATTCAAATACACATATTTACTAATAAAAAATTAAGAATTAGAATAGTAGATATTTGTATTGACCATATTGGATGGTGACATAAATAGAAATATCTTTTTTTTTTTTTTGTGAAAGTCCTTTCATATATTTTCTATTTAAAGTTATTTAAATTATTTAACTTTGGGTCTTCTATTGTACTTTTTTATTGTGGTATATCTTTGTTATGGACCTCTTCATTATTAACTTGTGTCATTAGTGTTTTCTGAAAAGAAACTATTATTCCTTTTTTTCACTTAAAGATATTTACTAGTACAGTACTTACATAAATTTTGAAACAGCATATAATTTGATCTAAATGTTTAACAACAATCAAATACTTAATAAAACTATAATCTGTAATATATATTTATACTAAGTGATAAAATTCACACTAATTTTTTAATGTATATTATTAATATATTAACTGTACAAATCCTTCCATATAAACGTTAAAGGCAAGATCCTTGTCCATGTTTGTTTAGTCCCTATTTTTACACATTGTCTTATATTATATTAAGTATGTATGGATATGCTTAAGTTGGGTACATGAGAATGCATGTTGTATTACTATTTACTATTAATGGATTGGATTCATCATGATTTGCTTGCAATCATGAGAAAGAGAGTGCAAATCTAATAGAAACTATCAGACTTGTCAAAAGCTACCACTCCTCAAAAGGGATCTAATTTGCTTGCCCTTCCAATCCCTCATATTCATTTTCTACTTTAGAATCTAAATCCATCAATATGAATTCAAGAGTCTTAGAAATCTTAATAACTTCATGCACCTTATGGGGCTTAACATTATCATTCCCAACAAATTGCTTATTCAAGTTTACTTCTTAACCTTCTACCTAACCTCTAAGTCAGGTTTTACTGCACTCTCTAAGTTAAGTTCTACTTCACCATCAACCTCTTCCTCCAAGTCTATATCCATCATGTCACCTTCAACCACAACTTGTGTTATTGTTACAAAAAGAGAATTTCCTACTCTTAATAACCACCAAAGTTTCATATCTTGTATTCTTATAATGTCTCATAGTTTCTAAATGCCCAAACCATCCTTTTCTACTGTATGCAAACTTTATTCCACTTGATCCAATGTATGGATCTATGGCCTTCTAAGTTGTTCTAGACTAACCTTGCAAAACTTCTCTCCGAATCTGTTAAAATTGACTTGGGTGGATTCTTGGATTAGAGAACATATAGGTCTTATTTAGATTCTTTTTTTTTTTTTTCCGTCTATATCTTATTTATGTCTATTCAGTATCTAATCTATCTTTATTTCAAATCGGGTGTTTGGAAGACTATCTTATCTTTATCTCATTTATTTTTGTTTTATAATTATGATGAAGGTGATAATTGGAAGGTTAAAATTGGAAAAAGAAATTTTACATACTTTTTGAGAGAAAAGAATTTGAAAAAAATATATTTTAGATATTAGAGATAATTATTTTGATCGGTATCTTTATAAATATAAATAAAGTAAAGGATGAATAAATTTATAAGGATTTATTGGGTATTTAATTTTAAAAGAGAGGTATATACAAAATTATATTTCTATCTTTTCGGTATTTTATTCTTACCAAACACAAGATTCAATAGACACAAAAAATACACACCAAAAAAATGAAAAAAGATGAACTAAACTAAGCCATAATGTTATAGAATGTAGCACACTTTTTAATAAAGTTAGCCTTCCTCCTTCTGATAACCAATGAGATGACCAATTCTCTACCTTAATTTCAATCTTCAATATCGTCTTGTAAGATACCAAACTTTTTTCTCCTACTTAGCAACATTAGACTTCCTAAATAAAGTAAGGGAAATTCCTCTCTTAGAAAGCGATTGTTCTTCTACCTTTGATGGTAGTAGATGAGGTCTCATCTCTTGTTACATAGAATGTACTTTTCTTCTTATTAACCTTTTGTTTTGAAATATCTTCACATTAGCTCAAAAATGACTGGATCATCTTTACTGATTTAGAGAAAATGTTTATGAATAGAATGCACCCATCAGCAAAAGCCAAGTGTGACATGTATTCAAGATTGCTTGCTTGGATTCCTATTGATTAGTTCACTAAGCCCTTGTGGAAAAAAAAAGAAAAGAATAGTATACAATAAGATAGGTGAAGTAGGATGCCCTTATCACAAAACCTAAGATGATTTGAAGAAGAGATTAGGATGTCTATTTTCATTCAGAGAGAACTAGAAGTTAAAAAACAACCTAGATATCATGTATTGAAATGTGGAGCTAAAGCTTAGATTACTTAGCATGTTCATCATGAAAGACTAATCTATTCAACCATAAGCTTTTTCCATGGTTAATTTGATCATCATATTGCCTCCTTTTACTTTCGTTCTTAATGAATGCATCAAGTCTTCAGTAATCAAAATGTTATCCATTGATGCCATGCTCCCCTTATAAAACAAGGGATGCAACTAGGGTAGTTTCTCGAACCCACACCTATAGGGTTTAACATTTTCCAAAGCTCGACCTTATAAAGGTAGGTTTTTATAGGATTCAATAGACCTTATAGGGATGGGTTTTTATCTGATTTAGATAAGATTAAGGAGGGAATAAAAAGGAAAGAAGTTAAGTAGAATTAGAATTATATTTACTGACTTATATAATAATAAAATTTGAGAATCAAACGTGTTCTACAATGTAAAACTTATATAAGATATGCATTTTACATAAATTAAAAGTAAATATTTTTATTAATATATACTTTTTTTACTAAATCGAGTTTCTTATCGATTTTTTTTGTAATCCCAAAACTTGATTTTAAACCCAATAGGGTTTTGAATCATATTCCAAAACCTAACGTTAAACCCTATAGGATAATATCGTATAGGATTTTTATTAAGTTCGACAAGTCAAGTACCTTTTAACTACCCACCTAATTGCATCCTTATATAAAACCAATTTCGATTTCAGCTTAACAACTAAGAACCTTTCTACTAGTTGCTTTAATATTATTTTGGCAAATATGTTATATAAACTTATTAGCCTAAAGTCTTTCCATCATAGGGAAATACCTTAGAAGTGGTTACCCTTAGAAGATACTTTTGATAGCTTCCATGATATCATCTTTTATGACCTCTAAACTAGAGTTATAGAAAAAAATTTCGAAGCCACCAAAGTTGATGGTTAAATTACCATCCATCTCTTACATGTAACCTGTACTTTCTTATGAATAGGAATGTGAATTGATTTTCTTGTCATATTCCTCTCTTATGAATGATCTTAACTAAGTAGGGTTTTGAAATTGTTGCACTTCTTCTTGCTGAAGAAGGAACATAAAGAAATTAATAGCTCAGTTATCCATATCCGCTGTTGTTTCTAAACAATGACCCATCAAATGTGTTATTCTTTTTATCCTTGATCAAACTTGCTTTTGCTTTGTGGTTGCATGGAAAAGTTTGGTGCGTTAGTCTCCTTCTTTTATCCATTTGACACCAACTTTTTACTTAAGTAAGTTCTCTTCACATGCCACATAAAAGAATAAATGAGCTTTAGCCTCAAGAAAAGTAATTCTATTTTCATATATATCCTCTTTTTCAAGAGTAATTTCTCATTTACTTTTTCCTCCCATTACTTGATGTGATCAAAGATGTTCCCAACATTTTAATCCCACTCCTTTAAGTCCCTCTCAAGATGGAGCATCTTTTCTTGTAGTTTAATTAGGCCATTACTTTCAATTGTCTTGCACCAACTATTTCTAACCAACTCTAAGAAGCCATATTGTTTCGTCCACATGGTTAAAAATCTAAATGAGGTTAAAGTTTTTGGGTTGAAATCTTCATGTCTTATAAGAAGTGGGTAATGATTTGAGCATGTATTATTTAATTGGATGAATTCTATATCTTCTTTGTCCATCCATAGAGAATTTACAAACATGATCTATATCTTTGCCAAATATTACTTTTGTCTAATGTGAAAGGTGATCCTAAGTAGGGAACTTCTTTTAATTGGCACTCTGTTAACATTTTGTTAAGGTCATTCATAGCATGAACTAGAGAGGATTTCTACCCTTTCACTCTTAACTAGTGATGTGCCTAAGATACTTGATAATCGCTAGGGCTTATCTCGAATTAAATGGGTCCTCCATAGTAGTAAAGAAAGTAAAATGGCAGCTAGCTAAAACCTGAAAGCCAAACCAAGGATATTATTCACACAGGCTCGCAAATGGACTCAAATGCCTAATTAATGACTCATGATAGGAGGAATGAGGTTACTCACCACTAATTCCCTAATTAGAAAGAAACTAGATAAGACTGAATAAGAAGATAATCGAAGCTCACAAAGCTTGCGTAAAAATATGGAGAATATTTCATGTAATAATAATAAGATGACAACTGCTGAACCAATTACAAAGGTCATATAATTGTCATTTAAGGCAACATACTAAAAGAAGAAAATGACTAAAGGGTATAATTCAAAATAAGTAATACACATGTATAATGCAAGGGTACAAAAGGAATAGAGAAGATGTTAGTCCCGTATAAAATATCAAGAGAGGAGGTGAATTGATATCTTTAAAATTTTTGAAACTTTTGATGTCAATAAAATTATCCCTCTTAATAACTTAAATTAGTAAACAGTGGTGCTCTAATAAATTAACACAAATAACACAATTAAATAGCACAAATTAAAAGAGATAATGAAGATAATATCAAACACAAGATTTATAAAGCTTCAGCCTTCTACCTACTGCTCTCTTCCAGTTCTATTGTAGGAGATACGATCTACTTCACCAGTATTATTCTACTTGATCTACTAAATCAAAATCACCAAAAGTTTGCAGATATCAACCACACTTGGCTTTAACGACTCTCTACTCTACCTATTTAGCCTCTTTATAATCTAGGCTAATTATAGATCTACAGAGTCTAATCAAACTTCTCTCAGCGCTCAAACAATGCATAAAGTTTATAAATTACAAATGAGAACAACAATGCAAGTCTAGAATAATTGTGCACAAAAACAGAAATGAAGATTGATGAATAATCAACTTTAATTCAACTCTCCGAAAAGTATTTGAGAAACGTTCTATGCTCTTTCAAACAGTAGAGAATGTTTATGATCAAAGTATAAATTATATATATATATATATATATATATATTTTCCTTCTCAAAATTGTACATAACATTTTGAATCCTTTCTCCTTTTATACTGGAGTTCGTCCGATGGCTAATTTGTTAAGAATTATCTTCAATTCATGTTTATCCATTTCGATGTATAAGTGATAATCCATAGATATTTTAAGAGAAAATTTTGGAGTTTGAATTTTTAAACCAGATTTTCTAACCTTATCTCGATCATATATACTTTGATCAGTAAATCCTAGATAAGCTTTAGATTTGAAAATGAAAACTTACAAAATCCAAATCAACCTTATCCTTATCCAGCATTAGATATTTTCTAGTAATTTTTCCAAAGATAAATTCGCTTAAAAAATAATCCCCATGGATTTTAATTCCCACTTAAGTGAAACGAGATTAAGTATATTTCCCTAATACACTCAATCTAATGGAGTTAGGTTTTGTTTTCTTCAAATATGATATTATGTTAATGTAGACATTCAATTTTTACCCCCTTTATTTTATTTTGTCATTTCAATAGGATAAGGGGTCTTAAATTAGGAAAAAAATATAGGAAATTAAAGAAAACCTAAAAAATAAGAAATTTAGAAAAATACAAAAAATAAAAAATAAGAAAAAGCACAAAAAATAAGAAATCTATGAAAAATACAAAAAAAATAGAAAAATAGAAAAAAGAACAAAAAATAAGAAATCTAGGAAAGTCACTACTCCTCCTTTGACTCGAATCTAGAGTTGACCTAACTAAGATTCGGAGTCCGACGTGAGCTAACCCATACCTTGACTCGCACACCTACTCTAACCTAATCCAATAGTAGTGCTTGGTTTGGCTCTTTATTTTTCACCCAATTCACTTTCTTTTGTTTTATTTTGTTTCGGTTTTGTAATTTTTTTATTATTATTATTTATTTTATTTCATTCCAATTGTGAATGTGATAAAAAAACAATATAAAAAAAGAAAAAAAAAGGAAAAAAGAAAAAGAAAGAAAAAAAAAAAGAAAGAAAAGAAAAATGTAGTTCATTCATTTATTTATTTTTTAGTTTAATGAAAATATAAATAAATAGAATATAAAAATAATTCTTACGTTTCTTCATTAACTATTTGTTGAGTTTTCTAGNGAAAGTCACTACTCCTCCTTTGACTCGAATCTAGAGTTGACCTAACTAAGATTCGGAGTCCGACGTGAGCTAACCCATACCTTGACTCGCACACCTACTCTAACCTAATCCAATAGTAGTGCTTGGTTTGGCTCTTTATTTTTCACCCAATTCACTTTCTTTTGTTTTATTTTGTTTCGGTTTTGTAATTTTTTTATTATTATTATTTATTTTATTTCATTCCAATTGTGAATGTGATAAAAAAACAATATAAAAAAAGAAAAAAAAAGGAAAAAAGAAAAAGAAAGAAAAAAAAAAAGAAAGAAAAGAAAAATGTAGTTCATTCATTTATTTATTTTTTAGTTTAATGAAAATATAAATAAATAGAATATAAAAATAATAAATAAGATAATATAAAAAAATAATAAAAATAGAAATAAGTTAATTTTTTTTAAATCATTTAGAGAAACCAGGTTTTTTCCAATATGAATAAAAATAATTAGACTTTTTTTTTAAATTAAGGCCCTTTAGAACTTTCGAAAAAAAAAATCAAATTTCTAATTTAGGACTTTTTTTTTAGAAATTTCCTTAAATAAATCAAATTGAATTAAAAACAAAAATCTAGCGTATTTTTTAATTAAAACAAACTTAACCTACTATGTTTTTCGTAAAAGAACTACGTAAGTCTAATCCTGAATAGTGGGTATGTAAGCACCTATGGAATAATAATAAAAATAAAAAACCTAATTTTCCCTTTTTAGTTTAGATTGTTTGAATTATCCCATTTAGGTAAATAATCGAGTTTTGTCTTTTAAAATTGAAAAGTGTTTTTTAAGATTAAAATTAAATTTAAAAAGTTCGTGGTATCCGTAAAGGTATAAAATTCCTAACCCCCTGAACCAAATCTCTAGATTCAAAAATCATTTTATAAAATCGGTTTAATCAATAAACTAGTAATTAAGTTGTGACTAATCTACCCAATTGATTATAACTTAACTCTTTTTCCTAACCCTAGTCAGGTAGTGACTCCAAAGTAGTTTTCAAAATACAAATAAAACCAGTTTTTCTTTAAACCCTAATTAAAGGTTAGTATTTAATAGATAGAATTTAATATTGATTAGTTTAAAAGAAGACCTAATTTAGAAAGAACCGAAAGGTGAAAAACTAGGCTTAACAATTAATTTTCAATGTTACTCTTCCAAATTAATCATCTGAATAACCTTCTAAAGAGCATCAATTTATTATTCTTTAAAGTCTCTGAATAAATTTCTAAAGTACTTGTATTGACTTTTCTTACGAAAGCTTTTGAAACTTTCTCTAACTATTTTCTAACTTATCTCTTTTTTCAAATGATTTAGACTTTCTGAATAAATTTTTTAATATGACTCAAATTGCAATGTTAAACTTTCTATAATACTATCTGAATACTTGTATACTTATCAGTTCATTAGCATTTATCTATTTTTGTTATCATCAAAATTCCTGAGAGATATCTACTATTCTCTCCCTTTTCTATGATTTCAAAAACTCTTATAAATCTAAAACTATAAAGCAAATTGAATTGATGTCTAGAAAATAAGAACATCATTAAAAAACAAAACCAATGAAAATTTACACAAATAGTTACTTGCTGTACTATCATTATTATCATGTCGTGTAGTACTTAAATGTTTTTGGTTTTTCTCCTCCTTTTTTGTTATCATTAGAGATTATTTATTTACTTCCCCTTAATATTCATAATTAGCCAATTTGTGCAAAACCAAAAAAGGACTTCATTGGTGAATGAAAAGTACACAGCTAAGTCCACAGATGGACTTGACATCAATAAACAAAAGACTAAACCATAATTGGAGTTTGATTTTAACAAAAGAAACTAACACTAGAACAAGGAAAATTATTTCTGAATTCTCTTTGTTTTCTTCCTAGTACAAAGCTTCTTTCTTCTAAAATATGTTGGAATTATCTTGCTAGGGAAAGATTTCTTCACAAAGGAGGTTAGTTCTTATTGTTTGGTAAAAGTTGGTGTAGGCTGAGCTAGAATAGATGCACTAACGTCTTTGTTGGAGCTAACAAAAAAGGTTTCTACATTCCCTTTCGGTGGGGTTAGTTTTGTAGAGTTAAGAATAGGAGTTTAAATTAGAAGTTTTAGAGTTATTTGAAGATAGATTCTTAGGTTCTAAAGATTGTAGGGAGATGACTAGAGTTTTGTTAGATGCTTAGAAAGGTAGTAGATTAGTTAGAGTAGTTGGTTGAGGAGTAATCACAAGGGAGTGGGGTTCAATTACTGTGAATTGAGGATTAGATTTAAGAATAATTGGTTAAGCTGGAGGAATAGTAGGTTGAGTCTAATTAGGGAGTTCAGATGATGGATCAATAGGATAAGCTTCTTCATCAGGATTAGATTCAATAACTATTTCTTTAACCCAAACTTAAAATAAGTCTTTCATAGCCGTAAGCTAATCTTTCACAATCTTTACAAGAACTTCCTTGATTCCCTTAAATATTTGCTCAACAAATACAAAACTTTCTCCTTGTTTAGAGGGAGGAAGTTACACCTCTATACTCTCTAAATCACTATCTGAAATTGATCTAGTTACTTCTTTAAATTCAAACCTATTAGTCCTCTTGACCAATTTCCATTTCTTCTTTTATTTTTCCGTAGCAAGTTCCTTACCTCTCTTTTTGTTTTTTCCATCATCCTTCTCTTTAACAATGATCACTCACTTCCTAATGTTGGAAGGGTGAACAAAAATTCCCCCATTGTGAGAGTGCCAAAGTTTATCACTCACACAAATTCCCATTTGTTTAAAGATTTTCTATCCTAATCTACTACAATAATAAAGACAAGTTGCTTCCATTGGAATTTTTCAATTTTTTTGAATTTGAATGAGGTCATCAATAAACTCTAATTTGGCGTAACATCCAAGTGTTGCATATGTACCACATCATCAATTTCATAATATCTACTTTTATTTTGCCTAACATAGCCATCACAACTAATGCATCTTCCTTTGTCATTGACATTGCACTACCTCTTCTAGGCAACACAAACGTATTAACAAACTTATGCAGAATTCAAACTATCAATTCAATTCAGTACTAAAAAAGTCTCTGCCAACTCCTAACTCAATTCCATCATTTAATTCACTAAAAATGTTCTCCTTAGTCATTTATACCTAATTCCCATCTTCTTTGATTTCCTTAATGCCGAAGCATTTCAAGATATCTTTCTCCAAAATTTTAATCTTTTGATTTAACACTTTAGATTTCCAAACTTCTTGATTTTTTCTATCTAGCTTTTTGTAAAATTCATCTACTAATTCTCCATATACAACACTTCTTATATTTGCTAAGTTACTCAACCTTAACGCACCTATATACTCCTTCCATTAAAACCCATTCTTCTCAAAGAATTCCAAATCTAAATAAAAAGATTCTTTAATGGATAGATTTTTACCTTTCATGATGTATCTTTTCTTTGGTTTGTCCTTTTGTCTAGAGGGGGGTTTTGTGACTTTTTTGAGATTTTTGTACAACTTGATGAGTAGATTTTGAAATCTTCTTCACTAGATTTGAAGTCTTAGTCTTATGAGGAGGTTTCTTGGGTTCATGTACAAAAGGATGTTCAAGGAGATCCTTCTCAATTCCGGATTTTTCTTCAAATGGTTTTCTAGAGAACCAGAGTTCTTAGATTTAGCGACTTCTTCAAATGAAGAGGATGAACTGAACTTCTACATGTCTTGAGAAGTTTTATGATTAACTTCTTAAACTAGTTCAGAATGTTGATCAGAGCCATTCTTCTTATTTACTTCCTAGAAAGGTTCTTCTAAGGGTTCATCACGAAGTTCCAGGGTTTGGGTTTTCTTAGAAGTTTTTTTATGAGGTTTTGTGGGTGGAATGGATTGTGGTTTCGGAGGGTTGGTGCTGTTGTCTCTTCTTTAATGAGATCAATAGGATTATCGAAATTGTTTGGAGCTATAGTTTTGGTTCCTTTAACAACAATGTGAGTTGATTTTCTAGGTGCCATGATTTCTTGAAAGAGAAAAGACGAGTGAGAAGATGAAGGGTCTAAGGATTATGAGAAGAAGAGGAAAGAAGAAAAGCTTTATTATTGGGAAAAGAAAAAAAGAAAAAAGAAAAAAACCAACAAAACAAGTGGTCCTTTTCTTCGCATAAGTGTAGGCTAATTTTTTTGACCCATGTCTAGGTCACTTTAGGACCCATTAGAGATTTTTTAAGACCCACTAAGCACTTTTCCTTGTGTAGCACATGCGATAAAAAAAAAATACTTATGTTTGGACTAAAAAGCTAACTGAAAAATTTTCTACACAAGCTACTATATTTTTTAGCTTAAGGGGAATTAGTTAAATATTCTCCATGCTAATAAAAAGGATTACACATACCAATTTCATTACAAATAAATTCAAAGCTTAGTTTATCTAGAGGTTTTGTAAATATATCTATAAATTGATATTCATTCTATACAAAATCAACACTCACATTATTATTTGCAACATCATCTCTAGTGAAGTAATGTTTTATTTCTATGTGTTTTGACCTTAAATGCTGAACCAGATTTTTTGTCAAATTAATAGCACCGATATTGTTAATAGTCGGTTTTAACCTTATAACATTGTTCAACTACTTGGCCAACGAGAGGCCAAGTTACTTCTTTTTTAGCTGGTGCCTACTGAAGCTCAATCCATTTGATAGGCCTTGAAGCCCAACCCGTTAACAAATCTAGTTTAAACCTAGGAAAGTAGTGCGTACAGTTACAATCTAATACTATCTCATTACATATCTATCCACTATTCCTGTATCTGTGACATGTGTTTAATTATGAGATCTTCATATGTCCCATTATTGATGATTAACTACAGTTTCAAACATCTGATTTTTGCCTATAAATATAAGGAGGAAGTACTATAAGAACCCTCTTATGACCCTAAATTTTATACTTATCTTACTTCTCTCAACATACTTACCAACTTAGGCATTGGAGTAACTGTATTAAACTAGCCCTAGTACCACTTAGTTTTTTGTGGTTTTATAGGAACAAGATTCTATCCCAAAATCACTCAACAACATTTGGTGCAGTTCGTTTTTCATTTACATAGCCACATGGCAAAGATGAGAATGACCAAAAGTCCATGTGCTAATTCTTTACCCCACCACCAAATGAAGGGAAGTAAACATACTGATGAACAATATTTGGCTAAGCTAGAGCAACTTTACCTCAACTTAGCTAAGGAAAACCAAGAACTTAGCAAAAAACATGATGAGATCCTTAATCTTCTCCATAAAAATATCCACCTAGATGAAAACCACGAACACAGCGATAACAAAGCCAATAATAATAGAGATTCAATCTACTCTCCTGAATTACCGAGAAAATAGGTTGGAGTTATATTGAGACCTTCGGCCCTTACTCTTAAGAAAAATGATGAGGGAAAACAACCATAGTAGGTGCACTATGCCAAGCCCTTCCATGTTAGTACCCCTGCTACAATGAGTAAGCAATTTAAAATAAAGAATAGCCCTTTTGTCCTTAAGATTTTGGATGAAGTTATCCCACGATGCATTAAGCTGCCACAATTTGAAACTTATGATGGAATAAGAGATCTTAAAGATTATCTCGGGTACTATTACACCTTGGCTAAATGCATGGCTTAAGTGATAGGCTTGCTAAGCCTTTCCCTCAACATTGAGGAATATAGCTAGTATGTGATTGAAATATCTAAAGCTAAATATAATCTCATGTTTTAGGGATTTAGCATTAGTGTTTCTTCAACAATTCCTTGTAAGCAAGCTTCCCTTTAAGGATTCTTTTATCCTTAACATAATAAGGCAAAGATCAAATGAATCTATCAGGAACTATTTGGCTAGGTTTATGGCTAAGATGGTCCAGATTCTAGAGCTAGATATGAGCATTGCTCTTAATGCAGTTATTGATAGTGTTAAGCCCCATGGAGACTTTTTCAAGTCTCTCGCCAAAAATAAGCTAAGAACTTTTGTTGAGTTCAAAGCCAAAGCCACATCTTACATCCAACAGTAAGACAACATTAAGGCTCGTCGAGAAGCTAATTAGAATAGAGGAGATAGGAAAGGAGACAAAAAGAAGAGTGCAAAAGATTAACTCGAAGTGGATGATGATCAGTGTCCCAATGCTAAGAAAAGGAAGCTATACATCTCAACACATTCGGTCCATATGCCACTTAATCATCCAATTACGGACATATTGATGGAAGTGTACGGCTAAAGAGGCATTTTGCAATGGCTGGAAAGAATGGGATGAAATCCCTCATGATGGAATTCAAACAAATATTGTGATTTTCATTGTGATAGAGGTCATAATACTAATGAGTATATCCAACTCAAAAATGCGATCAAGGATGCGATCTAGCAAGGGTATCTAAGCAAGTTTTTTATACATGATACCGAAAACTTAGAACGACTGACTCAATGGAGACGTAATGAGCAGAAGAATGTTATGTAGCCTTCTTAGGTTGCGAAAGATACAAGAAATGGAAGCAGTAGTAGACCACCAAATGGTATAGTAAATACTATTGTTAGTAGACCTTCTACCTTAGGGTAGTTTAGCTCTTTGAGCTTAACTAACACTATACATTATGTTTGTAATGTGTAAGGTAAGAAGGTCAAGGTCGACAATTCAGTATCTTTGTCAGAAGAGGATTTCAAAGGCGTTCAAAGACCTTACGATGATGCACTAGTAATTAGTGCGCGAATTGCCAACTTTGAGGTCAAAAAGATTTTGATTGACATCGGAACTTCGGTAGATATCATTTTTCAACATGCTTTCGATCAAATGAGGCTGAAAATCAAGGTACAATTGAGAACATATCATAATGATCTATATGCTTTCAATAATCAACCCGTTTAAGTTAGTAACGTGATCACTCTCCTTATCCAAATTAGAGATGATGAACATATTGCGAAAGATAAGGTAGATTCCCTTGTAGTCAAGTATTGGTCCCCATATAATATGATCATGGGTCAACCATGTCAACATCTATTCGGCATGGTCCCTTGTACTATACATCTCAAAGCCAAATTCCACACTCCTACTGGAATTGGTGTATGTAGAGGGGACCAACAATTGGCAAGATCCCTTTATATAAGGGCATTGCACCGAGAAGAAATCTTTTAAATTGAAACTTGTCTAGAACAAGAATCGGTTGATATAGAGAATGTTAAGGAAGAGACTGAAGAGCTTCCATTAGGAAAAGATATAAAGAGGATGACTAAGATAGGGAAATTGTTGCCAGCAAACATCCATCAAAACTTGATTGATTTCTTACGAGATAATGCCAATATCTTTGTATGGTCCCCCTTAAATATGGCAGGTATTCCTAGAGGTGTTATTACTCACAAACTTCAAATTGATCCTAATGCGAAGGTTATTCAGCAAAGAAAAAGGCATTTCGTTCCTAAATGATATGCAACCATAGAAGAAGAAGTCCAAAAACTGCTTAAGGTAAGGTTCACTTAGGGAGAGTCTTATCCGACTTAATTAACAAACTATGTGTTAGTCAAGATGTTAACAGCAAATGGTGTATGTGCATAGACTTCATAGATGTGAACAAGGCTTGTCCCAAAGATTATTTCCCCTTATAGAGAATAGACCAATTGGTTAACTTTACTAACGGACACGCGTTGTTATCCTTCATGGATGCATTTTCCAACTATAATCAAATCAAAATGGACAAGAAGGATGAGGTCTACACATCATTCATCACTAATTTTAGGACATATTGTTACACGGTGATGCTTTTTGGCTTGAAAAACACCAGTGTGACTTACTAGTGCCTTGTCACCAAGATGTTTAAGCTCTAAATTCATGGTAACATTAAGGTATATGTTAATGACATGATAGTGAAAAGCACATTGGAAGATCGGCATCTTACTGATCTTGAAGAGACATTCAGTACTCTCAAAAGATACAACATGAAGCTAAATCTGTAGAAATGCATTTTTGGTGTGACTTTAGGAAAGTTTTTAGGGTATATGGTGACCCGATGGAGTATTGAAGCAAATCCAAAAAAACTTGATGCAATTAGAAACATAAGGTCTCCTTGTACGATTAAGGAAGTTCAAGAGCTGACTAAGCGAATAGCTACCCTTAACAAGTTCGTATTGAGAAGTGTAGATAGATGTACGGAATTCTTCAAAATTTTGAAGAATCTGAAAGATTTTAGGTAGATAAACAAATGTGAAAGCACATTTAGCAAACTAAAAAAGTTTCTTATGTCACCACCAATCCTCTCAACACCTGTTCTAAAGGAAAAATTATAATTATATCTGTCGATAACCAACTAAGCACTCTCCTCTATCTTGGTTTAGATCGAAGGCAAGGAGCATCAACCAATTAATAAGTCATGTTTTACAAGGGCTAAAACATCGATATACAAAAATTGGGAAATTTGTATTAGTAATAGTTCTCTTGGTGAGGAAGTTGAAACCATATTTCGAGGCTCATCAAATTATTGTCCTTACTGATCAGCCCTTACGACAAGCTTTATAATGGCCAGATTCCTTGGGGAGGATGATGAAGTATGCCTTGGAGTTGAGTACCTATAGAGTACAATATAAACCCAGAACAACATTAAAAGCTTAGGTGCTAGCGGATTTTCTAGTTGAGTTCATGGGCAAAGAAGACAACGTAGAGATAGTTAAGAAGCAAATATGGAATTTATATGTCGATGGTTCTTTGACTAAGGAAGGAAGTGGTGCGGGTCTTGTTACATAAGGACCCCACAATTTCAATGTTAATTGTACTTTGAAGTTTAAATTTCCAACTATCAACAATGAGGCCAAATATGAAGCCTTAATAGCTGGATTCAAATTGGCAAAGGAAGTAAGTGATGAGAAGATCAAAGTTTTTTCTGACTCATAACTTATTGTGAATCAGGTCAAGGGGAGTTATGTAGTAAAAGAGGAAGTAATGAGCAAGTACTTGTTAATAGTACAAACTGACATAGAGGAGTTTCAGTCTTTTTCGATTCAAAAAATACTAAAGAGCATGAACATTATAGCCAACTAGTTATCAAAGTTGGTCAGCATGGCAATCTCTAATTTAAATGACAAGCTCTTTGTTGAGTTCCACCCTAATAAGAGCTTACAAACTGCTTAGCAAAGCAATGAACTAGCTCCCTCTTAAAGGAGAGGTCTTGGATGGACCTGATCATAAATTATCTAAAGGACGATGCTCTCCATAAAGGTAAAAAAGAGGCTCAAAGGATGATCTATCAAGCAGTAAATTACACATTGGTTGACAATCAATTGTATAAACGTAGCATTTCCTAACCTTATCTTCAATGCCTTTCTTCGAAAGATGCACAACAAGTACTATTCGAGCTATATGGTAGTATCTACAGCAACCATGTGAAGGGACAAACACTATATGTCTATGTACCATGACTCGACTATTATTAGCTAATAATAAAGGATGACGCAAGAACATCTCTTCGGTAGTGTCTATAATGCTAGAAACATGAGGCACTAAATTATGCACCTCCTACTGAACTATACAGCCTCACTAGTCTATAACCCTTAGTTTAATGGGTGTTAGACATACTCGGACCATTTCCCAAGTCTATGGCTCAGTGGCAATACGTCATTGTTGATCAAATGGGTTGACGAGTTGCTGAAGGTTTTGTGGTTGGACTACCCATAGGACTATGATAAGAGAAACACCCTTAAGATTGGCATATGGTACGGAAGCTATATTGCCAAATGAATTAGACTTGCTCAATCTTCGCATGCAAAACTTCAACGTAATGGCCAATCAAGTCAGTCTTATGGCTAATTTGGTCACTATTAAAAAAATAAGAGATGTCGTAAGGGTAAGAGTTGCTGCGTACCAACATAGAGCAGCCATATATTATAATCAAAAGGTGAAACATAAGGTTTTTCAACCTGGAGATCTAATATGCAGGAAGTTAAAGGTGACTGGCACATGAGACAAACAAGGGAAGCTTGGTGCAAAATGGGAGGATCCTATTAAGATCTGAGAAGTCGTAAGTGAAGGGGCCTATTAATTAGAAAGATTGGATGGGACAATCATCCCTCGAGCATGAAATGTCGAGAATCTAAAGCTTTATTTCACTTAGTACCTTTGATGTTATTTTCCTTTATGAACTTTGTAAGGCAATAGCCTACTTCTTATCTCGATCATGAATGTTCGTTTTGAGTTTTATTAGTATCACTATTTTCTATCATGTACATTCCTAACTCATACATGATTATCGAATCGATAGAGTTCTAGCTATATGGCGAACAAACTATTCAATTGCTAAAAAGTAGCAATGATCTTACATAGCAAATCACATCAGTTTACGTCCTATACGACTAACAGACTGTACGTCTTTGACAAGACATCTATCGTTAAGTGAAATAAAACATGCTAAGAAATGATAAGTGTGTGAAATAAAACATGCAAAGAAACATTATTGCGTGTGAAATAAAATGTGCCAAAACTAACAAGTGCATAAAAGAATATGTACATGATATTAATAATATGCGTGATATCAAATGGTCGACAACCCAAACAAATCTTATTCATCCAACTTGTATAAAAACAAAGCACATTAAAAATCTTAGGAGCTCATCTCTTTTTCAACACTGGGGTTTTCAAAGCAGGTGGCTATTTCTTTCCAAACATAAGGGGTCTCTTTCAACGATCATTCCTTGTCATCATTGGATTTTTTGGCTCAAGCTTCATTATCATCACCCTACCATTGAACCTCAATTCTTGCATCTTCGCCAACTTCTTCATCATCACTACTAACATTTTTGTTGTCAACGTTGGCAAAGTCTAGGCATGAGAGGTCATAGTTAGGGTGAATTTTCAAAATTTCTTTCCATGCTTGATCCCCCTGCAAGAGCTTTTTCCTCAATAATTTCTCATACTATCGATTGGGAGTAATAATCTCCAAAGCTTCCTCAACTGAGGGTTTCTTCTTTGTAGCCTCCTCTAATTCAGTAACATGAGACCGTAGTTTAAAGTTGTTTATCTCCAACTCTTTTATTCACATCCTAAGCCCATCCTCCTCATCGCTCATTAAGCTGAGAGTTCGACCTAACCCCTAACACTCCTCTCATTTCTTGCAAAGCTCTACTTTTAGGTCCTTAATCTCTTTATACAGCTCCTTGCTCTTGGCCTTGAGGCCCGAGATTTCAATGGCCACTAACGAATGTGCTAACTTCTCAATCACTAGATCTTCTTGAAATCACTTGGCCTTAATCTTCATATTCTCAGCGGTAGTAGTCTAAACCATCAAGGAATTATAGGCATCCTGATAGAAATCAAGCTACTGAGCCTTTGACCTATAACCAAACCCAAAGACTGGAAGGGCTAGCAAGGCGAATTGTCTTACTCCAGCCGACTCCTACTAAAGTCGAGTATCTTTTTGCTGATTCACTCCGTATGCCAAGCCGAATGATTGCCAATCACTCTGAAGTATGCCGAATTATAGATTGCCAAGATAACAGCCAGGCCATTCTCTAGTACCCACTCACGTTTAAGCCGACCAACTACTCGACCTCACCCTTACCGGCATCCTCCAATGGCCTCACCAATGTATCATCGCTATGTGTATAAGACCATGTATAGAATCTATCATACTAATCATTGCTTTTCATGAATATTCATTTTTACCCTTTTATATTCTGATAAAGGTATATTTTTCATGTTTTTAAGTGCAAATTAAGATAGAATTATTATTGATTTTATAGAAATCATTAAGCATTAGCATTTAATTATTTTCATTTGGACATTGCAGGAATTAAAAGATTCAAGAATGGAATTACGAACAATTTAGAGGAGTTTTATGCAAATAAACGAAGTCTAGATCAACATATGAAAATTGGAAGTAAAGGCAGACGGCCTAACAGCCGACTGATGACTTACAACTTGCATCGATGGCCTTTGATGGCTATGCTGTCGACCTTTGATGGCTATGTCGCCGGCCTAAAAACTAGCCTTGCACTTACACCGCCGGCCTTCATAGTTGGCCTTCATGAGAAAGAAACTTCACGCAAGCCAACCCTAATTTTTTATATAAATAGCTTATGTTTCATTGTTTAAGAGACATTTTGACACTTTCTCCTTAGATGTAAAGAGTCGTAGAATAATCTTTAAATAGTTCTTAATGAATTCTTCGGGAAAATCACTTTGATCATTGAAAGGATTTTGCTTTTGCTGTAGAGACTAATTTGAAGTTGTAATTGAAGATTATCTTTTTCAATACAGAATTGGTAACATCTATTTCAATTATTCTTATGCAATTATGTGAATTACTTATGCTTTCAATTATGAATTTCCTTACAATTTCAATTAGTAGTTGTGTTTTTGTTTCCACAATTCTCAATTGATTGCTTAATTTTAGATTTGTCATAGTTATTTTCTTTTCAATAGTTTTAGAGTAATTATTAGATCAATTAATTTAATTTTGATTGCCTATATATTGATAAAGAATTAGTATAGGATTAGTAATTTCTTAGTCCTTGAGAGATCGATAACCTTACTTTCTCTATATTACTTAATTCCAACCCATTATACTTGCTGGAGTATTTATGATTTATTTTTATATATATAGTTTAAGTGAATCATATTCTTGTACGTTACTTCTTTAGGGTAATACCCTTTTTATCTTTTCCTTTTTAGGCATGTTGTCCTAAATTCTCAAGTATAAATACCATTTGCATTTGTAGCTATAAATATTAGATTGAACATTAATACACTTAACATTTTTCCTCTCGTAAACACTGCTTGTTTACATTCATCTCACTCTTATCCTAAACCTTAAGTAAGGCTAGGTAGTAAGTAACCTCACCAGACCATCCCATGCATCATATTAAGTTATGTTATAAGTCCTCAAAAGTTCCATTAATGCATCGTATCTATTCGAGCTGTTCATGAGTTTTTGCTTACTTTTCATTCACTTTTGTTCTTTTATACATTCCTTATTACTTCCTTTTTAAGCTTTCGGCAAACTTAGACCCATTCAGTGACCGGCCTTATCTAATCTTGGTAACGGTTCGCATCGTCTTGGTATCAGAGCGAAGGTTTTATTTGAGTTATAGTTTGTTTTTTAAGTTTTGTTTATATTCTATTTTGCGTATGTAAAATAGAGCAAGTTACTATGTTCATCTTAGCTACTGCGTTTGCTGGCTGTTCAGTTTCTGGTTTAGAGAAATGACAAATCCAAGTGTAAACATTAGTGCTAGAGATGACAATAGTGAAGTTGTCCACCATGGCTGATAGTCTTAAGGAACCCCTAGGAGCACTAATGAAAGACTTAATGAGATGGTTAACCTCTTGGTAGATTTCACTCAAGTTGTTCATGCATTGGCTTACTGACTGACTGAGGTCGCGTAAAATACCCCACGAACTACTCAACCTGTTAGAGGTTAAAACTTAGCTTGACAAATTCAAGATAGAGGAGTAAGTGGATAAGTAAGACAAAGGATAGACTTAAGGGAACTGGATGAAGAGGAAGAGGAAGAGTATTTTGAAGAAGAGCAAACCCTAGTCCTTAGAGCATCTGACCATGTAAAGCTTCGGATTTCGAGCATGGATCTTGAAGTGTTGATGAATATTTAGAGTAGGAAGAGAAAGTAGAGCATGTTTTTTATTATAATTAGTACAAGGATTACTAGAAAGTAAGAACTGTTGCTATTAAGTTCTCCGGATATGCTGCCATGTGGCAGAAGAATTTTTAGGCTATGAGGAGGTGAGAAGGATATCGAGAGATTAACACTTAGCCAAAAATAAAAAGAATACTTAGAAACAGGTTCATACTAGATACTTATTTGCAAGATACCTTTACTTAGCTTTAGGAGCTAAGACAGGGAGGCCGAATAGTTGATGTATATGTCTAGGAATTCTAAATGCTCATGATCCGATGTGAAGTGGAGGAACCACCAGCATAAACAATCTCTAGGTTTCTTACTGGGTTGAGAGGTAACATTCAAGATATTATGGAACTCCAACGATTTACTACAATAGATGAAGCCATTAGAATAACTCAATGAGTAGAGAGGTAGAGAAGGAGCCGAGTACTGACCAGATTACCGAATAGCTGACCAGGGTGGGGAAGTCACCAAGCTCAATTAAGTACCGAGTCAATCCAAAAAGTGGATGTCCGAGCCGAGCAGAAAAGCCAACCTAACAGTGACATGCTAACCCGAACTTACGAAAAGGGGTAAGGGTTTGGTAGGAAAACAAGCCAGATCAAGTGCTTCAAGTGCCAAGGGTTCAGACATATTGCTACTTAGTACCCGAATCGAAGGACTATGGTCATCAAGGGAGATTGCCCTAAGTTAGAGGTAAAAAGTATTGATGAAGAACCTGAGGAAGAGGAGAACAATACTGAGAAAGAGCTGATTGAAGAAGATGTGTTTACTGAGGACTTAGATCAGTTGATCATGGTTATCTGATGTACAAAGAACATAAAACCCTCGCGTAAGGAGAAGTAGAGAGAGAATTTGTTTCATACCACCTGTAAGGTGAATGATCAAGTGTGTACCCTCATTGTAGACAGTAGTAATTGCACTAATGTGGCATCAGCTATTCTTATTACAAAATTGAAGTTCAAACTATTGCACATCTAAGGCAATACAAGTTGCACTGGTTGAGTGAGAAAAGAACACTACATGTCACTTAGTAAGTATTATTGCTGATCACTATCAAAAAATTACTCTAACTAGATTCTCTGCGACATACTACACATGTGTGTTTCCTACGTGTTACTAAGTAGACTATGGCTGTTTGATAGAGTTATCCATGATGAATACCAAAACACATATAAGTTCGAGAAGGATAGTAGGAAGATCATGTTGAACTCGATGTTGCCAAGTGAAGTTTATAAATTGTAGGCCAAACTTGCTCGTAGATCAAAGAAGGCTCCGGTGATGAGTAGGGCCAAGCTCTAAGAGACCCTTAAAGTTGATCTGCCAACCCTTATGTTGGTCAAGCAACTATTAGAGTTAAAGGAATGGGATAAACTATCCCAAGAGGTAAAGGTGTTGTTAGATGAGTACGCTAACTTATTCCTTAAACAGTTACCTAAAGAATTACCTCCATTACGAAGCATAGAACACTGCATTAACTTAATACTCGGTGCTGCCTTATTGTATAAGCTTGCCTATCGAATGAGTCCCGAATAGGCTTCTAAACTCTAACATCAAGTCAATGAGTTATTGGAGAGAGGGTATGTTAAAGAAAGTCTCAACCCTTGTGCTATGTCAATGCTTCTAGTATCGAAAAAGAATGGAAGTTAGTAGATATGCGTAAATAGCAAAGCTGTGAACAAGATTACGATCAAGTATAGGTATCCTATTCCAAGATTAGAAGACATGCTAGATGAGTTGAGTAGAGCTAAGGTCTTCAACAAGATTGATCTAAAGTCGAGTTATCATCAAATCTACATGAGGCTAGGAGATGAGTGGAAAACTATGTTCAAGACTCTATATGGACTTTATGAATGGATGGTCATGCCCTTTGGCTTATCAAATGCCTCAAGCACTTTCATGAGACTTATGAACCATGTACGAAGACATCCGATAGGGAAGTGTGTCGTGGTATACTTTGATGACATCATAGTCTATAATGCCAACATGCCAAGTCATTGTGAACATCTCTGTGTCGTATTGAATGTCCTTCGTACCAAGAGATTATTTGGCAATCTTAAGAATTGTTGATTTTGCTAAGAGAAAGTGGTATTCTTGGGCTATGTAGTAAGTAGAGGAAGTTTACAAGAAGATGACAAGAAGATTCGAGCAATCGTCGAGTAGCTAACTCCTACTACTTGTGCTGACGTGAGAAGTTTCCATGGACTAGCATCATTCTATATTCATAAAAAATTTCAATACCCTCACTGCACCACTTATTGAGCTAACAAAGAAGAACATCAACTTCTAATGGGGAGAAAGGTGGGAGAGGAGTTTTGCCGAAATAAAGGAAAGGTTGACCTTCGCCCTTGTACTTGTTCTACCTGACTTTGAGAAAATATTTAAGTTAGAATGTAATATCTCAAGCATTAGAATAGGTGCTATCCTAATATAGGAAGGCTAACCAATTGCCTATCATAGTGAGAAGCTTAAAAGACCTCAACTAAATTACTCTATGTATGATAAAGAACTCTTGGCGTTGATCCAAGCACTGCAAGTATAGCAGCATTATCTACTGTTGAGAGAATTTGTCATCTATATTTACCATAAGTCCCTGAAGTACCTTTGAAGTCAGACCAAATTGTCAAAGTGGCAAGCAAGATGGATTGAATTCCTTAAGGGATTTAATTTCATGATAAAATACAAGTAAAGAAAGAGCAACGTAGTTGCAAATGCTCTTTCAAAAAGGCATGTACTTCTGAATGAACTGTAAACTAGATTGTTTGGGTTTGGGAGTACCAAAGTATAATATTCTGAGGATCTATACTTTGGGCCCATACTTGTGCATTGTGTCAATGGAAGGACAGTAGACGAGTATCATATGGAGGAAGCATACTTGTTCCAAAGAGGAAAATTGTATGTGCTAACCTGTTCACTTTGGGAGCTGCTAATCAAAGAAGCCCACAATGGAGGACTATCTGGACATTTTAGAGAGAAAAAAACATATGAATTGTTGAGTGGTTGATTCTTTTAGCTGAGAATGGGGCAAGATGTATATCAAGTTGTTGAAAGCTATGTCATGTATTAGAGGGCTAAGTGTCGAGTTGAAAAAGGGAAAGCAATGCCTTTACTTATTCCAACGAAGCCATGGACCAAATTGAGCATAGACTTTGTTCTTGAACTCTCATGAACTGCCTGAGGCAAAGATTCTATAATGGTTGTTGTGGATAGGTTCGACAAGATGGCACACTTCATGCCCAGTTCCAAGACTAACAATACTTCAGTTATTGCTTCTCTTTTCTTGTAGGAGATTATACGGTTATAAAGCGTGCGAAGGAGTGTAGTCTCTAATAGAAACTTGAAGTTCTTAAGCCATTTCTAGAGGACCTTGTGGCATCAAATGGGGACCAAATTACTATTCAATACTTCTTGTCACCACCAAACTGACGGCCAAACAGAGATAGTTAATTGCACTTTGGGATCATTACTCTAAGCTACAGTGGGCAAGAACTTAGTTGACTAAGATGTCTGCTTGCTAGTGGTTGAATTCGCTTACAATAGAACAATGCATGACACTACTAAGTAAACCCCCTTCGAAGTGGTCTATGGTTTTAATCTCGAGTTGCCCCTCGATCACACACCTGTACTTGTGCTTGCACAAGAGGATCCTAACGTAAGAGCTAGAGCACAATCCCTTTAGCACATCTATGACAAAGTCACTTAGCACATCGACCAAGCTACCAGACATATGCGGGAGAAGACTAAAGGTAAGACAGCTAAACATTTTCAACCAAGAGACTTAGTGTAGCTACACCTAAGCAAAGAGAGGTTTCCAAGTAAGAGGAGGAACAAGCTATGTCTAAGGGCTAAAGGACCTTTCAAAATCCTCTAGAAGATCAATGATAACGCCTACAAATTGGAGCTGCCCAAGGACTATAGGGTTTCTAACATCTTTAACATTACCAACCTTAGTTTATATCACCTTAATGGAGAGCTTATCAGAGACAATTCAGATTTGATCCCAAATCCAAATTAACCTAGAGGAAATGGTAGGAATTAAGCTAATGGGACTTTGACCTGTAGTCGAAGCCAAAGACTAGAGAGGTTAGCAAAGCGAATCCTCCTACTCGAGTCGACTCCTGCCGAAGGCGAGTATCTCTTTCTCAAGTCACTCTATATGTCGAGTCGAATGACTGTCTATCTCTCTAAAATATGCCAAGTTGTAGATTATTGGGATATCAGCCGGGCCATTCTTAAGTACTCACTTACATTCGAGCTGACTAACTACTTGGCCTTACCCTTGTTGAGGTGCCTAGAGAGAGACCCAAAACTAATCCTTAGTCACTCCTGCTTGAACCAGCAATCTGATCATACTCTTTTACCCACATCCTCCAATAGCTTTGCCAATGTATCGCCTCTACGTGTAAAGGATCATGTGTAAAAGATACCACACTAATCATTGCTTTTCTTGAATAGTCATTTTTACTCTTTTGTATTCTTGTACATTACTTCTTTAGAGTAATACCCTTTTTGTCTTTTCCTTTTTAAGCATGTTACCATAAATTCTCAAGTATAAATACTCCTTGTATTTGTGCTGTAAACATCAGATTGAACATTAATACACTTGACATTTTTCCTCTTGTAAACACTACTTGTTTACATTCATCTCACTCTTATCATAAACCTTAAACATGGCTATGTAGTGAGTAACCTTACTGGACCATCTCGTGCGTCATAGCGAGTTGTGCCATAAGTCCTCAAAAGTTCCACTGGTGCATTATATCCATTGGAGCTACTTATGGGTTTTTACTTACTTTTTGTTCACTTTTGTCCTTTCACACATTCCTCATCACTTCCTTTTCAAGCTTTCAACAAGCTTGGACCCATTCAGTGACCAGCCTTGTCTGTTCTTGGTTACGGTTCACATCACATCCTTAACCTTCTACATTAAGTTGACAAAGATAAAGTAAGATTTAGTTCTCAATGGAACAACATCTATATAGAAATGTTACCTTCTTCATCTCCTTGTCGACTTCATCCAAAGCCATCAAAACGTAGCTACTAATCTGAATACAAATAAGATTGTCAGCAACGAAACATATGCTTTAAGTGAAAAGGGTTGATTAGTACTCACATCATACAGTTTAGCGGCAATGTATGCTTTATTATAGCCGCTTACCCTATTGACGTCCTTCTTCTCAATCTCGTTATCCCTAGGGAGAATGACTCCTTCCATCAAAGCGAAGGATTTTATCTTATCACCTAAGGCTAAGTCAATGTACAGGACGTTATGGCCCCAACTCAGAATGAAGTACTCACCCACCTCGCAATTAGGGACGAACTCAACGCTACTAATGTTGAGAGCCTTGTTCCATATGGCTTCGTTCGTCTTTTCATTCAAAGTTTTGGATTTTTTAGATGGAGGCTGACCAGTAAGCTCCTTCCCACTCCTCTTTGTAGGACCTGGTTCATCATTTGTCTGGTTTAACGGGCCTTCAATTGCCCCTTAATGAATGTCGTTGACACCACTTTTATCACCAATCTCTTAGCGTATATCTCTCGATGTTTCTTCTCGAGGATTGTTTTCGGCTAGTAAAGCAACTTAGTTGTAGCCTTTGTGGCTCTAGTTGGTTCAGTGCTTTGACTTGCCCTGGCAGGATGAACAACCTTTTTTTCAATAACAGCTTTTTTCATGGCCTTCTCTTATATGGCCTTTTTCAGCACCACTAGTCGAGCTATAAGGACCTTGCTAGCTACAGGTTTATCTAGCTTTAATTTTTTAGCCTTTGCTTAGTCCAGTAGCTTTGCAAGATTAACATAACCTACACCCATATCTATAATAAATGATAACAATATTAAGAATTCAAGAGGGGGAAATAAATTACTTATAAGATCTATGCTGAGTGAGGCCCTAAAGCAATTATTCTCCCCCCAAAGTCATAAGAATGGCTTTTCTGTTGTAGCTTTACTCAACACAACAATTACTCTAACACTACCGCCTTTCTTAGAAAAAATCGATTCCCCACTCTCATAGTACTGTATTATATTCTCAACATCCTAGAAGAATATCTTGTTCTTCCTCCTTTCTTGCATCTTTTTAGTGACAGCAACATCATTTAGCATCAAGTCAATATCCTTTGTGTGGATAGGCTCAATCTATTAGATCCAAAAATCTATATCTTCATCCAACATAATAGAGACAAACTTATTGTACCACTTATGAATTTTTTATTCCAACCCATCTATAAACTTATGACCATGCCAAGTAGTTGCAAAATACCAACCATCAGGTTTCCTTCTTATCATGAAGAAATACCCGAAAAGCTGGGGCATAACCCTAACCTCTACCTCCTCGCAGATGATCTCAAATGCTATGAGAAGTAAATATGTGTTTGGAGAAAACATATTCAAGATAACTCGGAAGTAATTAAAAATTGTTTAATGATAGCTAAGAATAGGAAGCGTAGTCCAAAATCAAAGTATTTCAAATATATGTAAAACTCGTGCTCCCTTAGAAAACATACTCTCTCCTCTTCCCTTGGTTTGCATGGATTCCATGCTTCAGGAAGATCTTGCCAATATTTGTTGTACTTTGAGACTATTGTCTTAACGGCACCACTTGCTACTCTATCTAAAGAATTGGTAAAATAAACTACATTGTTATACAGGTACTTAGCTACGAACCTTCCTTCCTTATCTTCAAGATAATTGTCCACCAAAAGAGCATTAATGTGAACAAGTTTCTCCCAACACTCCATCATGCTGTCGGCCAAGCTACTTGAAGAACACATCGAATCATTCCTTGTTTGGGTGGGAGAAGTAACCTCAATCTTAGTTATCTCAAAATCTAAAAGAACAAGTTGACAAATAACATCGAACCATACCTGATTGAAGCTATAAGATAAAATCACAAGCTTTTGAGAATTCGAAGGACAAAGATAAGATGTCAAAAGTGAGGAAGAACTCATAGGCACAAATGAGAATAAAGTGAGGAAATCTACTCAATAAGAAAAATCCTTTATATAAAAATGATTTCCCCTTGTAACCCTAATACGCTTCCAATGAAAGTGATATATTGGTCAGATGATTGTGCATAGATTGATGACATGTGTTATGGACTAGAGATCTAATAGTTATCATGTCTCTGATAATTAATAGCCCCTATAGTGTAATGATGGCTAGGATGACATCTATCACAAGCATTACCACAAAAGAATGAATGGGCAAAAAATTGAAAAGCTACAACCTTTCAATTAGGACACAATCTGTCATGTTCCAAGATTAAAAATAGAACTTCTAACATTATTTGGCACTTAGGAAACTTATCTGTCTTTACTCCCATAGTTGAGTTCTCGACCACAAGAGTCTAAGGGCCAATGTTGACTATCAGTTTTCACCTTATAACATTATTTGTCTACTCAACTGATAAGAGGTCGAGTTACTTCTTTTTCAGCTAGGGCCAACCGAAGCTCAATCCATTTGACGAGCCTTGAAGCCTAACCTGTTAACATGTCCAATTTAAACCTAGGAAAGTGGCATGAACAGTTATGATCTAGTATGATCTCATTACATAATTGCCTACAATTCCTATATCTTCAACAAGTATTTGATTATGAGATCTCTACATATCCCATGATTGATTATTAACTATAGTTTTAGAAACCTGATTTTCACCTATAAATATGAGAAGGAAGCATTGTAAGAACTTTCATATGACCGTAAATTTTATACTTATTTTACTTCTCTCAACACACTTACTAACTTAGACATTGGAGTGGCTGCACTAAACTAGCCCTAGTACCACTTAGTTTTCTATGTTTTTATAGAAACAAGATCCTATCCCAAAATCACTCAACAATATGTATTGTCACATTTTACGAGTATATTTTTATAATTTATTCCATAATCATTCAACTATTATTTTAACCAAAGTATTTGAGCACAATAATTCCCAATAGATATATAATTTGCTTCTATAGTTAATAGAGCAACAAAGTTTTGTTTTTTGGAAGGCTAAGAAACTAGCTTATTCTCTAAAAACTGATAAGTACCTAAAGTACTCTTCCTATCCACTTTGCAACCTACAGAATTAGCATTAGAATATTCTACGAGATCAAAATTTTTACTCTTAGGATACCAAATTCGTAATTATGCAGTACTTTTTATATATTTAAAGACCTTTTTAACTGTAACTAAGTATGTTTCTATTGGTGAACTTTGAAATGTAGCACACACACACAGGTACTAAACAAGATATCAAGATGTGAAGCTATTAGGTATAGCAAAGATCTAATTAAGCTTTGATATAATTTTTTATTTACCTTTTTGCCATTACCTGAGATGTCAAACTTTGTTGAGATACTCATAGGAATTGAAGAATCATTGGTGTTCTAAAAACCAAATTTCTTCAAAATCTATCTAGTGTACTTCTCTTGGTCAATAAATATTCCATTCTCTGATTGTTTGATTTGTAATCACAAGAAAAAGTTTAATTCTCCCATGAGTGACATCTCAAATTCAGCTTGCATCAAGCTTGAAAACTTTTGATAATATTTTTCATTAGTTGCACAAAAAACAATGTCATCAACATAAATTTGTACTACTAACATATCTTCTCCATGATGTTTCATGAATAGTATAGTGTCTATTTTTCCCCCTTAAAAGTCATTTTTAATTAAGAATTAATTTAATCTCTCATACCAAGCACGAGGAGGCTATTTGAGTCCATACAATGCCTTTTTCAAATTATACACATGATCTGATTTGAAGGGATCTTCAAATCTAAAGGGTTATTTAGCATACACTTCTTCTTTCATAAAGTCATTTAGAAAAGCACTTTTTACATCTATCTGATACAATTTAAAATATTTTAGATAAGCAAATGCAAGTAGTAATCTTATAGCTTCTAACCTAGCTACTAGAGCATAAGTTTCATCATAATCTATTCCTTCTCCCTAAGAATATCCTTTATCAACTAAACGAGCCTTGTTTCTTATTATTTTTCCATTTTCATCCAATTTATTCTTGAAAGCCCATTTAATGCTTATGATTGACTTATCCTTAGGTCTTGGAACTAAATTCCAAAAATGATTTCTCTGAAATTGACTAAGTTCTTCTTGTATATCTAAGATCCAATTATTATTATTTAAAACTTCATCAACTGAGTGAGGTTCAACTTTAAATGATTTTCAAAGTTTTCTATGCTTGATCTTGTTCTTCTTCTAGATCTAACATTACCAATTATAAGTTCAAGATGATGGTGGAGTATGAAAATGTTTAGAACCTTCTAACTTACCTTTTGAGCGTATTTCAACAAACCTGGTATTAGTTTCTGAAGAACCTTCTGATTTTGGTTCTGTTTTGGATACATTAGGCATTCTTGAAGTTTCGAATGTTTTGTCTAAAGGAGGTTCTAACTTACCATCTGTATCAAGTCGTATAGGATTCTTTTTATTCAAGGCAATTGGAGATTCACCATCTGATTCTTCATGATCTGTTTCTTCAACAAACTTGACATTTATTGATTCCTTTACCTCTTTTGTTTCCTTATTGTATAATTAGTACGCCTTCGAGTTCAAAGAGTAGCCTAGATAATGACTTCATCAATTCTCCCTTCAAATTTTCCCAATACCTTTCCTATTTTCTTTACAAAACACTTATAACCAAATATGTGAAAATATGAAACAATAGGTTTTCTACCTTTGTAAATCTCATAAGCAATTTTATTTGTCAAAGGCCTAACATATAGTTGATTTGTGATGTAATAAGCTATTGATACCGCTTTTGCCCTAAAATGATCTGCTGTATTGTTTTCGTTAAGTAGAGTTCTCGTTATTTTTTTTATGGTCCTGTTTTTGCATTTTGCTACTCCATTTTGTTGTGGAGTTTAAGGTGCTACAAAATTATGAGTAAAGCCCTTTCCTTTACAAAACAAGTTAAAATCTGAATTTTCAAATTCCTCTCTTTGATTAGTTTGTAGACTAATGATGGTAAGGCTTTTTTCATTTTGAACATTTTTGGAAAATATTTTAAAGCTTTTAAATGCACCACTTTTATGATGTAAGAACAAGATTCAAGTCAATTTAGAGAAACTATCCACTATGACAAGTTCATACTTATTTCATTCAAGACTTAGAGTACGGGTTGGACCAAATAGTTCTAAGTGCAATAACTCTAAAGGTCCTTGAGTAGATATAACTTTTTTACTCTTATGTAATGATGAACTCATCTTATTATGATGGCAAGTAGCACAACAAATATTTTCATGTGCATGCAATTTTAACAAGCCTTGAATTAAGTTCTTTTTAGATAAATTCTTAAGTTGTTGAAAATTTACGTGTCCTAACCTTTTGTACCAAAGTATAGTGTCACCATTCACTAATATAAAGCAACTTTCAGATAACACTTTCAATGATTTAATTAAATAAATATTCTTCTTTCTAAACCCTCCAAACAACTAAGTCCATCCTTAATATCCTTTGTTACACAACTAACTCGTACTTAACAAGTCATGTTTCAAACCTTTCACCAATAATACATTTTCAATTGAGTGAGGAGTCAAAGCAATTGAACCTACCGCAACTATTTGACCTTTACCATTGTCACCAAATCTCACATATCCATCTTCATTCCATTCCAAGTTTTTGAACAATGAAGCATCACCTGTTATATGTCTTAAGCATCCACTATAAAAATACCATGCTCCTTTTAACTTAGCTTTGTATTCCTCAGAGAGTACCATAAGATACAGATTTGCTTCTTTACATTCTTCTGAACTTTCTAACTCAATTTTTGAATCTTCCAAATCACTCCATGTAGCTATCAAAGATTTCCGTTTCTTCTTAAATTTCTCCATCTTCTTGATTAACACTGGACATTCATGCTTGATATGTCCTGGCTTTTTGCATTCATAACATACAATTTCCTTTATGAACTTTTTCTCTTCATTTTCCATGATTGCCTTTCTTGCATCATTAGATCAGTTTTTGTTAGTAGAAAATCTTTTAGTGAAGGTTTTCTTACCTTTCTTCTTTAGCTATTTGTTGAGTTTTCTAGCTAGAAGCATCACATCCTCGTCTTCTTCTTTAAATGAATCTTCTTCTTCAAAGTTAGTATCTTTTTATTTAGCTTTAAAAGCTAAGACTTTTTTTTTTTTTTTTTTTGTATCCTTTCAAGTACTCTCTAATTTGAGAAAATTAGTTTCATATGCCATAATCTTGCTACGCAATTGACTCAAGGTTAGAGTCTTCAGATCACAAGCTTCTTCTATGGCAATTTTCTTTGCATTCCAAATCTTAGGAAGAATCCTTAGCATCTTGCACACCATATTTGCATCACTAAATGTTTTGCCAAGAGGTGACAATTCATTAGTTATGGTAGTTAATCTACTAAAGGCGTCCTTGATTTCTTCATTAGGAAAGATTCTAAAAGGTTTCATATTATTAGTTAATTCTTGCATCCTTGATTGTTTCCACACCTTCATAGGTTTGCACTAAAGTATCCCAAATATCTTTAGCCGTTGCACAAGAAGCAGTTAGATAAAACTTTAAATGTACAATAATACTCAAGATTAAGTTCTTAGCTTTTAAATTAAGTTCAGCCTTGGTGATATCATCATTTGATGTAATAATGGTTAGAACTTTAAGATCTCTAGTTGAGATGATTTGCTTAGCATAATAGTCAATTGCCTTTACATAAGTCTCCATCTTGATTTCCAATAAGGAAAGTTAGTTCTATCAAAACATGATGCCTTTCTAAGCTGAACTGTTAAACTATCACTTGGTTCACCTATGATCTTAAACTCTGAATGATGTTAGAGCGAAGCTGTGAAACTAGTTATTGGTTCCATATAAGATATTAAGAAAGGGGTCGAATTGATATCTTTAAAAATTTTGAAACTTTTAATGTAAAAAAAATTACCCCTCTTGATAACTTAAATTGGTAAACAATAGTACTCTTTCAACATAATTAACATAATTAAATAGTGCAAATTAAAAGAGATAAGGAGGAGAATATCGGGCTTAGGATTTATAGGGCTTCAGCCTTCTACCTACTACTCTCTTCCGGCTCCACTGTTAGAGACTCAATTTACTTCACCAATACCATTCAACTTGATCCACTAAATCAAAATCACCAGAAGTTTACAGATATTAACCACATTTAGCCTTAATAACTCTCTACTCTACCTATCTAGGCTCTCTACTTTCTAAGCTAATTATAGATCTACAAAGTCTAGTGAAACTTCTCTTAACACTCAAACAACACATAAAGTTTACTGACTACAAGTGAGAACAACAATGCAAGTCTTAAATAATTTCACACAAAAATTGAAATGACTATTAATGAACCATCAACTTCAGTTCAACTCTTTGAAGAAGTATCTAAAAAACATTATGTGCTCTTTCAAATAGTAGGGTATGTTTACGTTCAAAGAATAAAGTGTATATATTTTCCTTCTCAAAATCATACATGACATTTTGAATCCTTTCTCCTTTTATACTAGAGTCTTCCAACAACTAATTTGTTGAGAATTATTTTTAATTCATGTTTATCCATTTCAATGTTGAAGTGATAATTCATAAATATTTTTAGAGAAAATTTTAGAGTTTGAATTTTTAAACTAGATCTTCTAACCTTATCTCGATCAGATATACTTTGATTAGTAAATCCCAGTTAAGCTTCAGATTTGAAATGAAAACCCATAAAATCCAAAATCAACCTTATCCTTATCCAATGTTAGATATTTTCTTATGATTTATCCATAAATAAATTCGCTTAAAAAATAGTCCTCATGGATTTAATTCTCACTTAAGTGAAACGAAATTAAGTGTATTTCTATATTACATCCAATCTAGTAGAGCTTGGTCTTGTTTTCTTTGAATCTGATATTGCATTAATTTTCAACATTACTCTTTCAAATCAACTATCTAAATAACCTTCTAAAGAGTATTAGTTTACTATTCTTCAAAGTCTCTGAATAAATTTCTAAAGTACTTATATTAACTCTTCTTATGAAAGCTTTTGAAACTTGCTCTGAATATTTTTAGACTTATCTCTTCTTTCAAACGTTTCAAACTTTCTAAATAAGTTTCTAAATACAACTCAAATTGCAATGTTAAACTTTCTATAATACTATCTAAATACCTATACACTTGTCGATTCGTTAGCATTCTTTTCTTTTTGTTATCATCAAAATTCATGTGAGATATCTAACAAAAAAAAAAAAAAAAAGCATCTTCATTGGTAGAGTACTAAGGATTGCTAAGAAAACATGTAGCCCATATTCATTAGTTAGCCATTTGGCCAAAGTGGACAAAGAAGTACAGTTGTTATTGTTGCTATGTTCTGAGTTAGCTTGGGCACAACCGTCAAGTTAACCAACAATTAGTTGGGATGACTCAAACTCAAGAAGAGAACACAGGAGGTTGGCTAGTCCAAGCTATCTTAGTGAAGTTTAGAGCTTGTATAGAAGCTTGAAGGCTCAAATGATAAAGGAATAGCTTAGCAAGTGATGAGCTTGAAATACCTAAACTTAACTCGGCCTATCCTAGGCCATACATCCTCTAAGTACTCGGTTAGCCAGGCCTTAGAGTCCTTTAAATCATCCTCGAGTAAGCAACCCTAAGCTTGACATTCTCTATACAAAGGATAGTTAAGTCTGTAAGGAAGTCAACAACAGCTAGGAGCATATCAACTCAATAGTGTTAAAGGCTAGGTTCCCATCAACTAGTCTAATGCAATTAAAATCACCATACACTATTCATGGAAAATTCCTTCCCTCACTAGCAAACACAAGTTAAACAATAATGCTACACGTCCTACAATTGTAGAACTCACATAAATAGTTGTTAATAAACAAAGCATATTTATAATTGTTTCCAAAACTAAACTATCAAAATTTTTTTGCTATCCCATTACATTTGAACTTGAGTTAAATAAATCTAGAGAATCCATATTTTTGAATTTCTTTCTTTCATTTCGAAACTCCTTTATGAAAGCCCAATTTCTTCAAAATGAGCTATAAGTACTCTACACGAGTCATTGGTTCCAATATTGCAATGCATATTAAATTGAAAAGCTTACACAATGTTCTAAGGCATCACACTAATCTCATATTACCTATTCCCCATACATTACAACAAAGATAATTCATGATTCAATAATATTAATCATTACACCTCTTCTTCCCACATTTCTTGTTATTTTAGGAACTTGCACCATTTTACCTCTCCTTCTCCCATTAACCATCATTTTCCATTACTCTTATTTCTCCTAATCACTTGCTCCTAATTTTTCATCATCTAAACTCTCTACTAAGTCCACTTAGCTAGGATCATTTGTGACACTATAAGCCATAAGATTGACCTTAACTAGTATTGGTGTTTCTTTTGAAACTAAATATTCTCTATACAAGTTAGAGCAATTTCCTGTAATTTTGAGTTTACAAATTTTATGATGTTTTATTCAATGCATATTTTTGAAGAATCAATGATTTGACTCCTATTCTTTAAGAGACATTGCTCAAGTACTTTTCACTTATAAGCTTGATCTATGATAATAATATCTTTATTGCTTTCTAATGCCTTAGACTCTTAAGGATCTTCTACCTCATGTGAAGAGCTAGCTTTGATTTGTACTAATTGCGTATCCTTTTTTTCTCTTTCATAATGTCGACCTTTATCTTCAATCATAGCTTTTTCATTCAAATTAAACTCCTTTGTTGCCTCCTTTCTCACCTATAACTCCTTTCTCCATTACACATTAATTGACGTCTTGGTTATAGCTTTAGAACTTTACAACCGTCATGTGAGTGGTCAATTTTATGACAATGTGAGTAATATTTTGGTATATCTTCATAAATCACTTGCTTATAATATCCTAATTTTTCTCCAATAAGCCAAATCCTATTCTTTAAAGATTTTGATATGTCCAATTCTATAAGTAATTCTAACTATAAAGGGTGTTAAGAGCGATTTAGTCACTTCATTAGCAGTAGGATTCTAAATAGAGAATCAATGGAAAACAAACCCGTTTATTGAAACAATGAATTTTCAAATAAGGTAAAGCATTCTAAACAGGAACTATGGGGCATTCTATTGTTGGATTGAAATCTTTAGTCCATTTGAAAAGTCTCATAGTATACATAATTAATTGTCTCACGGGTCATTTCCAAACCCTAGTATAGTCCTCATCCAATTTAAATCTAATAAGAATGTGTCTTCCATCAATCAACGCAGCATGATAAACAACTTTAAGCCCTAAAGAAACAAAAAACGAATGAATGTTGGATGTTGGTAGCCTTTCTTTTACAAAATTCCCTACCAGTGCTAAATCTAATGGAGAAGCAAAGGAGTCTTCTTCTTCTTCTTCGTCCGTAAAGAAAAATGTTGGTTCTCCTTTGAATGTCAAAGGATTTTTATAAATTTGAGGAGATGAACAATTGTCACTTTTTAATGGAGAATCAAACAGTGATTTTTTATGAGAAGACTCACCCTATAAAGGAGGAGGAGGAGGAGGACATACATGGGACAACTCAAGGGTTTGCATGGTTTCGCTCCTTGACTAAAACACATTAATGTTTAGTTAAAAACTTCAACAACTATTGATATGATCAACTAGAAAGTAATATTTTTTTATTATGGTACCTCTTCATTATTAACTTGTATTATTAGTATTTTCTCCAAAGAACCTATTATTCCTTTTTTTCACTTAAAGATATTTACTAATACAATACTTGCACAAATTTTGAAAAAACATATAATTTGATCTAAATGTTGAACAATAATCAAATACTTAAGAAAACTATAATCAGTAATATATATTTATACTAAGGGATAAAATTCACACTAATTTTTTATTGTATATTATTAATATATTAATTGTAGAAATCCTTCCATATAAATGTTAAATGCAAGATCCTTGTCCATGTTTGTTTAGTCCCTATGTTTACACATGGTCTTATATTATATCAATTATGTATGGACATGCTTAAGCTATATATGTGAGAATGGATGTCATATTACTATTTACTATTAATGGATTGGGTTCATCATGATTTTCTTACAATAGAAAGAAAGAGAGTGCAAATCTAATAGAAACTACTAGAATTGTCAAAAGCTACCACTCCTCAAAAGGGATCCAATTCACTTAACCTTCCAAACCCTCATATTCATTTTCTACTTTAGAATTTAAATCCACTAATGTGAATTCAGGAGTCTTAGGAATCTTAACAACTTTTTGCACCTCATGGGGCTCAACATTATCATTCCTAACAAATTGCTTATTCAAGTTTACTTCTTAACCTCTAAGTTAGGCTCTACTACACTCTCCGAGTTAAGTTCTACTTCACCATCAGCCTCTTCCTCCAAGTCCATATCCATCATGTCACCTTCAACCTCAGCTTATGTGATAGCTACAAAAAGAGACTTTCCTACTCTTAATAACCACCAAAGTTTCATATCTTGTATTCTTACAATGTCTCATAGTTTCAAAATGCCTAAACCATCCTTTTCTACTATATGCAACCTTTGTTCCACTTGACCAAGTGTATGGATCTATAGCCTTCTAAGTCATTCCATAATAACCTTGGAAAACTCCTCTCCAGGTCCATTAAAATTGACTTGGATGGATTTTTGCATTAGTGTACATATAAGTCTTATTTGGATTCTGTTTTTTTTTTTTTTTTTTGTCTATATCTTATATATATCTGTTCCATATCTAATCTATATTTGTTTAAAGTTGAGTGTTTAGAAGATTATCTTATCTTTATCTCATTTATTTCTATTTTATAATTATGATGAAAGTGATTATTGGAGTGTTAAAATTATAAAATGAAAATTTACGTACTTTTGAGATAAAAGAATTTGACAAAATATATTTTAGACATTAGAGATAATTATTTTAATTGGTATTTTTATAAATATAAATAAAGTAAAGGGTGGATAAATTTAAATTTATAAGGATTTATTGAGTATTTAATTTTAGAAGAGGGGTATATACAAAATTATATTTTTATCTTTTTGGCATTTTATTCTTATTAAACACAAGATTTAACAAACATAAAAAATACACACAAAAAAAAAATAATAATAAAAGATGAACTAAACTAAGACATAATGGTATAGAATGTAGCAAACTTTTTAATAAAGTTAGTCTCCCTCCTTTTGATAACCAATGAGATGACCAATTCTCTACCTTAATTTCAATCTTCTATAACGCCTTATAAGATACCAAACTTTTTTCTCCTACTAACAACATTGGACTTCCTAAATAAAGTAAGGGAAATTCCTCTCTTAGAAAGCATAATATTCTTTAACCTTTGATCATAGTGGATGAGGTCTCATCTCTTACTACATAAAATGTGCTTTTCCTCTTATTGACCTTTTGTTTTGAAATATCTTCACATTAGCTCAAAAATGACCGAAGCTTCTTTACTAATTTAGAGAAAATGTTTATGAATAGAATGCATCCATCAGCAAAAGCCAAGTATGATATGCATTCAAGATTGCTTGCTTGGATTCCTATTAATTAGTTCACTAAGCCCTCGTGGGGGAAAAAAAAAAAAGAACAATATACAATGGGATAAGTGAAGTAGGATCCCCTTATCATAAAAGCCTTGATGATTTGAAGAAGCGATTAGGATGTCTGTCTTCATTCAAAGAGAACCAGCAGTTAAAAAACAACCTAAATATCATGTATTGAAATGTAGAGCTAAATAATAGCCTAAAGTCTTTCCCTTGGCTAAATAACTAGGTAGGAATGAGTTTAACCTTTATGTTACACCAACTTAATAGCCTAAAGTCTTTCTATCATAGGGAAATACCTTAGAAGTGGTTACCCTTGAAAGAAACTTTTGATGGCTTCCATGATATCTTCTTTTTCTATCTCTAAACTAAAGTCATAGAAAAAACTTTTGAAGCCATCTAGGCTTATGGCTAAATTATCATCCATCTTTTACAAGTAACCTATACTTTCTTGTGAGTAGGAATGTAAATTATTGTTATTATTTTTTTGTTATATTCCTCTATCATGAATGAGCTTAACCAGGTAGCGTTTTGAAATTGTAGCACTTGTTCTTACTGAAAAAGGGACATAAAGAAATTAATAGCTCAGTTATCCATATCCACTGTTGTTTCCAAACAACGAACCATTGCATCTTTTATTCATTTTATCCTTGATCAAACTTGCTTTTGCTTTATGGATGCATGGAAAAGTTTGGTGTTCCAATCTCCTTCTTTTATCCATTTGATTGATGCCAACTTTTTACTTGAGAAAGTTCTCTTCACATGCCGCATAAAAGGATAAATGAGCTTTAGCCTCATGCAAAGTAATTCTATTTTCATCTATATCCTCCTTTTCAAGGGTAATTTATCATTTAATTTTTCCTCCCATTCCTTGATGTGATCAAAGATGTTCCCAACATTTTGATTCCACTCCTTTAAGTCCCTCTGAAGATGGAGCATCTTTTCTTGTAGTTTAATTAGGCCACTACTTCCAATAGTCTTGCACCAACTATTTCTAACCACCTCTAAGAAGCTGTATTGCTTGGTCCACATAGTTAAAAATCTAAATGAGGTTAAAGTTTTTAGGTCAAAATCTTTACGTCTTTTAAGAAGTTGGTAATCATTTGAGCATGTGTTATTTAAATGGATAACTTCTATATCTTCTTTGTCCATCCATAGAGAATTTATAAACACGATCTATATTTTTTCCAAATATTACCTTTGTCCAATATGAAAGGTGATCTTAAGTAGGGAACTTCTTTTAATTGTTACTTTGTTAACATTTTGTTATGGTCATTCATAGCACAAATTGGAGGGGATTTCTACCCTTTCACTCTTAACTAATGATGTGCCTAAGATGCTCGATAATCATTGGCGCTTACTTTGAATTAAATGGGTCCTCTACAGTAGTTAAGAAAGTAAAATGGGAGCTAACTAAAACCTAAAGGCTAAACCAAGGATATTATTCACATAGGTTCACAAACTGACTCAAGTTGCCTAATTGATGACTCACGATAGAAGGAATGAGGTTACTTACCACTAATTCCCTAGTTAGGAAGGAACTAGATAAGATTGAAGAAGAAGATAATCGGAGCTCACAAAACTCACGAAAAAAGAAGGAGAATATGTCGTGTAACTATAATAAGATGACAACTACTAAACCAATTATAAGGCTTATATAATTGTCATTTAGGGCAACATACTAAAAGAAGAAAATGTCTAAAGAGTATAACTCAAAATAAGTAATACACATGTATAATGCAAGGGTACAAAAGGTATAAAGATGTTAGTCTCACATAAAGTATCAACAATGGGGGTTAAATTGATATTTTTAAAAATTTTGAAACTTTTGATCTAAATAGAATTACCCCTCTTAATAACTTAAATTGGTGAATAGTGATACTCCAGTAATTCAACACAAATAACACAATTAAATAGCACAAATTAAAAGAGATAAAGAGGAGAATATCAAGCTTAGGATTTATAGAGCTTCAACCTTCTACCTTCTACCTATTACTCTCTTTCGGCTCTACTGCTAGAGATTTAATCGACTTCACCGGTGCCGTTCCACGTAATCCACTAAATCAAAATCACAAGAACATTATAGAATTCAGCCATACTTGGCCTTAACAACTCCCTACTCTAGCTATTTAGCCTCTCTATAATCTAGGCTAATTATAAATCTACAAAGTTTAATCAAACTTCTCTCAACACTTAAACAACGCATAAAGTTTATAAATTACAAATGAGAACAACAATGCAAGTCTCAAATAATTTTGCACGAAAACAGAAATGAAGATTGATGAACGATCAATGTCAGTTCAACTCTTGATATTATCAGCAAGAACAAAATATTTTTAAAAGTGAACCGTATTTGAAGCGATTTAGTTCATGTCACTAAATCATTAAAAGCAATTTGATTTATTCATGTTTTGAACCAAAGTATTTCAAATGCTTTTTTATTCAATTTAGTTTTGCCTCCAAACATAATTGAATCGATACATAAACATCCCCATTGAAAAACCTATTTAACAAATAGAAATTTATAACCCCATACAAACTCTTGTAGGAGATCCTTAGGGGAAAGTTACAAAATCATTTTTAGAAATGCAACTTGATTTACTCACCTTGTCACATATTGAGTTACTGTAGAAAGGGCCTTAGTGGTGAGTACCTAACATTAATTATATATCAAAGAAAAGCTTAATCCAGGACTTGTTTCAAATTTTACAATTCTTAACATGATAAGCATAATACTTTGTTTCAAGAGAGCTAAAAATGAATACAAGAACATCAACCCACGTGCTAAGGGCTAAGATCATACTTGTAAGCCATCTTTATGAATAAGGTGTATTAATTGTTGAGAGCGTTGTTTAAAATATTTCATTAGCATCTCAAGCAACTCATCCCTGTAAACAATCCTTCATTATCAGTAGGTACCTCACAGAGCTATTGAGCAATTTTTTTGAAACATTTATAACTCTCATATTATTATTACTTTTTAAATCAATATGTTAAATATATAAAGAATTAACATAATATAATCAAATATTATCCCCTACCCCTATATAGCTATGTTCACCAAGTCAACCCAGCCCAAAACAATCAATTCACCAATTGACAAGAGAGTAAATTAAGCTTAGCCCATAAGAAGTTGAGCATGGGCCAATTCGCTTGAATCAACAATTCAAGCGTCAGTTTAGTAATCCTTGAATCGTAGGTTTCTTTCTTTTTTTTTTTTCGAAATTTCATTAATTATTATAAATAATTTGTGGATTATTCGTTTTTTTTTTCTAACTAAATTTAAAACTTTATATTATTGCTTATGAATAAAAAATTTTACTTTAGATTTAATTTTTTTTCAATCTCAAAATAATTTTTTTGGATTATATAAGCGTAAATACGCAATGTTATATTATATATAGCATAATATATAGAATATATGTGTCTTATAGTATATATATATATATATATATAATATAGTATATTATTTATTATTTATATATTTTTTAATATTTGGAGTTAATTCAACCTTGAACCGTCAAGCAAAACCATCGATTTAAGGATAGTTCGACCCACTAGTTCGATAACCTGTCAATTAGGCTAAATTGCGATGGTTGAACTGTTTGAATTCTTAAGGCCCAATGGTTCAACAGTCGATTTAAGATTGCCCAATGCGAACCTAAGCTGATTCAACACAAATCTACCCTTATCCTTACCTCCTTCAGCACCTTAGGGTTAGAGTCCTTTCACTTTATTATTAATGGATCCTACGCAACCTTAATCAAGGTGGCCTTATTATTTAATAGATTCATATGAACAATAACTACATATACCCATTAGAAATAAAACATATCCAAGTGCCCCATGAGAAAAGGGTATATTTTTCAAATTAGCTCAACGAACTTATAAGCATTTAATTTCAATATAAATATACATCAAACATTATATTCGATGACTGGCCCATTAGGTTGAACTAACATTGAACTGACAGTTCAAGGCCAAGCCACCTTAAAAATTAAAAAATATACATATATGTAATATATAATATACTATATTACGTTATATATACAATGAAAACATACTGTATATATATAACATATAATATATTGTAGTGGAAACATACTCTATGTATATACATATATATATATATATATATATATATATATAGTTGTGCAAGTAGAGTGAGTTACGTAAACTAACCTACATAACTTGTAAAAAGGGACAACTTGAGCTTAAAAATTTTTAAGTAAGCTTTTTTTTAGCTTCACTTGCTTAACCCATAAGCCAATCAATTACAGAGTAGGTTAACCCATAAACCCACACAAAATATAAAAAAAAATCACACTCAAGCATAGGTGTAGCGACAAGACAATCACCAATTGACATAAGTTATTGACTTATTAACTGCTAAACTTGCAATTAATTTTATTTCCTAAGTCATAACTTGATGCGTTGAAGAGTGTAGAAATTGAGCCATCACCTTTCGATTTATTATTATTTTTTTTCATTTTGTTTTATTAGTATTCTTTATTATTATATTGAGCCATGTAAATAAACAAAATATTCTCTTTTAAGAAAGCTTCAATAGAATCATTATGATATGATTCCACCAATAATGTAACATTTAGGTTTCTAAAATATCAATAAAGGAAAAATAGATATTAAAGCAAAATTAGTAGGTTTAAATAAATATTAAATATCAAGTATGAACTCTATTTTATCTATCCTCATCCTCATTATGACCCAACATAAGGATTTTCTTTTGATAACGCACCAAACAAAGCTCTTTTAATAATGCTAATAACCCCATGTAGCAACCTACACATTAAGAGTTTTATATCAAGATTATTTTTAATTTTTCAAAGTTTTAAATATTAATAAATAATTTTAATAATAAATCCAAATCCACTTGATTTTTATCCAATTCGCAAGTTAGCTCACTTAATTTGTAACATGCAGTGAAATGGATTAGATTGAAAATTCTAACTCACATTTATCAGTAAATCAAAACAGGCCAATCTACTCAACTTGCAAGTTAGATCAACCTACTAGACCTACTTACACAACTATATATATATATAATATGTTATATAATGTGTATATATATATATATATATATATAATATTATATATATACACACTATATTATATATATATCATGTGGTCCAAATAAACTATTTCAAGATCGAAAAATAATTAAATCGAAAATAAAACTTTCTATTCACAAATAACAATATAAAATTTTACATTCAATTGGAAAAAAAAATACACAAATTATTTACAATAATTAAGAAAAATCTAAAACAGAAAAAAGCCCCGACCATCAATTCAAGACTCTTGAACCACTAATTCAAGTGAACCGGCTTAAGCCTAACTCCCAAAAGCTAGGTCCAGACCGACGGTTTAAGATTAGTTCAAACTAGGTCAAACCAATGCCCGAGTCCACTTGCAACAGCAAGATAATGACACCCGAATGCCAATTGTTCTCCGTGTAAAACATACCTATAGCTCAAGCAATATAGAACTTCAGTGAATGTTCGCTTAAGCCTTATTTGTTTAACCTTATAATAATTGTCATAACCAACGACCCAAAACACTATGTACTGGCACAAAATTCCTCAATCGAATCCACCCAAGTCAAAGCTAAAGACCCTACCTGTCATTTCCAACGTGCATTTTCAGCAAGGAACGAAAGATAGATGGAAAAAAAATAACAGAGCAACAACATCAATACCTTAAGAAAACTTAGCCGAATGCCTATCTCAGACAAAATCCATTAGTGCACAAGGAAATGCCACGTAATTATGACCCCAATGGGCCTTATAATTCCCCAGAAACACTGGGTCTTGTATTCCCCACAAAGCTCAAGATCCCATTAAAACAAAGGTCAAATGACATAAGAACCCGCCAACGATGAAACTAAATTCCATGGGATCAGCTATTATTCAAAACTGGTAGTTGCTGCATTTTATGGCGAAAATCAAGGACTCACAACTACTACAGCTAGAAACAGATAAAGGGGGCGCTCAAGAGAGGCAAGAGTATGCCAATGCCTTCTCCTCACTAAGCTCTTGTGCAGTGGCATCCATCTTTTTCCTTGAGAATTCATCAATTGGGAGATCTGCATCAATCATCATGAGAGTGGAATTGCTGAATTTACTTTACTCTTTTAATAGTACACTGTTGCAATATGTCTCTAAAGCATACATGAGTTTGAATGATATGTCAGGCAAGATCTTAATATGCTGGAGAGAGGATTGTGACATGAAATGCTCAGCTGACAAAACAATTGAAGGGAAGTATTATGAACAGAAAAATTATGTCCTTCAATTACCTTGAACAATTGCCCACTCTCCATTCTTACAGGTTACTGGGAAGGAATAAATAAGTCCAGCAGGGACATTGTATGAACCATCAGAGTAGACGCCCATGGAAACCCAAGTGCCCTGTGTAGCGATCCAACAATGAATGTGTTTGTAAAAAAAATTTTTTTTTTTGGCAAAAATGTGTTAGGAAGAAGGTAAATGGTGGAAAGAAATATAATATAAGGAAGTAAAGAAACCTCTGGTGTTCCAAGGACCCAATCGCGGATGTGGTCACATGCAGAACTAGCAGCAGATAAAGCACTTGAAAGTTTGCGAGCCTTAATGATTGCTGCACCACGTTGTTGGACAGTTGTAATAAATTCACCTTTCAGCCTTCAACAAAGAAAAGTTCCATGATTTACTCAGCCAATTAAAAAAAAAAAAAAAAGCACCCTTCAAGTTCAAGGAAGCCTTGCTCACCAATCATGATCCTTAACAAGATCACGTACGGGCACATTTGCAGATGGAGTTTCAACAGCAGCATGGCTTACATCAGGATACTGCGTTGATGAGTGATTTCCCCAAATAATAACATTTTTGACCTTGGAAACTTCGACATTCAGTCTCTCAGAAATTTGCCCCAAAGCCCTGTTATGATCCAGTCTAGTCAGACAGGTAATGTTTTTCTCAGGGATAGATGGCGCAAACTCCTTCAAGATCAAGGCATTGGTATTTGCTGGGTTAGCGACAACCAAAACCTGCAATAGCCGAGGGATACAAGCACACATTAAGCACTTCAGATTTAGATATCAAGAACACAGCATCTGCAGCCATGATCTTACACAACACTAAGAACTAAAACAGATTTCATATAAGTGAGATTAAGGAAAAATTCCCTCATGCACCAGACAACCACCAAACTGTTATCCCCCAAGTTTTATTAAATGAAAAATCATTTCTTCAATTGAAATATTCTTTACCTTGCAGTTCGGAGCAGCATGCTTCTCAAGGGCTGCAGCCTGGGACTTGTAAATCGATACATTTTTTGACATCACATCCTTCCTTTCCATGCCTTCTTTCCTAGGGAACCCACCAACCATGACAGCAATATTGACACCAGTGCATGCCTCGACAACATCAGTGGTAGCAACAACTCCTGCAACATTTCAAATTCAAGTTCAGAAAAGGATGTCAAAAAGCATCCCTAAGACACCAGGTTTTATAGGTAGCAAGACAAATATTTAGAGACCGCCCAACTCTGGAAATGGAACAGTCAAAAGACCTTTGAGGAGGGGGAATGCAGCATCAACCAACTCCATCTTGACACCATTCAAGGCCTCTGCTGCAGGTGGGATATCAAGCATGTGCAGAATTACAGGCTGGTTAGGACCCAGCATCACACCCCGAGCAATCATCGGAACAAGAGCATATCCAATTTGTCCTACAGATCCAACAAAATTGAACATTTAAGGGCCAAAAATACCAGCTTGACAAATCAGAAATCAGATTATAAAGATTCAATTTGATCTTCAAGAACACTCAAAAGAGCTACACTACAATCCTTAAGAAGAGAGGGAGAGGGGGGAGAGAACCCACCATAGATACGCACTTGATCAACCAACAAAATGAACCAATAAGCACATATAATTAAAATCAGCAAATTGTTCATGATAAAAAATGATTGACTTATTACAGAGATATTCCTTTTTTCCATACCAAAATGTACAATTGACCGAGGTTCGAATTCCCCCTCCACATAGTTGGAAAAAAAAGAGCAATGGAGCATCATCTACAGTACGCACTCTTAACTAATCAGACAAAGCCACTTATACTATACCTTACTTACCAGAAAATACACACACATATATATATGCAATCTTTGAATCACCAGAATGATCCAAGAAAATTTGATAATATCAATCAATTTTTCTCTCAATGATACTAAGAACCATGGATAAATTATTACCAGTCCATATCTTTCCTCGAAATACCACTGGAATGTCGAGGTTTTCCATCACAAAACCACCAAAGGCACAAAAAGAGCTACGTCTTACAAGTCAAAATATCTTCCTTTTTTTTTTTTTGGCCAGGATTATTGAAGTCAAAATAATTATTGGTTTTGCAGTAATTCCAACAAAGAAATTATTCATCCATTAAGCAAATCTTTTTAGATCCAAAGAAAAGAAAAAAAAAAATCACTTCTTTGAGCCAAAACTAATCGAAATCATACAAAGCAACATCTAGCTAAATCTAACCCCAGATAGGCTCACCAAAAATGAAACCGTCACTACATAAGTTATGTATTAAGCAATCTTGAAGCATCAGACACGATCAGAGCAGAGTAACATCCGGATCAGTGCATCAAGAAATCAAAATCGAATCTCAAGGGTTAAATTACATTCCACGCAGAGTAAACGACAAAAGTGAATCGGAACAGCAGATCTAATTAAAGGAGGTTACCGATTGGAGAAGATCTGATTACCTGCAGCACCAGTGACGAGGACGCGAACTGGTTCGGCCGCCATTGAAGGAGATGGAAGACAGAGATAGAGAGATTGGAAAGAGTGAGCTTGGAATGGGTTGAGTGAGATAGGGCTAGTCAAGAAGCTGCGCTATCCGGATATTTATTCTCGTGAAAGTGGAGAGACACGAGGATAGAAAGGCCAGTGGTGCCTCGGAGTTTTTTTCATTTTATTTATGTCGTTTTTTTCTGTGGACTCCACGACACTGTTGGCCTATTGGGTTTTGGACTTGGATTTTCGATTCTTGAAATTCGAAACCCTATTTTGTTTTTTTTTTTTTTTAATTTTATTTCATTTTATTTAGCCTTTCCTAATTTTCCTTTTCTCCCTATCATCTGCACGAAAAGACGAGAATAATTTGAAAGGAAAAACAAAGCCATGAAGGTTATGCAGAAACTTTTTCTTTTTATTCTTCTATTTTTTATATATTTTTATCGTTTCGAGAAGTCCCGTATATTTTAATTGCTGTGATAAATAATGATAAAAAATTGGCAACACTAGTGGTAATTAGGATTGTGGGCATTATGAGGGTTGTGCGCAAAAATTAATGATATTGGTGAAAAATAAAAATAATTATTTCATTTTCTATAAAATAGAAATTACTTTTTCCTTTTTTACTTGATACTATCTATAATGATTAATTACTATTGTTGATCACCGGTTAAGATTTTAATTTTCTTCCATTAGCCATCATTAAAAATCATCAATCTCGTTTACCATGGTGATAACTGAAAATATGAAGACTTTAATTATAATAGATATTGAAAGAAAAAGTTCTAAAAGCATTTTTCGCAAAAGGCCACCCCTGAAGCCACATTATCTCACGTTTGGATGAAAAAGTGACAAAATGCAAAACAATAACATTTCTGAAAAATAATTTAATTATCAAAGTTTCGAACAACATTAAATAAGTCATCCATTCAAAGAATCTCTTTTGTGTACAAATTATTATTCTTTTCTTATCTATAATATTAAAATAAGCCAATTTCATGTAGTTTTTTTTCCTTTGCTATTACAACAACTATAAGGAAGAAGAAATCAAATCTATTTCAACTCATAAGGAGATTAATGCCCATGCCACTTGGGTATAAAAGCTGTGGCTTATATAGTATTTCTTTGAAAAATTGAAATAAAAAAGAAACAAAAAAATAATTGCATCAAGTGGGATAAGAGGTTGTTTTAAGTTTTAAGACTGTGACATACGCCTATTGTTATTTAGTAACTACTATGTGCTAAAAAATACTATCTCTCTTCTTTTTTTTAAATAATATATATGAATATATGAAAAATGTCATTATGTATTCTTTATTAAATTTTTAACTTGAATTTAACTTGAAATGGTAAGTAGTACATTCGAGTTTGACTTAAATGAATTCATTTAAACTCAATTTATTTATAAATATTTTTCTTATAATTAAAATAATATCATTATTCAAAACTTAGTTTAAGCTCCATTAAACTCACTAACTAATTATGATAAACATTATAAAATTTAAGTTTGTCACAATAAGTTATTTGAGTAGCTCTATATCAAACTTTAATAAACATAAATCAAACTCAAATAGTGTATAATGAATCTAATTTATTTTCACCTAAGAGGCATAAGTTATTATCATGAATTGCGTTTGCATTGAATTAATACATATAATAATAATGATTTGAAAGTGAACTTCACGAGTAAATAAAGCATCTTAAATAATACTAGTCGATAATATATTTGTATTATATGTATAAAATAAATAAAGTTATATCGTATAATTGAATATATTATAATATTAATATAAAATATTAATAAATGAGAAAGAATAGAAAGATGGTGAGGGTCATGAGGAGAAGAATAGGGCAGTACAAATGTTAATAGAGAGAAAGAATAGAAAGATGGTGAGGGTTATGAGAAGAGGAATAGGCAATAAAAATGTTAACAGAGAGAAAGTAAGAGAAGAACGTGGGATGCAATTAATAGTATAAGAAAAAGTAAGAGAGATAGTAGGAAAGTGGTAAAAATATGGATAATAAGAGAAAAAAAGATGAGTAAATAAATAAATTTATTTATTATTTATAATTTTAATAGTTTATTTTGTTTTTTTTTTTTATTAAATAAAAGATAGATAAATAAATAATAATAAATATAATATTGACTATTACTTAAATTTTAAATTTTAAATAATTTTAATAATATTGATAATAATTATCAGCAAGAGTGAGCCTCAAGTATTCAATGTTGCTCATGGGGATTAGCGATGCTTGCACCGTTGAGATGTCATGCCACATGGAGCTATCTGGGGGTGACAATGAGCTCAGAAACATGTGTTTATAATCAAAAGTTAGCTGTCCTGTGTAAATCAATAATATTAAAACGTTAGTTGTTAGAGAACTCTAAAACTTGTGGCCACTAGTTATGGTGCCAGAAAGTCTTCTGGCTTGTCGCATCTCAGTTCGCAAGGCAAAATTCGAATTTGCCATCCTCGGAAGGAGTACGAATAGTGCTTATACCTATAATATTATTAAAGTAAATGAGACGTTAAATAATTATTTTTTTTTTTAAATTATATATTTATTTTTTATTTATTATTATTTAATAAAAAATTAATAATAAAATAAATTATTAAAATTATAATTAATAAATAAATATATTAACATACTTTTTTTTATTCATTTCTTTATTTTCTCCAACTTTTTTTTTTACTAACTATACTGATATCTCTCTTTCCTCTCTCCTATTTTTTCATACCCTCTCACTATCTGCATCTATATCTCTTTTTATATCTTCTTTTATTTTGTATTTTTTATAAACACAACGCGAATATATTGATTGCTAATAGTTAACCATGTGTGGGATAACTTCCAATTAGAGTTAAAATAGAAAAATCCTATAGAAAGAAAAAAAAAATAAAGAAAATATAATGTTTGCTTGTATTTGAATGTGAAGAGCGGAAACAGACAAAAATGAATAGAAACACGATAATGTACCCTATAACAGGCGTTATCGGTAAAAGAAAACTAAGTAAATTGAATACATGAGATTGAATGGAAAGGACTCCAGAAAGTAAGATACTAATGATCATGAACGATGACGGAAAAGGCGAATTGTGGGAGATGATTTAGTACGAACTGTTGTCTTAGATTCTACTCAGCTGCGCAGCCAAAGAAAACATCTTCTAGAGATATAGTGATCGGTAATGTTCCCATCGCATATAAAAAGTGTTTCTTTGGAGCATTTAGCAATTTAGTGGATTTAGATCAACAAGAAGAATCATCTGTAAATAATGATAATGATTAGCAACATCTTGAAATTGAGGATGTTATTATATATAAACTTGTATAAGGATTAGTTTTAAATTATGAATCGAACTGATCTGAACATAAATAAGCTTGAACCGTTAGAGATCAAAACCGTTCAAATTAATGAGTTATAAATCAATGGGTCAATATGACCTATTCACTCCTTAAAAAGAGAGAGAGAGAGAAATAAATAAAGCTATTAAATGAAAAAAAAATAATTAGATAATATCTATTAGGTCATAACATATTAAAATTATCTTTTTTATTATGATGAAAGATAATTTTTTAAAAATAATATTATTAAACTAATGATAGAAAATTAATTATAAATTGATTATGTATTAAGTATTGTTGAAAAATTCAATTTAAGTTAATATAAGTATTTTTTATAAAACTTGTCAAATGTTAAAAATCTGAATATAAGAAAAAGATAAAATTTGAAGGAAAAAAGTTAAAAATTAAACTACGTTAAGTCAGAAATTAATAAAAATATTAGAAATTATTAATGAATTAATATCATTTAAAAAAAGAGAGAGAGAAAGAAGATTATGTTTGAGGAACAAATATACAAAAGTTGAAACCGAATCAAGTCGAAAATTAATAATAAAATAGAAATTAAAAAGAATAAAAACAAAGCTTATACCACATCTAACCTATAAACTAACGGTTCCGAGCTGTTGGCCAATGAGCATCACTACGGTTAGATGGAAAAATTAGCTATTTAAGCACCTTGGCAATGTACGTTGATTCTCAAACCGATGGGACAAAGGATTGGTTACAAAATGATTGAATACCGTTTGCGTCTATTACGAAAAGGCCTGAACTCATTCAAAATTATTCATGCGGGTTCAAATTATTTTTCTAATGACCTCTGAAAATATGACACATTTACAATGGGTAAGTCAAAATAGCCTGTGGTTCAATTAATGGATTTTTTTTTTTTTTTTTTTGTGATTAAAAAATAGGTTCCCAATTTTAGAGCTTCAACTCATCTCGATTCAATGGGTAGTATGTGCATGCATTAACTGTAAATGGAATATTATTCACCTATGGCAATAAAAAACATTAGAGAAGCAATAGGGCCTACTGTAAGATTTGATACATATATAGTATGATTGGAACAAGGAATATTTGCTCGTCTTTGTGTTCAGGTAAACATTAAAATTCCTTTAATACACACTGTTATAATTAACGATATGTCTTATAAGGTTCGATATGAAGGGCTCACCGAGCTGTATAAGCACTGTGACCGCATAGGACATATCACTTTTTCATGTCTAAAGAAACAAATAGATGACTTAAGAAGGCATGGGGCTATCGACAAGGACAGCTCATCACGAAAAAATATAAATTCTCAAAATAAAACACGCTAAGGTTGTTCTCTAGTTTGTCATCCTAGTGCTACAAGAAATGACAATCAATAACATACTAATGACTTTAAAAAAAGATGAGGCATTATGCAATGTACAGCAATACTGTTCCCAAGAGGGGAAATTAGTGTAAGATAATCGTTATAGAAGATTGAACAAGGGAATAAAAAAGGAGAAGTATGTCTGCAAAAAACAAGGAAGAGACCAAACATAGAAGGGCAATTCAAAAGTCAATCATACTATGATTAAGCAAGGGAAAAACTCTCGCGCTACTAAACAGAAGAGGAAGGAAAATAATTTTGAGACTTTTAAGTGCATTCAATGACAATGAAAGCATGGAGCAAAACCAGAGCACAAACGTTACAGAAGGGAGGACATTTGGGAGGGAATGAAAGATGAATAGTCTAATACAATCTTAGAACCACAAAAAAGAGAACACAAAAACATCAAACAGTGGGTGAGGGAGCACGGAGCCATGCTATTATCTTCGATTCATCTGCAACTCCTACACCCAGCCTCTAACCAACCAATGCTAAACCAAAGTGTGATGGCACGGCTAATCATGATAGGCATCACACCTGTGAGAGTAGTAGTGGAATTAATCTCTCAACACAAAATCCCCAACAATTGGGCTCATCCTAACATAGTAGAAACAATGCAATTCAAAGAGGCTCAAATACAGGGCCATTTATATCACAGTATCTCCAAGACAAGTCATACTCAATGAAGGAAGGGGTCCTTCATGTACGGACATCTAAATGGGCAACGAGGTTGTTTCTAAGAAATCTGCTGGCAAAATGAAAGCTGACCATCCAATCGATAACCAATGTGCCGTATTTCCATCCTTTAATTCCAGTAGTGATGACGATAAATCCATTGACAAATGTGTTAGTAACCTAGTGGCTAGTTCCTCCATGAGACTTGGACGCATTGATGATAACAAGTGCAACTTGGCCATGCTGACTGTAGATAGAAATCATGCGATTTCTTCAAGAAAGGATGCAAACAATGGTGTTGCATCCTTAGCATAAGTCCAATGCTACTCTCATCAATCCTTTTCAAATGAATGAAGTCAATATAGCAATTCATCAAAGACAATTCAATGTCCTCTCCTGGAATGTTGGAGGTGTTAGCTCAAGTGATAGGCTAAAAGCAATTCATGAAGTGAAAAATAGGTATTGATAGGAATCGAACTCAAGGTCCCATCATACATACCTAGGTAAGGGGACTTAAAAGCATTGTACACAAAAGCTTCTCCATCCGACTAAGTTTAGGGGAACTGTCTCTTCTTATCCAATTTTACTTGGTATGCTTCTCAAGTTGCAACTAGCCATTCGTATTGCTTTTGGATCAAGCTTTAGTCCAACCTAAGCTCTCTAATAACTTGGCCAGCTCAAGTTCTAACCTAATTCGAGCTCCTTTATAGCTTAAATAGCTCGCCTAGAAGACTAACTATGCAGAGCCAACCTACTTGGGAACTTACTTAACTAAGCTACCTCCAAACCCTATAAGTTTGTTATGTGCACTAGATTCCTAACTAAGCAATGGGTGCCACTTGTCTCTAACACTTTTGTGTAGTATTGTATTTATCAAGATATTCCTTTCATCTTTTCTCACCTTCACCCTTTTTCTTTTGCACCTTAAGCTTAAGATTTACTTAATTGGGTATGTTACCCATTTTTAGTAATTCTCTACTTATAAAGGGTTGCCTTAGAAAGATGGGTATAAATACCCTCATTTTACATAGCTGGAACATTTAGTTAATCATCCATAGTGAATATTCAATATTTCTCCATTGTTGTTGATAAGTAAGCTTTCACACTACTTAGTCTAATGCCTCGCTCTTATTAGTCTCTTTAGTAAAGACTGTGGTGAGTAACTCCTATAACTAGCTTGTGCATCATTTCAAGCTTAGTTACTCGGTTTATGTAAGGTTTAGGTGGTCTATCACATCCACTAACCGATGTATGGGTTTGGTGGAACCTTTGACTTTCCCATCTACTCTCAAGCTATTGCTTGGAGTCAAATTCACCTCGATATTGCCATGTTTATCGACTCTTATCATGGCATATCTTCTTTATAGCAAAGCACATAGGTTACGAGTAGGGAGTAGTGAAGTTGGAGTTATTATACTGTATATGGGTGTTTGTGTGGCAATTATAAAGTTGCCTCTATTATATGCTCTATTTTTATGTATGTGCATATCTTATTAGTTGCTCAACCGTCTATGAGGTTGGAGAACTAAGCATAGTGGTGGTGGTTGTTTTGAGTTTTGTGGTTGTTTGGAGCTACAGGTGGTGAAGTAGTGCTACTTACTTCTAGTTACTGAAGTTTTTAGGAGTTGTATTGAATTACTGTTGATTACTTGAGCCACCAGAAGTAGTGTCTTATGAATGTTAGTTACCAATATGACTGACAAAAGTGTGCATGCACTGGTTAGGGATAATGAGAGTAATGTTCCTTATAGTGTCCAAAAAGTTCTTACCAACCCTAGGTCTATCAAATGAGAGGTTTGAGAGATGACTATTAGGATCATAAAGTTAACTTATGTTGTCCATCAATTGGCCACAAGCTAACTTGCAAAGGTCACTTCCAAGGGCTACTAAGCTAATTTTGGTGTTGGAGGTTGGTATGCCTAGGAGCTTAGTTATTACTAGGACTTACCGAAGTAGATTTGAACTAAAATAAGCCAATCAAGATATTGAAGAAAATTAAAGGGAAATGGTCTACGGTTGAACAAGAGTAGCTAACGTGAAGCTACTCAAAGGATATGACTCACCAACGAACACAACATGACTTGACACCATACTTGATATGACGTATAAGTTGATGTCAAGGTTCACCCATTACTAATCCTGAGCTACTCGACAAAACTAGATAAAAGTATATGAAATATAGACTTGGAGAGGATTGTCTCACAAGAACAGAATATTCAGTATTAAAGTGTAAGTTATATCCAACTTACAAAAGAAAAGGACTATTTATAGTAAATCTTTGGAGCAGCATTACCAATAATGAAATTATAAGAAAGTATATATAAAAAAGGGATTCCTTGTACATACTAAAAAGGGTAAAAAGAACAAAAGACTAAATATGGAAAAGTAGTACAATGTTAGATAAGGGGGATAGGTAGTAGTACAACATTGGTTCCATACGAATATTTTCTAAGCACATCAAGCAAGAGGGGTCAAAATGTTGTAGCAATAAAGGGGCTAAGACGAGAGAGATGATGGCAGGCCGAGAGAAAACTATTTGGCCGTTCAAGTGAGTCTCTCATCACTCGATAGGAACTTCTCGACAATAGTTGGTCGGATTACTCAACCCAGGGTTCTTGGCAAGGGAATGGTTGGCATCATCACTAACGAGTGTATAGATCAATGTATGACAATTAGGGGAACTCAAGGAGTTCATCCACATTCTTTCAGCGTAAACTTTCTCGTTATTAGCAAGTTACCGAAAGAGAATTCACCGGGTGAAGGATTAGAGTCCTTGAAGTCATGCGTAAGTAATGGGACTGTTGGTAGGCAGTTCATTAGTTCCTCGAGGTTGTTGAAAATTTGCCCTCAAATCTTGGTCTTCGTCATCTTTGAGCACGTATAAAGTTAAGTTGGCAACATTGAATGTGGCAGACACGCCGAGACCTTCTGGTAACTCAATCTCATAGGCATTATCATTAATGCATCTCAAGATCCTGTAGGGGCCACCCACTTTAGGAGATAGTTTGTTCGTCCTCTTACTAGGGAAGCGTTCCTTGCTAAGATGGATCCAGACAAGGTCCCTAGGGGCATAAACAATTCGTTTCCTTTCGCAACTTCCCACTTCCTTCTGTCGGGCCACAGTTTTAGCTAATTGCTCGACAATTCTTTGATGTAACCTGTGAAATTCCTCAATACGGTACAGGCTGGATTAACTCTCCCTTTATGTAGTTGGATTGTTAACTAAGTCCAAAGATAGGTTCGAGTTAAGTCCATAAACAACCTCAAATGGTGATGTTCCAGTGGAGCTATAAGTGGAGTGATTGTAGGCAAATTCAATAATGGGTAGGCATAAATCCCAATCACAAAGGTTCTTTCTAATAGTAGCACGTAGGAGATTATCGATGGTTCTAAATAGGAGATTACTCTCTACTTCAATTTGGCTATCTATCTAGGGGTGGCAAGAGGTACTGAACACGAGCTTAGTGCTGAGTTTCCTCCATAAAATCTTCCAAAAGAAGCTCGTGAATTCAGAATCATGGTCGGTCACAATACTCTTTAGCACTCCATGTAGTCGCACAATTTCCTACAAAAAGAGATTAACGATGAATAAAGCATCATTAGTTCTGTAACAGGGGATGAAGTGGCCCATCTTGTTGAACCGATCGACCACCACCATGATCGAATCGTGTCTTCTCAACGTATGAAGAAGGTTGAGCATGAAATCCATGCTTAGATAGGTCAATGCCCGTTCAGGAATTGGTAGGGGTGTATACTCTCCATAAGGTTCTCTCCTTTCTTTTGCATACTTACACACCTTGTACCTCTCAAGTATTTGATGCACATCCTTCATCATCCTAGGCTAGTAAAAGTGCTCCTTCAACATCTTAATTGTCTTCTTTTTGCCAAAATGGCCAGCTAAATCCCTAGCATGAGCTTTTCGAACCAATAGCTCCCTTACAAAACCACTCGGCACACAAATCTGCTTTCCCTTCATCTAGAAGCCCTCACTCAAGTAGAATTTGTTTACAACTCCTCTATTACTGCACTTGGCTACTAAAGGCCCAAAATATAGGTCATGCTCATATCGATTAGGTAAAGTGCCAAATCCAAGCACTTTAGCTTGCAACGTCGTAATGAGGGTATGACGGCGAGGGAGAGCATCAGCTACTATGTTGGTGCTTCCCTTCTTATACTTAATGACATAGCAAAAGATTTCTAAGAACTCAACCCACTTAGCGTGACACTAAGAAAGCTTTTATTGCCCGTGAAGATGCTCGAGAGATTCATGATCCAAATAAATGATGAATTCTCTTGGCAATAGATAATGTCGCCAATTCTGAAGTGTACGGACAAGGGCATAGAACTCCTTGTCATAAGTTGAGTAATTTAAGACTACACCTCAGAGTTTTTTATTAAAGTAAGCAATAGATCGGTGCTCCTGCATAAGGACAGCACCAATGTAAACACTAAATGCATCACATTTAACCACAAAAACCTTCTCAAAATCTGGTAGGGTTAGTATTAAAGCATATATCAACTTACACTTCATATCTTCAGAACTCCTCTAAGCCTTTTTTGTTCATTTAAACTCAACGTTCTTCATAGTCAATTTAATCAATAGTGCAGTTATGGAGCTAAAGTTCTAAATAAATCTTTGATAGAATGAAGCTAAGCTGTAGAAGCTCTTGACCTTGGCTGCGCTAGTCGGTGTAGGCCACTCATTAATAACTTTGACCTTTTCCTCATCAACTCGAACTCTACTCCTTGAAACGACTTATCTGAGGAATACAATCACGCTTTGACAGAATACGCATTTCTTCAGGTTGCTAAATAATTTCTCAGCGTAGAGTATGTTAAACACCAATCTCAAATGCTTAACATGAACGAGAAGGTCGGCACTGTAGACTAGAAAATCATCAAAATAAACCACAATGCATTTGCCTATCAATGTTCTAAGTACATGATTCATGAGCCGCATAAATGTATTCGGCGTGTTAGTTAAACCAAACGACATAACCATTTACTCAAATAGACCATCCTAAGTCTTAAAGGTTGTTTTCCATTCATCGCCTAGTCTCATTCGTATTTAATGATACCTACTTTTTAGATCCATCTTCGAAAAGATGTATGCACCATGCATTCATCGAGCATGTCATCCAATTACGGGATCAGGTATCGGTATTTAATAGTAATCTTATTGATGGTACGGTTGTCAATGCACATCCTCCATGATCCATCTTTCTTTAGTACTAGCACGACTGGGACGGCACATGGGCTCATGCTCTCATAGACATATCCGTAATCTACTAACTCATCAACTTGTTTTTTAAACTTAGCTGCCTATTTAGGATTGAGTCTATAGGTGGGTCGATTCGGTAGGGCTACTCCAGGTTAAAGATCGATGCAATGCTCAATTCCTCTCAAGGGAGGTAATCCTTTTGGCATCTCGGCAAGGAAGAGGTAAGTAAATTCCTGAAGTAACTACTGCACTTCAACAAGTAAGTCTTCAACCTCTTTAACCTCTAAGTGTCTCCTAACCAAAAGGAGTCATAATCCTCGGCCTTGACCTCTTGTACAAACTAAGCTCGGGAAATCACCAAGGACTTCTACTATAGAGATCTAGCAACCTTTTCCTAAGCTTCTTACACTTCCTTAAGAGTCATAGGTATCAATATAACTTTCTTCCTGTGCTTTTGAAACATGTAAGTGTTTCTATACCCATCGTATAACACTCTTAAGTTAAATAGCTATAGTCGATCAAGTAATATGTGAGATGCACACATGGGGAAGACATCACACATCACCTCGTCCCTGTACTTATCACCAATAGTAATCGATACTCTGACTTGCTCGAACACGTGTAATCCTCCTTTCTCATTCTACCAGTGAATCTTATACGGCTTAGGGTGTGGAAGACTCGGCAATTTCATGGCTTTAACTACCCCTTGTGCGATGATGTTGGTGTAGCTCCCTCCATCAATGATCATAGCCATAGCTTACCATTTACTCGACAATTCATATGAAAGAGGTTCTCTCTTTGCTCATTTTCATTAGCCATAAAAGCATTGAGAGATCACCGAACAACAAAGCAATACTCGGCTTCGCCTTTAGGGGGTATCTCGGCCTCCTGATCTTCCTCAAATTCTTCCACAAATTCTTCTAGCATTCGATCGGTTGCCACTTCTTCCTCTCCTTCACTTGCACTTTCTACTTTAAATTGGGGCTTGTCTCCCTTTATGGTCATAACTGGGCAGTTCGGATATTGACTAGCCATGTGTCCATAGCCAAGGTATTTAAAACATTTAATTTCTCAGGTTTTCCTTCTTAAACTCTGACCCTAGTCTCTTCGAATCTCAGGTTCCTCGGTTTTGCTCTTACCTTGACCTTCGTCTGATTAGCTTAGCACGTGACCTCAGCGTTCCATCTCGAAACTGTTTGATGCCCTGTCATTCCTTGGTCTACTCGATAGGATAGTCATATTTAGCACCATGGTTTAATTACTCGGCATTCAATTAGCCTGGTTTCACCGTTGCCTTTCAACTTTCTAAGCCACACAGATGGTTTCATCTAAAGTTGTAAGGCTTTCTAACTCCACAACATGACCAATCTCAGCTTGGAGTCCCGAGATAAACTGTACTATTGTGAATTGTAACCAAGAACAGATAAGGCCAGTCGCTAAATGGGTTTAAGTTTATAGAACACTTAAAAAGGGTAAATAGGGAAAGGTACGAAAAAAGGCAAAAATGATGAATAAAACTATAAGTAAAAAACCCATGAACAGCTTCAAAGGATTTGACGCACTAATGAAACTTCTAAGAACTCACGGCATAATTTGATATGACGTACGAACTGGTCCAACGAGGTTACTCGCCACCTAACCTTGCTTAAGGGAAAGGGTAAAAGTGATGCCGAAAGTAAACAACAGTATTTATGTAGGGAAGAAAGTACTCAAAGTGTATTGAAGCTAATTTGATCTTTACAGTTACAAGTATAAGGGTATTTATACCCGTAAGTTAGGGTAACTTTCCTAAAAGGGAAAAGACAATAAGGGCATTTCCTAAAGAAGCAATGTATACGAGACAAAAGGGTAAAAATAAATATACAAGGAAAACAATCACTGGTGCTATAGATTCTACATATGATACTGTATACATAGCGATGCTGCATTGGCGAGGTTGTTAGGAGATGTGGACAAAAAGTACGGATAGATAGGCTAATCCGAGCAAGGATGGCTTAATCAGTTCGGATTCTCCCTCTCTCGACTTCTCTGTAAGGATAATGCTGAATGATTGGTCGACTCAGTAATAAAGAGTAATCGTCAACTCAATATACCACAGAATAATTGGAGGTCATATGGCTCGACATTAGAGGTGACTCGGTAAGGAGGTACTTGGCCTCGGTAAGGAGGTACTTGGCCTCGGTAAGGGTTAGTTGGAGTAAAAAGATTCGTTGTACCAACCCCTCTAGTCTTTAAGCTTGGCTGCAGGGCAAGGGTCCTGCAGCTTAATTCCCATCACGTACTAAAGCTCGAGTCTCAAGCTCGTCAATATCACATCGTATCATGAGTAACCAAAACTCTTGGACATAGTCATCTACGAACCTATTACCTTGCCTCAAGTCTTGGAGTTGTCGAAAGGTATCCTGTTCATAGTGTTCGGCAATGAACCTATTCTTCAGAACTCTCTTCATCTCGTTCCATGTTTGGACCTTACGTCAGGTCCTTAAGCAAACATTCTGTAGATTCTTCCACCACATTGTCGCATACCCAAAAAATTCTAACGCATCCATTTTAATGTGGACAGCATCCTCATAATCATAGAAGTCAAATATCTTTTTGATTTTCTCTTCCCAGTCCAGGTAGTCATCAATACTACCAGACCCGTTGAAGTTTGAAATTTATACCTTAAGATGTTCAGCACCTCTTAACGCTTTAAACTCTCACTCATCAATCCCAATATATCAATCTTCTTCTTCTTCGTACTCTTCCACTTCGTCTAACTCTAACCTTCTCCTTGCAACTTTATTGGCACATCGCAGTGGTGTGTGGTTCATAGAAAGGCTTCTAGAGCTCACTCATTCATCTGCCTTCTCAACCTATCTCTCATTTCTTGGCCCTCCTTAGCAACTCTTTCATGCAGTCCATTCTTTAAGACCCTATTTACTAAGATAGCTAAATTGGCCACAATAACAGTAAGATCTTGTATCTGCTCATCAGTAATATATGGTGTTTGTTAGGTAACTCAACCATGACCATGAGCATCACTTTCGACATCATGAATCTCTCCATGTACACTAGGGTTAGACATTCCTAACACAAAATTTCAGTAACTACGCTTCACACAGATGGCTACAATGACACATAATATCTTGAACAGTAGACTGACTATTACTACACAGCTCTTGGTCTCAACCTCAACCTCGAGCTTTGATACCAAGAATATATGGTGTGCTTAAGAGCTCAATTATCACTAGGACTTACTAAGATAGATTTGAACTGAAATGGGTCCTTCGAGATATTGAAGAAAATTAAAGGGAAATGGTCCACAATTGAACAAGAGTAGCTAACGTGAAGCTTCTCAAAAGATGTAACTTACCAATGAACACAACACAACTTGACACCACACTTGATATGACATACAAGTTAATGTCAAGGTCTACCTAACACTAATCCTAAGCTACTCAACAAGATTAGATAAGAGTGTATGAAATATGGACTTGGAGAGGATTGTCTCACAAGAATAGAATATTTAGTATTAAAATGTAAGTTATATCCAACTTACAAAAGAAAATGACTATTTATAGTAAGTCTCTAAAGTAACATTACCAATAATGAAATTACAGGATAGTATATATAAAAAGGGGATTCCTAGTACATACCAAGAAGGGTAAAAAGGACAAAAGACCAAAAATGGAAAAATAGTACAATGTTAGACGAGGTGGATAGGTGGCAATGCAACATTGGTCCCATACAAATATTCTTTAAGCACAACAGGCGAGAGGGGTTAAAATGTTGCGACAATAAAGGGGCCAAGTTGAAAGAGATGGTGGCATGCTAAGAGAAAACTATTCAGCTATTCAAGTGAGTGTTTAGTCACTTGGTAAGAACTTCTCGGCAGTGGTTGGTCAGATTACTCGGCACAGGGTCCTCGGCAAGGGAATGGTTGGTATCATCACTACCAAGTGTACAAATCAATGTATGACAATTAGGGAAGCTCAAGGAGTTCAGCTACATTCTTTCGGCATAAACTTTCTCATCATCAATAGGTTGCTAAGAGAGAATTCGTCAAGTGAAGGATTAGAGTCCTCAGATCCGTGTGTAAGTAATGGGACCATTGGTTAGCAATTCATCACTTGCCCTCCTTTAGAAGAATTGAGCATTAGATCGACTTATAGCCAATGGTCACCCTACCAAACAAATTAGCCTATCGAATGAATCAAAAACAAGCTCTTAAGCTCTAAAGGCAACTTAATGAGATCATTGAGTACTGATGTACCATACTCGCTTATTAGTATCCAAGAAGGATGGAAGTTGGAGAATGAATGTAGATAATCGAGTTGTTAATAAAATTACCATCAAGTATAGGTACCTTATTCTAAGATTAGATGGCAAGTTAGATGAGTTGCACAATGCTTAAGTATTCTTGAAAATCGATTGGTATCACTAGATCAGGATAAAGCTAGCAAATGAGTGGAAACCACATTCAAGATGAGGTACAACCTATATGAATGGCCGGTCATGCCCTTTGGCCTATCCAATGCTCTAAGCATGTTCATGAGGTTAATGAACCATGTACTAAGGGACTTGATTAGTGTGTTATAATGTACTTTGATGATACATTGGCATACAGTCCTAAACTACCCAACTTATGGACCATCTTTGAATTGTCTTTGAGATTTTCTAAGTTAAGAGATTATTCAACAATCTAAAAAAGTGTTTTTTTTTTTTTTCTAAGAGGTCATTTTCCTTGGTTATGTAATAAGTGGAGGAGGCCTATAAGTAGATAAGAAGAAAATCCAAGCTATAGCCAAATGGGTGATCCCCGACCTATTGTACTGATGTAAGAAGCTTTCATGACTTAGCCTTATTTTACAAAAGATTCATTCAAAACTTCAGTATCATAGTAACCTTACACATTAAGCTAACAAAGAAGAATGCAGGGTTCAGTTAGGGAGAAAGGAAGAGAATAGCTTTACCAAAGTGAAGAAGAAGCTGACAACTATCCTTATTCTAGCTCTAATAGACTTTAGCAAGATCTTCAAGCTAGAATATCATGCTTCAGGTGTTGATATAGGAGATGTCCTTAGGTTAGAAGGATAATCTCTTGCATGTTACAGTAAGAAGCTAAAGGATGCTATCTTGAACAACTTGGTGTATGACAAGGAGCTGTATGCCCTGATTTAAGCTCTTAATGTATAGTAACACTACCTACTACCTAAAGAGTTTGTCATAAGCACCGACTATGAGTCACTATAGTACTTGAAGAGCCAGCTTAAGCTATCAAAGCGACGGATGAAATAGGTTAAATTTCTGGAGGGATTTTCCTTTGTTATCAAGTGCAAGCATGGTAAGACCAATGTAGTTGCAAATGCCTTATCCCAAAGACCTACTCCTTTATCTAACTTGTAAACCAAATTGTTAGGCTTTGCAAATGTTAAGGAGCAACATGCCCAAGACCTCCATTTTAAACCGATCTATGCCTATTGTATTGAAGGGAGAGTTGTCAATAGCTACTTTACTAAGGACATATACTTATTCTAAGGAGGAAAATTATATGTGCTAATGACTTGTTCATTGAGGGAATTATTGGTGAAGGAAGCCCATGGTAGAAGACTATTAGGTCGCTTTGGAGAAAGGGGAACTTAAGAGCTATTGAAGGCTAGGTCCTTCTAGTAGAAAATGTTGCAACATGTGCATTAACTAGTTGAAAGATACACTACTTGCAAGAAAGCGAAGAGTATAGTAGAGAAAAGAAGGATCATAGCCTTACATGTCCCGACCCAACCCTAGATGGAGTTAAGCATAGACTTTGTCCTTGACCTACCAAGAACCACATGAGGTGAAGATTCAAAGATAGTCATCGTAGACATATTCAGCAATATGGCACATTTCATGCATTACAACAAAACTAATGATGCTTTGACTATTTCTTCTCTTTTCATACTAGAGATCATTAAGCTACATATAGTAACACAGAGCATTATTTTTTATAGAGACCTAAAGTTCGTAAGTCATTTCTAAAAGACCTTGTAGTGTTAATTCGAGATGAAACCAACGTTCAATACTTCGTGCCATCCCCAAATGAATAAATAGAGGTTGTTAACCACATTTTGGGATCTTTGCTCTAAGATATAAAAGGATGAAACCTAACTAATTAGGATATATGCTTGCCTATAGTGGAATTTGCCTATAATCTATCTATTCATAGCACAATGAGTAAGACACCCTTCAAAATTATCTATGGTTTCAACCCTGAGCTATCACTTAATCAAGTGCTTATACCTAAATCCAACCAAGATGACCTCAGTATTGAAAAATAAGCCTAAGCTTTACAAAGATCTATTATAGAGTAATTGAAAAATTAGTTTGAGTTGTAGAGATGTTAGAATAAAAGAGCAAAGGAAGGAAAGGAAGGTAATTCTAGCCAGGTGACCTAATATGAGTACATCTAAGCAAGGAAAGATTTCTAAACAAAAGGAAGAATAAGTTATCTACTTGAGTTAAAGGTTCGTTTATGATACTCTAAAAGATAAATGACAATGCATACCCATTAGAGCTACCAGAAGAGTATACAGCTTCTAACACATTTAAAATTGCTGACTTAAGCCCTTACATGCTTAACGGAAATGCCCAATAGGAAAGCTCTTTTGGAATTGATTTCGAATCCCAATCAGCTGGAAGGCATGATAAGAATCAACTTCAAGGTCCTATCATCCATGCTTGGGCAAGGGGACTTGATAGCTTAGTACGTAGAATCATCTCCATCTAACCTAGTTTAGAAGAAATGTCCCTTCTTAATTGAACTAACCTAGTCTTCTTCCCAAGTTACAATTAGCTATTGATGTTACTTTTGACTCAAGCTTAAGTCTAACTTAAGCTTTTTAATAGCTTAGCTAGCTCAAGGAGATTGAATAACCCACTGAAAAGCTTAGACGAGTTGGTTTCGAACTAATTGTTAGGAGCCAACTAGCTTAGGAACCTACTTTATTGAGCTACCTCTAAACCTTATACGTTCATTATGTTCACTAGATTATTAACCAAGCAATGGTTGCCACTTATCTCTAACACTTCTTTACTATACTATATTTGTCATAATATTCTTTTACTCTTTTCCCATCTTTAGCCTTTTTCTTTTGAACCTTCAACTCAAGATTTACTTTATTGCGTATGTTCTCTTTTTAGTAATTGCCTACATCTAAAGGAATGCCTTAGAAAGACAAATATACGCTCATTTTGTACAGTTGAAATAGTTAGTTAATCATTAATATAGTGAATATTCAGTATTTCTTTATTGTTGTTGATAAGTAAGCTTTCACACTACTTAGTCCTATGCCCCACTCTTATTAGCCCCTTTAATAAGGATTATGGTGAGAAACCTATATAATTAGCTTATGCATCATATCAAGCTTAGTTACTTGGTTCGTGCAAGGTTAGTGGTGCATCACATCCACTAACCAATACATAGTTTGCTAAAACTCTAGACTTTCCCATCTACTCTAAAGCCATATCATAGACTCAAATTCACCCCAATATTGCCATACTTGTCAACTCTTACCGTAGCATATCAAGTTTGACCTATATGTTTTCTATTTGCTTGAAACTCAGTTGTAAGGATAAAGGACAAATGCATTACAAGCGAATCTTGGTTTATAGCATATGATATGTAATGCATCGAAGAGCTTAGTTATCATTAAGGCTTACCATGGATAAGGGATGGATCCTTTAAAATATTAAAGAAATGCAAATGAGGTAAAACTAACTAGTAGCTACATAAAGCGACTCCTTAGATATGACCCACTGATGAGCTCAACATGACTTAGCCCTTACTTGACATGACCCATAAGTCATGGATTAAGGTCCACTTGGCAATAATCCCTAACTACCAATGAAATTGGATAAAGTGTAGACATAAATTTGGAGGGGTAATCTCATAAAGAAGATGAATATTCAAGTATTAGGCAAGATTGATTCCAACTATGTAAGGAAGAGACCAATTATAGTATGTCTCTTTAGACAATAAAGAGAGGGGCAATTACACAAAGGGAAATTTTTAAATACATTAACCATGTAATTACTCAATGGGGTATAAAGGAAAAATGCAGCAAAAGGGAATGAAGAACCCTTATTTTTTCTCCTTATATTTTTAGGATTTACAATAATAAAAAAAAAGGTCTTAATATGAAAAAGTACAAAAAATTTGAAAAATTGAGAAAAATACTCAAAATAGAAAATGTAGGAAAAACGAAATAAAAAAAATAAAAAATTGGAATTTTGGAAAATTAAAAGTTTTGGGTCATTTAAGGGTCATTAGGTCAAGCAGGCAAACTTAAATGTCAAGATAAGCATATGCAATTTTATAAAACTATAGTTTTTATGGAAAAATAGGTATTTTATTGAAAATTAATTTTTAGATTAGGTTTGGCCTACTTGTTTTCGAAAAATTCTAGAAATGGATCATTTAAATTGATCATGATTTCAAATGGCACCTCAATTGGACCTAAATTAAATATTTTATGAGCAATTAAAGTTTAAAGTAAAGTTGAACATTAAATAGAATTGAGCTCGTAATTCTATAAATTGGCCCATTTTGAGAATAATTTTTCATATATGCTTAATACACTTAATAATTGCTCACGAGGATAGATCGATTTTCCATGATTCTAAAGGCTTAGGCTAATTTTTAATGCTCGAAGTTCATTTGATGTTTTATTGAAATTAACATAGAAGAGTTTATAATAAATTTGCACTAAATTAAATAAGGAACTAAGCATAGATTAGTTGGCTTTAGCATACATCATGCATGCAAGAGGAAAATAGAGGTCCTTGGTTCAATTTAAGAGAGAGGCATGTTTGCATTTTTTTTTTTTTTTTTGGCATGCATAGTTCACGCTTACACTAGGTGCATGGTGTCTTAGTCTAGGGTTTTCTCTAGCTCACAAATGGACTGTATAGCACTTACTATCCTACTTCTACATTAGTAAGCAAGTCCAACTCACATGCAATGCTAGCTAACAAAGTCTAAACCTGTAAGTAACACGAATAACAAAGAAAGTCGACAATAATATAAGGAACACAGGCATGAATGAAAAAATGAATAGCATACTTTTATTAATTCCAATAGTATTACAAAGCTATGAGGTGTATGTGCATGAAGGTAATGTACATATAACATGTGCTGTAAGTAGTGATCAACCAACGTAGTGAGTAAAAACTTCAATCTAGAAGAGTACTTACACACCCATAAAGAGCTTTATGGATATTTTTAGGCCTAGCAAGAGGAGACATTAAAATTGGTGAAATAGTATCACTTTCTAAAAAGTGAAAATTTCTAATAATAATAAGGCTTTAGCTAAAATGGAAAAAAAGTCCTCCTCTGTGTTACAATAGGTACAAAAAAATAAGCCCTTACTAGTACAAGTACGTTACAAAAATAGGACCCTAACATCTTCCTCCACTTAATTCTGTTAACATCCTTAGCAATATGTACTAGAGCTTAGATCTGGTGGTAGAGGTCTTTTAGCTAGCAAGGCTAACTTTCTCTTAGATAAGGGCTTAAACTCTTCTTTAGCCTCCCAACTAGTATCTTTTTTTCCTTGATCTCTCTACTTGACTAAGTACTTTGTATGTTCTTCTTTAGTAGTGGGATCTCTAATTCTTCACTCTATAAGGATGTCTTCTATGACTTGACTCAGGTTGAACTTGATCTTAACATACAACTGCTTAGACACATTACGAGATGGGTCTTCCATGTTTGAATAAAATGGCTTCAAGACATTAACATGAAAAGATGGGTAGACCTTCAACCATGCAGAATGCTCGACCTTATAGGCTACTCTTTCAATCTTCGAGATGATAGAAACTGGACCAATGTACTTTTGGATCAATCTTATGTCCTTGTTCCTTAATAATCTAACCTATTCTGGAAGAAGCTTTGTAAGGACCTAATCTCTAATATTAAACTCTCTAGGTCAACGGTTCTGATCTACCCATTTCTTTATCTTCTTGGAAGCCTTCTTAAGGTATACTTTCACTACTTCTGAACTCTGCTTTTAATCCCTAATGAATTGATAAGCTCTTAGGCATCTCTCGATATATGGTGCAACCATTGTGTGGGGTAATAGTGGTTGTTTACTTGTAATGATCTCTATAGGGCTTTTATTAGAGGAAGAGCTCCTATAGATTTTGAAACAGAACTAAGCAATATCCAGTAAGTCAACCTGATTCCTCTTGTTGGCATTGACAAAGTGCCGAAGGTATTCCTCTAATAAACGACTGAATCTCTCTATCTGTCCATCACTTTATGGATGGTAGCTGGAGATCATGCTTAACTTGGAACCTAGGTAGAACAACTCTATCCAAAACTTCCTTGTAAAAGTGGTATCCCTATCACTTATAGTATTCTAAGGCATACCCTAGAACTTCACCACATGCTTGAAGAAAAGCTAGGCTATCTCTTCTATGCTAAAACTCTTTGTGGTAGGAATAGAGGTGGCATACTTAGAAAACATGTCAACAACAACAAAAATGGATGAATGCTCCCCTACTTTTGGTAGGGAAGTGATAAAGTCTATAGAGATACTGTCCCATGGATGAGATGGCATTGGAAGTGGCTTTAATAAGCTTGCAGTTTTCTGCTTCTCAACTTTGTTTTGTTGGTAGGTTAAGCAAGTCTTCATATAACTCATCACATCTTCCTTCATATCTGGCCAATAATAACCTTGCTTCAATAAGCTTAATATCCTCTGCTAGTCGGGATGTCCAACCCATAGAGTATCATGGCACTCTCTCATAAGCGCCCTCCTCAAGTTGCACACCTTCGAGACATATAATCGATGCCCCGTTTTACCCAAAATCTACAAGTCTTCCCTTCCTCAACTAATAGCTTGAGATTTTTAGCCATCAGGTCTTGACTTATATGCTACTTGATTTGTTCTTAAATTAAAGTCAAGATTCGACTTACTGACTGGTGTGCAATCTGTGCTTAGCTAAATCAACTCACCTACTCAAAGCAACTACTACTTGATTAATCCGCCCGCTACAACACTAAATCTCCATATCAAACTCTATAAGGAAATCTTGTCATCTAGCTTGCTTAGTCGAGAGTTTCGATTAAGTCAATATATGGCTGGCAGTAGAATTGTCTGTCTTTACTAGAAACTTTGATCCTAGCAAATAATGTTTTTAAGTCCTTAGACAGTAAACAATTGTAAGTAACTCCTCTTCTTGGGCTAAGTACCTACGCTTCATTTGATTTAGCTTCCTACTCTCATATGCCTCTAGATGAACTTCTTACATCAACACTCCACTTAATGTAATGTCTAAGGCATCCATGTAGGCTTCAAAAGGCTTAGAAATGTCAGGAAGTGCAAGGACCAGCTCATTCATCTCTACACGCTTCAACTCTTCGAAGGCACTTTAACATCCCTCATCCCATGACCATGCTTGGTCCCTCTTCAATAGATTTATAAGGGGTATAATTCGATGGGAATATCCTTCAACAAATCTTTTGTAGTAATTTGTGAGTCAAAGGAAGGACTACAACTCTGTTATACTCTTAGGTACTAGCCACTATCTGATTGCTTTCACCTTAGTTATATCCATTCAGATCCACCCTTCTTCAACAATATGACCTAAGAAGTTGATGCGCTTTTGGGTAAGGGCACATTTCTCTCACTTCACATAAAAATGATTCTCCTACTACTTCTCAAAAACCATTTGAAAGTTCTTTACATGGTCTTGTAATGTCTTGCTATACATAGCAGTGTCGTCTAGATATATGACTACAAATTTGTTGAGATATTTACGAAATACTTTATTCATTAAGGTGCAAAATGTTACAGGAGCATTGGTGAGAATGAAAGGCATCACCATGAACTCATAAGTGCCATATTAGGTTACATATGTCATTTTAGGCTCATCACCCTTAGCAATGCGAACTTGATGATAGTCTAAGTGAAGATCTAGCTTTGTAAAGTACTTAACCCTATTCAATTGATCAATTAGATCGACAATTAGATGAGTTGGATAATGATTCTTCATTGTCAACTTGTTTAGAGCTTAATAGTTGATACATAATCTCAAACTCCCATCCTGCTTCTTCTGAAATAGAACAGGAGCCTCGTATAGTACTTTAAAGGGTCGAATGAAGCTTGCCTCTAATAACTCATCCAACTACTTCTTCAATTTGGCAAGTTTGAGAGGCAACATTCTATAAGAAGCTCTGATGGGTAGTTTAGTACCAGGAATTAGCTCGATCTCATGGTCTACTGATCGTCTGGGAGGTAACTCCTGTAGGAGCTTATCAAGCATCACAAAATTATACTCCTTCATGACACTCTCTATTACCACCCGGTATCTCCATCTTTCTTGCTTCCTCTTTCTCTATAAGGATACCCAAGGAAGTCAGCTTTTGATGTTTAAGCCCTTTATTCAGTTGGAGTACCAATGGCATCATAGCCCCAATATTCTTCCCTTCCTTGCCATTGTTGCTTACCCTATTTCTCTAAATTGTCACACATCATGGCTTTTCACTCACGAATAATAAGCAATCTACTGTGAGTACAAGAGAAACTCTGACTTTTCTCAAGAAATCTATTCTAAGGACTATGCTAAAGTTGTCCAATGGAATAATTATGAAGTTGAGATTTCCACTCCAATCCCCAACCCTCACTTTCACTCCTCTTACAGCTCCTTGGATAGGATGAGCCTTGTAGTTAACGACTTTAATCTGGCTAGTGTCTTCAGCAAGTACAAGCCTCAACCTTTTTGCCTTAAGTACATCAATGAAGTTGTGTGTAGCACTAGAGTTTACCATTGCACTAGTACTCTTGTTGTTGATGCTCAACTGGATATAGATCAACTCATTATTGGTTTTGGGCTTACATTGCACTAAGGAACTCTTTCCAATAGTTAACAACATATGTAACACACCCATTTAGGGTTGAACTTCCCCATCACTCCCTGACCCTTCATCTTGGCATACACTCTCTACCTTTTGTGCCATAGGATTAAGTGTAGCCCTACGTGGACATTCAGCTACTTTATGTGGACCATTACATAGAAAACAAGAGAATGAAGGCTTCTTACCTCCACTAGTTGCCCTACTCTTTTTGAACTAGTGAGAGTTGTAGGATTTCCTCTAACCCCCTCTAATGTTACTACTTTTACTATTGTTACTTAAGGCTCCCTTACCCTTAGGTTTGCTCGACTTCACTAACTTTCTATCCTTGTGTCTTGTTGATACATTTTTTCCTTTATTGTCATGAGTGTAGTTAGTTAACCACTCAGGTCCTAACTGTACTATAGCTAAGTTTGTGACTTGTTGCCTCTATAACTCATTCTTGGCGTAGGGCTTCAATCCTTCTAGGAAATAAAATAGCTTATCATCTTTAGCCGTGCTCTTGATATCCAACATCAATGTTGAGAACTTACAAACGTACTTTCTGATGTCATCACCCTGTCAAAGTTCCCTTAACTTCTCTCGAGCATTATACTCAACATTCTTAGAGAAAAATTGAGTCCACAACTCAGCCTTCATCTCAGCCAATGTATTTACATGAGCATTGCCATTTTAGATCTCTTCATACTTAGTGCACCACTATAGCTTGACATCATTAATTAAGTACATTACTGTCATGTGATCTTTGTTCTCTCATCATGTGTCCCCACAATGGCAAAATACTACTTTATATCATATAGAAAGTTCTCTAACAACTCGGCATCCTTTATGCTAGTGAATACCTTAGGCTCAAGCATCTTCAAATGTCCTACATGAGCAAGAACATTTACAAGAGCAAAAGTAAGGGCAAGAGGATTCCTTACAGCTCGAGTCAAAATAGCTACTTGTACCTTTAAGTCCTCAACAATTTCAGTTGAGGCATGAGTATTAACATGTCTTCTCAAGTCTTCTACTTAAGCCCCTAATTGTTGTCTTACCTCATTGATCGTCATGTGCATTTCCTCTCTAAGTGTCTACACTATAACACTGAAATTCTTAACCATCTCTACCATCTTAGCATTCATAAGCTACTGGGCCTTTAACCCGTAGTCAAGCCCGAGGGCTAAAGGGAATGGTAAGACTGATCCTCCTACTTCAGCCGACTCCTGTCGAAGTCGAGTATCTCCTTGCCAATCAACTCTACATGCTGAACCATATGACTACCACTTTTTGAAGGTTTTATGCTAAATTGTAGAATGTTAGATAACAGCTAAACCATGTATGCTTATTTACTCACATCCAAGCCGACCAATTGCTTAACATCATCCTTATTGAGAAGCCGAGAGAGCAAGACCCTAGACTAATCTTCAGTCACCCCTACTTAGAACAAGTAATCTGATTATACTCCTTTGTTTACATCCTCCAACAGCCTTACCAATGCACCTCTACTACATGTATAGGACCACGTGTAAAATCTGTTACTTTAATTATTGTTTTTCTTGAATATTCATTTTTGCCCTTTGTATTCTTTGTACATTACTTCTTTAAGAAATCCTCCCTTTTTGTCTTTTTCCCTTTTAGGCAAATTGCCTTAACTTATTGGGTATAAATACCCTTATACTTATAGCCAAAATCAATCAGATTATCATCAATAGACTAAATATCCTTCCTCTTGTAAACACTTATTGTTAATGGTCATTTCACTATTATTCTAACCCTTAAGCAAAGTTATGTGGCGAGTAATCTTACCAAACCAATTCGTGCGTCATATTAAGTTGTACCATAAGTCTTCGAAAGTTCCATTGTTGTTTCATATCCTTTGGAGTTGTTGGTGGTTTTTGCTTACTGTTCATTTACTCTTTCGCGCATTCCCCATCACCCCTTTTTTAAGCTTTTGACAAGCTTGGACTCGTCCAATGACCGGCTTTCTCTATTCTTGGTTACAGTTCGCATTATCTTAGTATCAGAGTGGAGGTTTCACTTGAGTTATAGTAGATTGTTTTGAAGTTCTATCTATATACTATTTTGTGTATATGAAATAAAGTAAGTTACTGTGTTCATTTGACTATTGAGTTTGCTGGTTGTTAAATTTTTGGTTTGCAGAAGTGTTTGCTGAAACACCTAATTGAAGAGTTAGAAACCAAGATCTATCAAATAAAATGATGGAACCAAGTATTAAGGTTGGTCTTAGAGATGACAATAGTGGTGTTGTTTACCATGGTTGATAGTCTTAAGGTATCCTTAGGAGCACTAATAAGAGACCCAGTGAAGTAACTAACCTCTTAGTAGATTTAACTCGAGCTATTCTTGCGTTAGCTAACTAACCTACTAAAGCTATGCAATGCACCCTACAAGCTGCTTGACCTGTGAGAGGTTAGAGCCCAGCTTGATAAGGAGGAGTAGGTAGACAAGTAAGGAGAAGGCTTAACTTAGGAGACATAGATGAGGAAGAGTATTTCAAAGAAGAAGAGCAAGTTTGAGCACCTAAAGCATCAGACCATGTAAAGCTTCAGATTTCGAGCTTCAATAGGTCTGAAAGTGTGGATGAATACTTAGAGTGGGAAGAGAAGGTGGAGCGTATGATTGACTATTACCAATATGAAGATTACAAGAAAGTGAGAATTGTTGCTATTGACTTCTTTAGATATGCCGCTATATGGTGGAAAAATTTCTAGACTATAAGGAGATGAGAAAGATATAAAGAGATTAATACTTAGCCTGAAATGAAGAGAATACTCTGAAATAGATTTGTACTGGATACTTATATGTAAGATACTAATACTTGACTTTAAGAGCTGAGACAAGGAGGCTAATTTATTGATGAGTATGTCTAAGAATTTCAAATGCTTATGATCTGCTATAAAGTGGAGGAACCACCAGTATGAACAATCTTAGGTTCCTTATTGGATTGAGAGGTGATAATCGAGATGTTGCGAAACTCCAACAATTTACCACAATGGATGAAGCCATTAGAATAGCCAAATGAGTGAAGAGGTAGAAAAGAAGCCGAGTACCAACTAAACTACCAACTAATTGACTAGGATAGGGAAGTGATTGAGCTTAGTCAAGTATTGAGCAGATCTGAAGGGTGGATGTCTAAGCTGAGCAAAAGGGCTAACCTGATGGTGATGTGCCAACCCAAACTTATGAGAAAGGGCAAGCAAGGATTTGGTAGGAAAATGAGCTAGATCAAGTATTTCAAGTGCCAAGGGTTCGGACATATGGTTGCTTAGTGCTCGAACTAAAGGACTATGGTCATCAAGGGAGACGTCCCAAAGTTGGAAGTAGAAAGTACTGATGAAGAACCCAAAGAGGAGGAGAGCACTATTGAGAATGAAGTTTCTCAAGAAAACGAACTCATTGAAGAGGATGTGTTTGCTGAGGACTTGGATCAGTTGATCTTGGTTGTCTAATGTACAATAAACATGGAACCCTCATGTGAGGTGGCGTAGAGAGAGAATTTGTTTTATATCACTTGTAAGGTGAATGATTAGGTGTGTACTCTCATTAGGGATAGTAGTAGCTATACCAAAGTAGCATTAGCAGACCTAATCACAAAATTGAAGTTACCAATTGTTATACACTCAAAGCTATACAAGTTATACTAGTTGAGTGAGAAGAAAGCATTACATGTCATTTGACAAGTATTACTGCCGATCACTATCAGAAATTACTCTAACCAGATTCTCTACGACGTACTACCCATGTGCGCTTCTTATGTGTTGCTAGGCAGACTGTAGTTATTTGATAGAAGAGTTATCCATGATGGATACTAGAATATGTATATGTTCGAGAGGATGGTAGAAAGATCACGCTAAACCCAATGCTACCGAGTGAAGTTAACAAATTGCAAGCCAAACTTGCTTATGGATCGAAAAAGACTCTAATGATGAGTAAAGCTGAGCTCCAAGAGACCCTTAAAGTTGATGCATTGACCCTCATGTTAGTCAGGCGACTATTAAAGTTAAAGGAGCGAGGTAAACTACCCTAAAAAGTAAAAGAGTTACTAGATGAGTACACCGATTTGTTCCCAAAACAGTTACCTAAAGGATTATCCCCTATCCAAGGTATAAAACATTGCATTGACTTAATACCTAACGCCACCTTAATGAATAAGCCAACTTATCGGATGAGTCCCGAATAGACTTCTAAGCTTTAATGGCAAGTAAATGAATTACTAGAGAGAGGGTATGTTAGGGAAAGCCTTAACCCTTACGCTATGCCAATGCTTCTAGTGCCGAAAAAGGATGGAACCTAGCGAATGTGTGTTGACAGCCGTGCAGTGAACAAGATAATGATAAAATATAATTATCATATCCTAAGATTGGAAGACATATTGGATGAATTGAGTGGACCCAAGATCTTTAACAAGATTGATTTGAAGTTTGGCTGCCATCAAATTCGCATAAGGTTAAAAGATGAGTGGAAAACTATGTTCAAAACTCAACATGGACTCTATGAGTAGATGGTCATGCCATTTGGCCTATCGAATTCCTCGAGCACTTTCTTGACGTTAATGAACCATGTGCTTTGACATCCAATAGGGAAGTGTGTCGTGTCATATTTTGATGATATCCTTGTATACAATGGCGACATGCCTAATCAATATGAACATCTTCGAGCCATACTGAATATCTTCCATATCGAGAGATTATTTGGCAACCTTAAGAAGTGTTGTTTTTGCTTGGAGAAAGTGATATTCTTGGGCTATGTAGTAACTAGAGGAGGCTTATAAGCGAACAATGAAAAGATCTGAGCAATCATCGAGTAGCCAACTACTACTACTTGTGCCGACATGAGAAGTTTCCATAAACTGGCTTCATTTTATAGAAGATTCATCAGGAATTTTAGTACCTTCGCTACACTACTTACTAGGTTGACAAAGAAGAACACCGACTTCCGATGGGGAGAAAAGGAGGAGAGAAGCTTTATTGAGATAAAGAAAAGGTTGACCTCCACCCCTATACTAGTTCTACTTAACTTCGAGAAAATATTTTGAGTTAGATTGTGACACGTCAAGCATTGGAATAGGCATCATCCTAATGTAAGAAAGTTGATCAATTGCCTACCATAGTGAGAAGCTTAGGGGACCTCAGCTAAACTACTCTATGTATAATAAAGAACTCTTATCACTAAAAGTATGGCAGTATTATTTGTTGTCGAGAGAATTTGTCATCTACACTGACCTTGAGTTTTTGAGGTATCTTTGAAGCCAAATGAAATTATTGAAGCAGCAAGTGAGGTGGGTCAAATTCCATGAAGGGTTTAACTTCGTAATAAAATATAAACAAGGAAAGAGCAATGTGGTTGTAGATGCTTTTTCGAGAAGGCATGCACTCCTAAATGAACTGTAGACTAAATTGTTTAGGTTTACAAGCATTAAAGAATAATACTCTGGGGATTCCCACTTTGGATCCATACTTGCGCATTGTGTCAATGGAAGGATCGTAGACAAGTATCATGTAGAAGATGGATACTTGTTCTAAAGAGGGAGATTGTACGTACCGACCTGTTCACTAAGAGAATTACTAATTAAAGAAGCTTACAGTAGAGAACTCTCTAGGCATTTTGAGGAGAGGACCTATAAACTATTGAATGGTTGTTTCTTCTAGTTGAGAATGAGCCAAGGTGTACACCGAGTTGTTAAAGGCTATGCCATGTGAAAGAGGGCTAAATGTCGAGCTAAGCAAAGGAATGCAATGCCTTTGCCTGTTCCAATGAGACTATGGATTGAGTTGAGTATAGACTTTATTATTGGATTACTACAAACTGCTTGAGGCAAAGATTCTATGGTGGTCATTATGGATAGGTTCAGTAAGATGGCACACTTTGTGCCCTACTCTAAAACTAATGATGGTTTGGCTATTGCCTCTCTTTTCTTGTAGGAAATTGTTAAGTTACATGATGTACCAAGAAGTATAATATCCAACAAAGATCCAAATTTCTTGAGCTATTTCTAGAGAACTCTATGGTGACGGATGGGGACCTAATTGCTATTCAGTACTTCTTATCAACCTCAAATAGATGGCCAAACAAAGGTAGTCAACCGTGCTTTAGGATCACTACTTCGAGCTACAGTGGGTAAGAAGTTAGTTGATTGAGATGTTTATTTGCCCGTAGTTGAATTCACTTACAACTGAATCGTACATGACACTTCTAAGCAGACTCCCTTTGAAGTTGTCTATAGTCTCAATCCCGAGTTGCCCCTCGATCACACCCCTGTACCTAAGCCCGAGTAAGAAGACCTTAATACGAGAGCCCCAACAAAGTCCCTTCAACACATCTACAACAAAGTCACTTGGCATATTGACCAAGCCACCAAATGAATGAAGAGAAGGCCAAGAGTAAAACGGCTAAACAATTCCAGCTAGGAGACTTAGTGTGGTAGCACCTGAGTAAGGAAAGTTTTCCGAGCAAGAGGAGGAATAAGTTATCTGCAAGAGTTGAAGGACCTTTCAAAATCCTCTAGAAGATCAATGATAATGCCTACAAGTTGAAGCTATTCAAAGATTATGGGGTTTCTAACACCTTGAACATTGTTGACCTCATTCCATATCACCCTAACGGAGAGCTGATTGAAGACCATTCAGATTTGATCTCAAATTCAAATCAACCCAAAGGGAATGATAAGAATTAGGCTACTGAGCCTTTAACCCATAGCTGAGCCTAAGGGCTAAAGGGGATGGCAAGGCGAATCCTCCTACTCCAGCTAACTCCTACCAAAGTTGAGTATCTCCTTATCGATCAACTTTACATGTCGAACCATATGATTGCCTACTTTTTGAAGGTTTTATGCCAAATTTTAGAATGCCAAGACAACAGCCAAATCGTGCACACTTACTCAGTCACATTTGAGCTGACCAGTTGCTCATCATCATCCTTACCAAAAAGCTAAGAGAGAGAGACCCTAGACTAATCTTCAGTTACACCTACTTCGAACAAGCAATCTAATCGTACTCCTTTGTCTGCATCCTCTAACGGCCTTACCAAAGCACTTCTACCATGTATACAGGACCACGTGTAGAATTTGTTACACTAATTATTATTTTTCTTGAACATTCATTTTTATCCTTTGTTTTCTTTGTACATTACTTCTTTGCAAAATACTCCTTTTTGTCTTTTCCCCTTTTAGGCAAGTTACCTTAATTTATCGGGTATAAATACCTTTGTACTTATAGCTGAAATCAATCAGATTATCATCAATAGATTGAATATCCTCCTCTCATAAACACTGATTGTTTACTTTCATTTCACTCTTATCCTAACCCTTAAGCAAGGTTAGGTAGTGAGTAACCTTACTGGACCAATTTGTACATCATATCAAGTTGTGCCATGAGTCTTCAAAAGTTCCATTGGTGCGTCATATCCCTTAGAGCTATTCATAGGTTTTGCTTACTTTTCATTCACTCTTTTGCACATTCCCTATCGCCTCTTTTCTAAGCTTTGGCAAGCTTGGACCTATCCAATGACTAACCTTGTTTGTTTTTTGTCACAGTTTGCATCACTGATGATTGGCCTCAACTTTAACCACATTTACCAACAATGAAACCAAATCATCCATCTACTTCGAAAATCCCTTGAGGATTTCCTCCAAGCTATCTGGCTTCTTGCTCACTTCCTCTTATTATGTCATGGTTGTTCCTACTAGAATAACCTAGGCTCTAATACTAACTGTTACAGTCTGGAGCTTTCTCTATCATACAAATAGATTGTGCAACACCTTCTATGTTACTTCTACAATAGTTAGTAAGCTTAGCTTGCATAAAATGCTGGTTAACAAGGCCTAAATCTATAAGCAACATGAATAAAAAAGAAAGCCAACAATAGTATAAGGGACAAGGGCACAAATGAAAAAATGAATAGCATACTTTTATTAATTTTGATAGTATTACAAGACTATGGGGTGTATGTGCATAAGGGTAATGTATATATAAAAGGTGTCGTCAGTCATGATCAACCAATATGGTGAGTAAGAGCTTTAATGTAAAAGAATATTCATACCCCCCATAAAGAGCTTTAAGGATAATTTTAGGCCTACTAGGAGATATTAAAACCAATGAAATTATATCACTTTTTAAAAGTGAAAATTTTTAATAATAGTAAGGCTCTAGCTAAAATGGAAAAAAGTCCCACCCCCCTTAATGTTACAATATGTATAAAAGAATAAGCCCTTGCTAGCACAAATACATTACAAAAATGGGACTTTAACACTGGAGGCTCACAAAAGTTATAGTAATGGAGGCTACGTAGTCTTACCATTTTTTTTTTTTTACCTTATTGAACTTATTTGTTGACCAAATTTTATCAAGCAAAAGGTAAGAATCAATAGTAAGCATGGAGTACCTTTGAGTGGTTGTCATTTTATTCATCCATTCTATTAGTCAAAATAATATTTGAAAATTAGGAAAAATTTAAAAACATGATTTTTGCTTCAATTTAAATTTGCTTGATACAATTCCTTTTATGAAAATTAAAGCTTCTATTGGTTGTTTTAGGTAACAAAGAACAACTCGAGATCCTATTTAGACTATTATAACATCCAATATCAAGCAAAATTGAAGCAAATTAATCAAAAACATTTAATTTTTTATTTTGAATTCAATGGTGACTTTGGACTTTCTCAAACTTCTTCAAGCTAGGAATAGTATAAAAAGGGGTTAGGGATCATATTTCAATATCAAGAAACATTGAAAGTACAAGCTTCAATCGAAACTTTTTCTTTCGATAGTTAAACCCTAGCACCATCACTCTCTCTAGAAATCCTTTTCCTTTAGTTGTTTTTAAGCTAAGATACCAATATCGATAGAAACCAATTTTAGCCCTTACTATAGTCATAGCTACCACAATTAACTACTACTTAAGGCAATTGCTACCACCTAACTTGCCCAATCAACCACTGTAGCTCAAGGCATGGTGCCAAACCCATTTTCACTAATATAATGCTCATAAAAATGCAAATTCCTACTCGAAATAGTGGCTGGACATCACCATAAAAAGTTACTGCAGTTGCTACTTTCTTCTTATTCTACATGAACTACTCGTCTACTCGAATTTAACCTATTGATTTGACTCAAAACCATATCCACTCCTTTGACTTGCAAGTTAGCCCAACCAAAGTCTAGTTCCCTCTCTTTTTTCTTTTATTTGTTTTATTTTCTTTTTCTCTTTTCTCTTATTTTCCTTTACTCACATCTATAGAAAAATACAATAATGATAATAATAAATAAATAATAATAATAAATGTTTTGCCACTTAGCCCCATTTTGTTTTCTTCTTATTTTAAAAATAAATAAATAAATAAATAGAGAACTTTTTTCTCTCACTTAGGAAAAAAAATATGTTTTATCAAGTAATAAACCCTTTTTATAAGTTAGGGACCATTTAGAATTTTCAAAGAAATAAATTCATGTAAAGTTAGGACTATTTTCAAGGCTTTTTGTTTTTAATAAAATTAAATAAATGAATACTGAAACCCAATTGTTTTCTTAAATTAAAATCAACAAACAAATTAAAGTTTTATAAAAATAAAATTTGAAAGTCTAATTCTTAATAATAGGTATGTAGACACATATAAGTAACTAAGGGGTGACTTAAAATACAAAAAAAGAAAAAATTATTTTTCCCTTTTCTAAATAAATCAATTTAATTTCTCGATTTCTTCTCTTTTGTAAATAAAAATATATTTTTTTCCTTACTTGTAAATTAGATAATTCTTTAATCAAAAGGGTATTCTAAGAAATAAATTTAAATTCAAAAAGTTAAAATGATACTCATTTAGATAGATTTAATAAGTTAGATCCCAAATTCATGAATTTCTAGCTTTTTTCAAAAATCATTTTCAAAATTAGTTTTACTACGGCCTAGATGCTAGGTTATTATGAATCTACCTAGTTAGTTCTAATATAACCTCTTTCTCAACCCTGATCGACTGGTGACTCTAAATTTTTCAAAAATTATGAATAATCAAACTTTTCTTAATTTCTAGTTGATGGTTGATATTAAATGGATAGGGTTTAATATTGATTGGATTAAGAAAAATGAGAACCAACAAATCAAACTTAACAACTTGGCAACTCCACTAAAGATTGTCAAGAGGGCTAGCTACTTAAAACCTCCTAAAATTAGAATTATTTTTCAAGATACTTTCATAAGGCTACTCTACTTAAGTTTCCATGTCACCAACGAACCTTTTCTTCGAAAATGTATGAGCTTATAGAACTTGTAAACCTTTAGAGTCCACCCTTCTGAATTCATATACCTTTGGATTGGTGAATAAATAGTATTAGTGCATGCTACTAACCAAGGGTTGTTACTTTGTCGAAATTCTACTATAAAATTTGTATAATATACTTTCCTTATAATACCCATGTAAATTCCATGTAATATACTTTCCTTGCATGCCCACTGTATAGGTCATTTCCACTATAATTTTATAAATATGAAATTCTCCTTGTAAATAACATTCTTATTTCCATTTCCCTTGTAATCTTAAATTTATTATAATAATGGGATTCCGATAAAGTTGCAACCTAAATACCTGATATATTTAATTGCCATACTTTGCATATGCATTCATATGCCTCCATAATGCATTTTTTCTTTATTTATCTTTAAATATTTTATGCTTGTTATGATTAGGTTTGTAAATAATCATGTTTTGCTACCCTGTAAATAGTCCTACTATCTTTGTAAAATATTGCACTTCTCATAGAAAACTTAGATAGAAAAAATTCTTCTTGTAAAATATTATACTTCTTTATATAGTTGCCATTGTGTTACCCATTTCCTTTTAAGTTAGGAATCTTCGTAGGCTTGTATGTAATCTTTAGAATACTTAAGCCATAATTTTAGATTAATCTTTGGTTTCCTCATTTCAAAATGGTTTTTAGGGTTTCTTGAACATGTAAATACCCCTATCCATTTTCTTTATTATCTCCCTTATAAGAGAATCTCATTCCTATCCTTTTATTTTCACTTTTAATTCTTATCTTCAAATAGAAAAGGAGAAGAAGAACTTCACTTTTTTCTCATAACTTGTAAGTAATAATTAACAAGTTCTCTTCCCATTTTTGTCATCCTTTATAAATTAATCACTTAACTTTTAGAGATTCAAGAGTTTTTGGTTACTTGTAAATATCGGAATTTTCCACTTTGTAAAATCATCTCTTTACAATATTTTCCCTTTTCCAAAAGTCACAAAGGCTCCATTCTCTTTCTAGTATTTTCTTTTTGTAAAATAGTCATCAAATTTTTCATTACCATCCATATGGTTTTTTTTTTTCTTAGTTTTCCTTATTTCAGCCGTTAGTTACTATCTTAGACTTTCAAAGTTTTTTCTTTATAGCCTTTGAGTAAGAAAATCTAGACTGGCTTGCAAATAGTTATGTAAAATACTAATCTAGTGTCAGAAGTTCTTATACGTCGTTAATCTCTAGGCCCTCTCATTTCAAGATTGTTTTTAGAGATTCTTGAACTTGCAAATAATCTATATCTCTATTGCTTGTAAAATCCTAATGTTATCTTTCTTACCACTCATGTAAATAGATAGTTTATAAATTTTTGCATATTAATGTTGTTAGTGACTTCTTATTTACTTCTCCATTAACCACTTTTCTAGCCTTCTCAATTTTTAATACATGGTTTTCAAATAAATCGATTTTTGAAAATAGAGATTAGAATTTGCAAATATTAGGCATCATGCATGAATTTATTTTAACTTTCTCCTCATTTTGTAAAAATACTTCTTCATTTTTTCCATAAGTTGTAAATAGTTATCACACTTGAGGTATCTTTCTCTTATTATTGTTTTCAACTAAAAAAAAAGCAAAGGAAAAAAAAGAAAAAAGAGACTTCTAACAAGTAGGAATTTTTATAGGGCCTTGAAAACTACTGTTGAGTGATCGACTCATCTACTCCCAAAACGCAAGATCTACAAAAGACCCAAACAGAAGGCCTACCCACTTGCTCTAACTAGCTTTCAATTTAAAAAATCTAAACATATGGCCTTCCTACCCACTCTAACCCTAAAAGTTAGACATTGAGTTTGACTCTAGGAATTGAAAGGCAATTAGTTTCAATAAAAATGGGTCACATAAATAATTAAAGTTGAGGCAGTCTTTTCTTAAGTTAACTAGGGGCATGTTTTAAGCCCTTCACTAATGGGGCATATTAAAGGGCATTGTTTTCTGAGGGGGAACATGCCTCACTAATCTCATCAAGTAAAACTTAAGGCAAATATAAGGTGTCTCATTGATTGAAAGGTTTAAGATGAAAAGAGGCAAGCTGAATCCAAAACACCAACCCCAAGATACTTTAAGAGTTGACTAACATCATAGTAAGGATATTGGATTCATTCCTTCAAGGAAGTTTATCTTGAATTTGATACACTAATCAAAATAATGTTAAGCATTCATTTCTTTATCCTAAACATGGATTATCTTTTATTAACCTCGTTGAACCTTTTCAAGGAGCATTTCAAAATTAAATCCTATTAGGAACCATTCCACAATGGGGCAAATAGGAGTTTAGGGCTATTAATCAGGAGAAAAGGTTAAAACTAATTTGTGCTTGCCTTAGTTACCTCAATTCAAGAGTAATTGTTAGTATCAATAACTTATTTTCTTTGAAATAAAGAAGTGCTTATGTCTTAAACACTATACATAAACCATACGCACTTTGAGTTACAAGGGAAAAGAAGGGATGATCACTTTTATCTTCAGTCAAAATGAAAAAAGAGAAGAAGAAAGGAGAGAGAGAGAGAAAAGAAGAAAGAATAAGAAAGAACTACCCCATTAGGGACCATTGAGAGGGCTAGCCTCTTAATCTTTCTAAAATTAGAATTATTTTTCAAAATAACCATATTAAGTTTTATTTCTTGTAAATAAATTCAATTGTATATTGTTATATTAACATTTTTTAACCCCTAAGGGATTGGTTAGGGTAGATGGGTGGTGGTTTAACTATTGCATCATAAATACAAGATAGATGCGGTTAGACTCAGGTTGTCTTAGGACCTTAGGATAAGGAGTCATTTTGTAGATTCCAAGTGTTGTGAGGTAACCATTGCTTAAAGCTAATTAGGCCACTCACTTAAGCTTCGATATAAATGACAAATTGTTTTTTCCAAAATGTGTGACGTTACAGAGATTAGGAACATTTAGAACCACCCTGATTGCATTCAGAAACCCTTTCTTAAAATTAATAAATATGACATGATGTGTCAAGAACTAGAAGGAAACCCCCCCACCAAAAAAAAAAAAGGTTTTACAACCATGAAGTTTCCTAACTTGTTTCCCTGTAATTATAACTTTTTTTTTTGTATTTTTTTTCCTTTCTTTGTAAAATATTAATATAATATCCATGCAAATAGGATAGTTTTGATGTAATTTTCGTTTTTGTAGAAATGGCTAATTCCTCCATTACATCGACCCTTTTTAAGGAAGTTTATATCTACAAGCCTTTAGAACCTAGAGGAATACTTGAAAGGAGGTTTCAGTTTTTCAATCTGGATCAACAAAGGGTTATACAAGACAACATTGGCCCCGTTCTTTCATTTCTCAAGGTTCAAATCAACATTACCATGCTATGGGCCTTAGTCCATTTTTTGGATAAAAAAATGTTAGCTTTTTGTTTTGGCTTATGTTGATGAAGACCAACTATTGAAAAATACTCTCATTTGTTAGGGATCTCTTATATTGGAAAATGATATGTTCTAAACATTATGATCAAGCCTACAAAGATTTTCAAAGCTTCTAGGCCTTTGTGAATCCAAAATATGCAAACTATCGGTGGATTGCAACAAAAGAATCATTGGGGTAGATGATCTCTTCACCTAATTTGTAACCCATCCAATTATAATCAAGAACTCTTTTATACTAGTTTTAAACTTTAGTAGCAACATAGAATCAACACTTATATCTATGCAACATTTGCAACCATCTTATTTCTTAATGGAGTATTCCATATACATCAAAGAATTGTGGAGATAGTAATCTAATTTTAGAAGGATGGCCTTACATTCAAACTTTGCTTACTAAATAAACTGGATCTCTCAATTGTCTCAAAGAAGAAAGAAATGGAGACATAAAGACCAATATGGCCTCACTCATGGTTTGATTTATCGACAATGCATGGAGCCACAAACTTGACTTCTCCCATGGGAAGGCATCCAAATAATGAATCATATTGATACATTTGCTGCTATCATTGAACTCTCTAAAAATGTTGCTACCTATTACTAGGTTAAAGCATTCCAAAAGTTCTAGATCAAAGATATCTCCCAGGCTACCAGATAGATTAAGGTAGTCGAGCTAAAGAAGAGGAAGAAGATGGAAGAGGAGTCAGGATGCCATAAGAGAACGAGGAGCTAGACTTTAGAGTTTATTGTAATAAGCTAATGTAAATAAATTTTGAATCATGTATTTGAAACTTTAGAGTGACAATATTAATAAAATTTCAATTTTGCTACATCATGTGCTATTTGCCAAACTCTCTTGTTTGCATCTGTATGCCTTCATATTGCATTATGTTTCTTCTTCTCTTTATTTACTTGTAAATATTTATACTTGTTTCCAAATCTTAGTTCCTATAGTTTTGCAAATAATTGTGTTACCTTTGTAAAATGTTGATTTTCTTTCAAAAACTTATTCTTAGTATTCAAAAGTTGAAAAAAAAAATATAAAAAATTTTCCCTATAAAATAATATTCCTTTTAGATAGTTGTCGCTTTAACACTTATTAAACTATCTTTCTAAAGTATAGGCCATATTTGTAAATTATTTTCCACTTTTCTATTTCTAAATAGTCTCTAAAATAATTACAACTTTTTTCTTCAAATTATGGATTTAAAAAAAAAAAAAAAGAACTCTTTTTTGGTATCTTAGGATTCTTAAGTTTCCACCTTTCATTTGCTTAAGCTTTTAGTTGTAAATATTTGACTTCTTTATCACTTCTTTCCTTTTGTAAAATATTTCTTCTCCTTTAAAGAGAAATAAATGCCTTAGATAATACTTATTGTAAGCAACCTTTTAATGCCTACAAGTCGTGAGTATTTCTCTTTAGTTATCATTTATTGACTATCAATATTAGGCTCCCCTTCTCTCTAAACATTTTCCACTCCAAGTAAGAAACTTTTACCTTTTCTTACAATTTATATTCTTGTATTCTATTGCCCAGTTTCTTTTTATTCTAAAAGAGTCAATCTAACTCATTTCTCTCTTAAAACAAGGGTTTTCAAAATAAAAAGATGAAAAAAAAAAAAGAATAGGAAGAAAGAAAATTCAAAATTGCTAATAGGTATGGATTCTTGCTAGGAGCAATGGCTGGCAATAGAAATAACGACAACAACCTTGATGACACCTACCTCATAGATTTGACGATTCACTCGTTAGAGTGAATTATAGGGAAAGTGGCTGAATAGATTAACTTCATGGTTGATAGTATAGTTTTGCTTAGGGTAACAACACCAATAAACAAAAAGCACTTAAAGGACCAACATAGGAAGAAGGCTATTGAATTCCTACCTCTTGAATTCAAAGAGATCTACCCAAAAGTTAATCCAACATTGGATCCTAACTCTTCTAAGGTCAATACAAGAACAGTCAATTTAAGACCAACTAACTCGAGACCAATTAACTTAAAAACTAATCAAGATAGCATTAAGGATTTGGAAAGGAAATCAACCCAACAGATTGCTAAGGAGATGAAGGATTGGAAGTTATGATGGATTTGAGTAGGTTGGCATCACTGATTTTTTTGCATATGATATTGGGGCCTATCTTGAAAAATTCAAATTGCCAAGGTTCAAGAAATATAATGGAACCAGATGCTCCTAGCTCCACATCAAGCTACATCTATGCAAGATGGCTCGTTACATTAAAAATGAGCTACTATTGACTTAAATATTCTAAGACAACCTCACTAGCCTAGTTTTGGCTTGGTATGCCTAATTCGATATAAGGCTAGTTAATACATAGGACAAGTTAGCTCGAGTGTTCTTTTCTTTTTTCCCCCCAACAGCTTAAGTTTTCTTCAAATATCATGGAGATAACACCATCTCAAATTTTCCTTTTATTTTATTTTTTTTTTGTTCATTTATCAATGGTAAAAGTAAGTAAGAGCTGGCTCGTTCTTAGAGATTTGTCTTTTGATTCATCAATCCAATTGCTTCTTAATGTGCTATGGCTGATTCCAGAAGTTCCAAATTGATTTGGATAGGTTTTGCTATCTTTTTAGTATTATTTGAGTAATTTAGGTATATTATGTTAATATTTAGTTATTTTATTAATATATAAGTATATATCTTATGTAATTGGTACATGTAATGTGTAATTATACTCATATAATTATGTTCCTATCATGTTTTATATTTTTAAGACATATTTTCTATTCATTTTTTTAAGTTTATCGCTTATTATATATATTTATATAATTTCTAGTTAATTTATAGATATAATAATTATATATACTAAGTATATTCATAAAAATGAATGTATATTCATATAGTATGTTATGCTGTATTATTTTCTTTTATAGCTTAATTAACTTATTTATAAGTCCTCGTGTATTTTGAACTTGATTTTAGGAGTTCCGATAAGTTTTACACTATATTATATAATTACACTTCTAAGGCTAAAATTAAGATATTTAGTCATTATTTTTATAATCTAACTTTACTAACTCACTTCAACTAACTTTTTAATCTAGTTGTAAAGTTTGAGCTTAATTGGATAAATTTTTCTAAAAACCCTAAATCTAAATATAATTGCCCTAAATGTGATTTTAGAGGCTCACATGATATGAAAAAGGAAAGACTTAACCCTAGGGTTAAAGGGTTTTTTAAAAGGTTGGTTAATATAAGAAACTTAGTGAGGATAGTTTCAGAGCCATGGTTAGAAGGTTACTATTTAGTAGGACTAATGTTAGATACTTTATTAGAGGTTCCTAGACAAAAATTATATAATAACTATACTTCTAAAACCTTTAAAAAAGACTTCAACACTAAGTTGGAACTTAATAAATGTCCTAATAAACTTACTTAAACCTAATCATAACCACACTTAAATTATTAAAATGAATTCATATACTTTGTATTTAGTGAAAACTAAAATAATTGTGTCAAATGTTAGGGAATTGTGAAGGAAACAAGGATGAGATGCAAGGTTAACATACATCAACATCAAGTAAATTGGGATTGATGCTTCGTGGCATGTTGGAATATTATTTTAGGATACTTAGAGGAATGAGAGTATTGGTTTGAGGTTGTAGTTAGATTGTTTGTGCGCATGTTGTGTGTATTTGAGATACTATTTTACTTGATGGGAGATGAACTCCTTGTGGTGTTTTCTAATTCACATTACATTGATTGGTTAGTTTTGCACTTGGTTGATTAACTATAACCTGGACTAATCTTAACTTGACTTTAACCTCTAACTTGACATTCATGGAAACACATTAGGTGTAATGTTTAGGGTGTTAGACTAAATACCGACACTCCGATGATAATAGCAAAAATGGTCCTTTTTTCCACTCTTATTCAAACTAAGTGATAAGAGAAGATATCTCAACAAGGTTAGGAACCTTGGTTTGAAGTATATTTAAGGAAAGAGGTACTTTCTATTGCATAAGCCTGGTTTTGGTTTGATAGTATCATGTTGAAAGTCCTCAATCTAAGTTAGAGTGGATTTAATTTTTTTAACTTCACAATGAACTGGTTAAACATTTTGCACTAAATTTCATTTGCTTATTGCATTGCATTTCATTAATGTTTGATAACCTTATTTAATTATTGTACTCTTGTGACTTTATCCCTTTTTACTAAACAAGTTGTACTCACATCCTTATAAGTTGTTTTACAAGTGCTAACCAATACTTAAAGATGCCATGTTACCATCATCTGTTAGCTAATATACAATGAGTAGAGAAGTAAGGACTATAAGATAAATGGATCATCCAATCTTTTCTTTTGTCATTTTGTTTTACTTTTGTAGGAAAACTATAAGGGCCTTAAGAAGGCCCTTATAGTTTTCAAACTACTAATTGATGTAAAATCTATGCAAATAAGTACAACTATGGAGTTATAAGGTTTCTTTTTAGTAAACCCAAACTTTTGAAGTATTTATAAGTATAATGGAAGAAAGGAACTATTTATACTTTAAGAAAAAGAATTTTACAAAACTATTCCACAAGTTCTATAAGCTACAAGTACCCATTTAATTGCTTCAAAGCTGGTTGAGTCAAATCTGCCTAGTATAGGCTACACTTACTTAATGGCTAAGGTAGTTAGCTTCTAACTTAGATTGGTTTATATAGTGGGATTGTTACAACTTCTTGGGTTTAGGGCATGATGTATGATATTAGGGAACCTCCCTTAGGGAGAGTTGTTTGTGAGAACTGGGGGTAGGTTAGGGTTTGACTTCTATGTAAGGAGTTGCAACCAGTCGGGTTGCAGAAGGTTAGTAGGTAGAAGCTTGATCCTTAGCAAGTCAAAGTTTAGTAGATGGAATTTCACCAGTTTATGGATTGGTTACTAGGTTAATAGATGGTAGTTCAATGTTTGATAGGTCAACCAAAAGAGAAACTTGGAGGTTAGCATTAGAGTCACGCTAGCTTGGATTAATGGGTAGATAAGCTAAGGGGGAAGTGAGTTGAGCTAGGTACCGACCTAGTGTTGTGACTTGTCATTAATTAGTTGTAGAAGTAATATGCATTTAGTTAGGCCCTATAGGCTTCGGAGCCTAACTCAGGTGAAGGGTCCTGAGGTCGGTAGTCCATCAAGATGTATAGAAGTTATAGGGCAAAGTAGGGGCATCATAATTTTATGGATTAAAGATAGGGTATCAATGTCAGATGTACATGTTAATGGGCATGGTACCATGCAAGTCCACATAGCAAACAAAAATCTATCCTAGTATTTATCTATTACATAAGCAAGCTCTTGTTTTGAAGAAAGATGTAATTTACCTAATATGTTATTTTCTTTATCGTTGAATATAAATGGATCTTAGATGTTTATAAGGGATTTTAATGAGACTTTGAATTCGAATGAGAAATAGGGAGGATTGTCTGTATATAAATAAAGAGCTTTATGTTACCAATGGTGTATGAATTGTTGTGGTATGAGTGATTTAGGCTTTGTGGGAGGCAAATTTTCATAGATAAATAAGAGTTGCTTAATTGCAAAATTGATTCAAACATGCATGGAAAAAGCTTAAGCGAATCTTAAGTAGAAAGAGCTACTCCCTAAAGCTAAGGTTTTTCATATAAATAATACTAGCTTGGATCACATTCCTTTGCTCTTAAATACTATTCTCACAATATTAGTAGCTAATGAACACAAAACTATTCCGATTTCAAGACATGTAGTTAGATTACTTAGGTTTTAAACCATTTGTGTAGGCTAATTGGGTTTATTCTTATTTTAATGTTGTTAAGGATATTTCTGACTTTCAAGATGAGCTTAAAGATTGAAATAGAAATATTTTTGGAAACATATTATTCAAAAGAAACTAGCATGGGTTTAAGAGCAATTTAGAAAGAATCCTACCTAAGCACTTACTAATCGAGATTTGTTCTTAAGAAAGGAATTTGAAAATATCCTTTATAAAGAACAACAATTATGGGTAGTTAGATCAAGGTCGATATAATATATTATCAAGGGAGAAAAAATACAAGATTTTTTCAATAAGCTACCTTAGCAAGGCAGTTAAAAACTAGAATTTATGATTTATTTGATAATATGGGAAATTAGATACAAGGTAAAGAAAGTTTAGAAGGATTGGTGAATAAGTATTTCATTTCTTTGTTCACATCTCAATAAGAGTTCTCTCTATTCTCTTTAAGTGATGGATTGATTAGGGGATCTTTTTTAATTTCCTAAAGAGAAGAAGAGCTAGATAGATTGTTAGAATCTTATGAGATAGTGCATGCAGTTCGAAATTTGGGCCTTAGGAAAATACTTAGCATTTATGGCCTTCATGCTCTATTTTTTTGTCAAATGTTGGGATGTAGTTAGACCTTCTATTATTGATTTTATTAAATCAATTTTTTTTCTACACAAAGGGTTGCCTTAGAAATCAATAAGATGCTAATTATCTTAATTTTAAAATTTGCAAATTCTTTAAAGGATTTTTGACCTATAAGTCTTTATACGACTATTTATAATGTTTTAATTAAAATTCTTGCAAACCAACTTGGCCCATTTCTAAGTGAGCTTGTTAGGCCTATACAAGCTAGTATATCCCCAGTAAATGTGCATTGGGTGATGTTCTTCTATCACAAGAGTTAGTTTACCCTTGTAATAAGAAAAAAGGAAGGAAGGGACAAATGATTCTGAAGCTTAATTTGCAAAAGGTATATGATCAAGTGGAGTGGAGTTTTATGCAACATATGATAATAAATTTAAATTTTCCAATATCATCGGTTAAATTGATTAGTTCATGTACTTCCATAGTTGTTTTTTAGTGATTCTCAATGGAGAAACACTTTCCAAATTAATCTTTAGTCGTAATACGTGCTCGTATGATCCTCTTTCACCCTACATTTTCATTCTTATGGTAGGGTACTTAAGTAGATTAATATAACATTATGTTGAATTAAAGCAATGGAAACTCATGAGATTAAGAGGAAGTAATATTGAGTTTTTGCACCTTTTATTTGTGGATGACTTAATCATATTAAGGGAGGCATCTATGAAAAATATGAAGGTGATAATGGAGGCGATGAATGTATTCCAAAAGTCATCCTATTGGAATATTAACTTTACATATTAAAAATTTCTGTTTTCTAAGAATGTGGACATTAGAGTAAGAAAGGCAATTCTAAAAAGAAATAGGTAACAAAGAGGATACAAATTTTGAGAAGTATCTTAAATATCCAATCACCAATATTGGCAAACTGAAAAGTTCATAGGTGAATTTTATGTTGGAAAAAGTTAAAGCAAAGCTACCTAGTTGGAAATCAAAACTACTTAACCTTACTAGTAGAAAATTTTTGATATCCTTAGTTTTGGAGAGTATGGTTAATTATTGTAGACAAGCAACTAAACTTACTGTAAAAATTTTAGGAATTTGGTAAGACTAAGTAGAGATTTTCTATGGGGCTCTATAACTGAGAAAAGGATGATACATTGGGTAACTAGGATAGAATTAAGCTTTTAAAAGTCAATGGGGGTTTAGATATAAAATTGTGGAATCAAGTTGTAGTATCTAAGCTAGTTTGGCGACTCTTGATGACAAAACATACTTTGTAGGTGAAGTTAGCGATCCAAAAGTATAAAAATTTTCTATTGAAGAAGGCAAATGCTAGATATATGACAATGGTAAAAAAGATACAACAATAGTCACAATGGGTGGAAATGTTTGTCAAATGTTTATAAGAGATGGTACATAAGTTCTATTTTGGTTCCATAATTGGTTATGTAGACTAGAGGAGTACCGATATCATATTTTATAGGGCCTTTGAAGGAAAATTACCAACAGATGATAGTGGGAGATGCATATAAGGTTTCAATCAATGGAATGGAGACTCTATTGGGTTCCTTATCGATCAAGTGATGAAAGATAAACTGAGAAATATTATGTTATCTAAGGGACATTTAAGTGAGAGGAATATAATGTATAGATCAACTCCATTTGGATGTTTAACTATGGGTCGACTTATGGAAAATTGTATAAAGCTACAACACTATTCCTATTTAAAAGAGATTTTGAATGGATTTGGAAATTGCAAACTTTATGAAAGATACAAATTTTCATTTGGCAAACTCCATTGAATGATATACCAACAAAAGGGGGCTTGGTGAAGAGAGGAATTCATGTTGCAAATTATTGTTCTTTAAATAAGTAAGAAAGCAAAACAATTGAGCAATTATTAAAAGATTGTAGAGAGATTTGAGCCTTTTGACAATCTCAAAATTCAAATTCCCGATTTAGAGTTTTCTTTCAATAGTCTTTATATTGTTAAATTAAAAACAATTGTAAGATGACTAAGGAAGAAATAAGATAGTTGCAACTACTATAGGGATGATTGTTTTCGTTATTACTTTAGGGTATATGGAAACATAAAAATAACTTAGTTTTCTTCTCACAACAATGTTTGCATGGTAACTAGATAGAGTTTTCCAAGCTACAAGTGTAGATTTTTAGGCTACGAATAAAAAAAAAAAAGAGAGATAGCATAATACCTTTAGATCAATTATGAAGCTTTCCTATAGCAACAAGTGATCCTAAAACGATACCAAGAAACCATAAGCTTCTCATTTTTATGGATTCTTCGATTTCAAAGGACAACAAAATTAGCATATGGTTCGTTTTGCTTGTAGAATAGCATCCTATTGTTTGCTAGAAGTTGAATGATGGAGTATAGTGATATGATTGACCTAACTCTACTTTTTATAACAAAAGTGTATTTCTACTAGTTCAAGTATGTAGTAATTGTCAGGACCCTAAAGGGGGCCTAGTAGGATTACCTAAAATTTTCATAACATGTGTGCACCCATGATATGAAAACTGTCTTGCAAGTTAGAGATTACAAGACTCTAAATAATAAATCACTAAGATTAATGATTTTCAAGTAATTAATTTATTGTACATGACATAATATATAACTATAAATAACTATGGATATTCGATATCCCACAGTTCCTCAGAACCGCAGAGAATCGGTATCCCCTACCAAATAATAAGACAGGATTACCAACATTATAAAACTGCAGGTAGAATTAAATTATATTAAATTCTAACATGTGAATATTTTCTACAAAGAGTATTTATGTATTACCTATAAAAATCTCAACTAATCCTAACACTAATGTACATATCTTCATCTCGCCCTCAGCACTCGAAACTTATCCCAATCCCATCGTACGTAAACCTGCAAAAGAAAGACTATTGGGGAATAAGCTACAAGAGCTTAGTGAGCAATCCCTCATACCATACTGGCAAACAAGTTATCAAACAAATTATTACAACCATATGAATGCATGTACACACAGAATGCCAAACAATATATGCAGTTGACCGGTACTGCATATAATATCGGATTTTAACGCCCTCCGAGATAAGGGTTGGAGATTACACGGCACCAATCACGACTGGGCTCTAGCACCTGGGTTTTTATCCATAACTTTGAATTCCGTAATATACAAAAACACATTTCCATTTCCAAAAATCCAATAGTTCACAAAGTCCCAGGCCTAGCGGTGAGGTGACCCCCGCAGTCCACATTCACACCCTACAGCGGTGGTCTCTAGACGCGACCCCCAGCCACCCACGGTTAGCGTCTCCAGCGCCAATAAAACCCCTGAGCCAAGGGTAGGGTCTTGTTGTACCCATGCTCTTGCACGGTACCAATCAAATCATGTGGGAATCCATTCCTCCAAGGCCCTTCATTACCAATCGCGTGAAGTGACGGCCAGAATAAGTAATGTGATGCATGGATAATGTATGACCCTTTTGATTTAAGATAAGCCAAATATAATTAGGTCAGATTATGAGGCGACCAATCAATATCAGCAAACCATCCAAATCCTATAAAAATCAATCATACCATCAAATCATCAATTATCGTATTTAGCAATATTTCTCACAACAATCAAGCAATATCAAGCACACGCATATCCCCAAAAACCCCATGCATCAAGTTATTGATATTCAATTTAAGTACACTAACTACAAGCACAAACAAGTATAGAGTCATCGGGAGTACTCACTTGACTATGACGACTCGCTCTAGTCGTAATAACCGATCGGGAGATCCTCGCCCTCATCGGGATCACTTGATCATTACGAGATAACAGAGATAATAAGTAGTTGACTAAACTAATAGTTCTAGATATCTATTTACCTAATTCTACTTAAATTACTATCAGCCCTTATTCAATTAAACCTAATTGCTAATCGTATATAACTTTTTCATTTTATTTTCAATATTTACGAATTTATAGTCGTTTTTCATCGTTTTCGGATGTACATTCACACGGTAATGTCCGTTTTGGACGTTAAGACCCGTGTTTTATGATATAGGCTAAATTTATTGAAATTTTATCTCATTAAAGTTTAATTACTCTTATTACTTATGTTTATGCCCTAGTTTAGGATTTAATGATTGAATTAGCTATTTAATTCTTACACTTAGGAAATTTTACATTAGTGCTACTAATTTACATACTTGATTAAGTTTAATTCAATCTAGGAAGTGTATTAGGGTTTAAGGGATTTTTGGCTTCTAAGTACATGTATATACCTATGTTTTATGCTTATGCAATCTTATTATTTCTTCTTTTATAAACCTATGCTTACATCATTACTTATGTAATCAATTGATGAGGTCATGGCTTATGTAATGTTTTGATGATGTCATAGCTTATGTAATCCATTTATTACATGTAAATATATATATCATTAAGTACTTATACATATACATATGTTATATACCTACCTACACTCATAACATACTAATATGTATACTTATGTACTTATACATATACTAATACATATACCTATATTCACATATGGTGGCATACATATTTTTATACGTATTTTCGTATGCCTTATCTACCCCCTTAAGAAAGCTTCACAATTTCATTCTTTTTGTATTTTAAGGGTATATTTGACATGATATATGTATGTATAGTTAGTATATACCTTATTTTAGGTTATGTACATATTGTATACTTATGTACAAAGGTATTTATACATGTATTCTTCTAGCATATCCTTTTATATACCTACTCAAAGACATGTACACATGCATTTTCTTCCATTGCCTAAAGGATTCTACACTTCCATATGTAAAGATTGAAACTTTAAGCCTAAATCAATCATATATATAAACACAACACATAACCTAACCTTTTCTCCTTCTAACTAGTAAAGAGGATGAAGTAAGACATAAATACATAATAGCATACCTTAAGTTGCCCTTGACTATGGATGAAATGGTTGAAAAGGAAAGAAAAATGAAAGGGAAATGAAGCTCACAGCATGGAGGATGTTTTTGTTTTGTTTCTTTTTCTTTGTTTTGCTTATGGAAGAAGAAGAATGGTGGGGTCTACAAGGGGAGAAATTGTGGACGGCAATTGAAGAGAAAAAGAGGAGAAGAAAAATAAAAAAAGAAAGAAAAGAAAAGCCATCATTAAGTAAGAGATATTTTCTTTATCTCTTTAGTCTTTTGTTGACTTTTCAAAGTGTTGACTTGGTCAACATTTTGACCTTGGTCAACATGTGTTGACTTGGTCAACTCTCCTTAAGCTTATGTAAATTTGTGTACATAATGTAGTAATTAAGAAAAATTAAGGGAAAAATGAAGGAAATGAGGGGAAATAAGAAATTTAGTAAATTGATTTGTAAAAATAGATAATGAGGTCTTCCATTAGGTATTTATATCCTATATACATCATTTGGTAAGCTACTTAATGTAATTAAGATGAAAAATAGTATTTAGGGTATTAAGGTTTACTACATTTAACCTAATCTTCAACTATACCCTTAACTCTATGTAATACTATCTTAATCACATGCTTAAGGGATTAATATAATCTATGACTCATTATCTTAGTTTCTAAGGGATCGCTTAAGTATTCTAAATGTTTATGCATGATTGAAGGTTATCTTTAGTCGTTTACCGATGACATGGCAAAATGTGGAGGATATATTATCATTTAGGGTTTTAAGGTAAATTATGGTGAATTAGTGCTTTGATATCCTTAAAGTTATGGTTTTAGGGTTCTTATTACTTTAGGGCACAATCTCTAATGTTTTTACACATTTAGGGTTTCATATATTTTTACGCGATTAAATCTTCGATTGTCATCTTAGGGTTTTGATGAGGTTCGAGGTTTTAGGGTCTTCGTATGTGGTTAGGGGTTCATTGATGATTTAAGGTTTTTCGTATCCACTTTAGGTTTTGGATTGAGATTTTAATTGGTTTTAAATCTTACTGGCTCTTTTGAGTTTAGGAAATCATCTACAGTTTGGACATTTGTTTCTATACTTAGAAGGCTAAATTTGCGGGGTTTACAGTAATAAACTGGTGAGAACCAAGTCGAGCCCACAAGGAATATCCACTAACTTTTAGTCCCATCTAAATCTAAGTGAATAAAGTCAAGGGTTTCTTAACAATTTAAATTCTAAATAAAAACTAATCTAACAAAACAATTTAATGAGGATATTCAACATCTTCAAATGATTCAATTGCAACAAGATAATTAGAAAACCAATTAATGTTAACACAAAGTGTTTAATAGATATAGTTTTAAAAGCAATTAAGCTTTAGGTAAAATTCCTTCTTGTGAAGTGAATGGTTACTTAGGATTAACCAATTTATCATATTTATTGTTAGATAAGAAATAAATTAAATTAATCATTTCTAGTTTCTAAACCTTAATTGAATTAAATAGCATATCAATATGTTTTCTTTAATCCAAATTATCCAATTTACAATTATCAATTATAAAAGATCTCATAATTCAATCCTAATTAGCATATATTCCAACAAGTTTAAAATACACATTTTAATGATTAGAGAATTAAAAACTTCAATGAATAAGATTCATTAATTGATAATATGACAATCTGACAATCTAATTAACAATGTCTAATCAGCATATAAAAGAAATAATAGGGAAGACAATGTCTAAATCTGGAATATATTAAAAAGAATGAAAACAAACTATTCAAGAGTTTTAATCTCTAATTCAAGATTAAATATTGCTTCCTATTATTCTTAAAGTTGAAATATGAAAAATACTCTAAAAATTGTTCTTAAAACCTAATTTTAGTTCAATGAAAGGAATAAAAAGGAATATGATGGTGAAGGTTTTTTCTTCAAATTATGTTAGTTTATGAGGCCTTTTTTAGAAATACAAGTGTAGGGTAATTTTTGGACTTCAAATCTTTCCAAAAATAAGAAGATTTGTAAGGAATGGCACGTTTACACCCTAGATCATGATCATGATCTTACCTATGATCTTTTTCTACTTTAAAAAAAAACAAAAAAAAATTGAATTAGGAGGAACGCATTAAAGAACATAGTTATGATCTTGGTCTTACTCTTGGCTATGTTCTTCTTGGTAGCAAAATTCTTCCTTAATTCCTTACTCTTTTGCTCTCAATTTCAATTCATGGTCACTATTCATAAGTGTAATCTTTTCCTTCAAATCCTCTTCAAATTTTCTAAAATTTTGTCTAAAATCTTCAATCTCTTCAAATGAAACTTAAAATCAAAATATAAACAAATTAATCATCGAATTCAATATAAACATCTAGAAAATCTTGTAAAAGCATTGTTAAATGAACTATAAAATGTGTACATTTATAAACTCATCATATAGCAAAAGGGCTTGAGTTAGCAATACAATATGCTAGTGAAAATTTTGTTTTATTATCTAACTATTGGGAAGTCATTGAGCTTATAACTTGTTTTGATTTTAATGATGTCTTTTTTGCATAATTTTGTTTATGTCTATAGAGAAAGGATCTCTAAGTTGAGTAAACGCACCATCAAAGCTACATATCGAGAAAATAATTGCATTGCAAATGCTTTGGCAAAAGCAAGTGTAACTTTTTCATCTCATTATATTTTTCAACACATTTCTCCTATGGGGTTATTGAAAGTTAGCCTTAAAATGTTATGTAAAGGAGTTAATCTCCCAAACTTAGGTATACATCCATGATGTACTTGACTTTATAAATAAATCAAAATTTTAGATATACCCTAAAAAAAAGAAATATTTGAAAAAAAAGTAATAATCATTGGATTAAATTAGCTTTATTAAATTCCCTTCTTTTCTATTTCCTACTAATTGTAAGGTTATTTTTATAATTTCATAAACTTTCCATCTATTGTCTTAGATTTCTCTCCTTACCGTCGTAAGAATAATTCCACTAGTTTCCATCAACTTCTTCCTAACTTACATTAACCAAACATACGATTTCCCTTCATTTCCTTAGATTTCCTTAGATTTCCTTAGATTTTTATCAATTTCCATCCATCCCAACCCAGTATACATATTGGATTAGACCTTAAGGTTAGGGATGTCAATGGATAGTTCAATAGGTCTTACTATTGGTATTATAATTTTTTTTTCTTTTCAATTAATGACGCTACACGCTATAAGACATATAAAGTCATGCTTGCTTACTTTTAAAATTTGTCTCCATAAGGAATAGAAAATTTATGCCTTAAGAATGACTATTACTAGGATTAGATTAGAAATTTCTAATTTCTAATTTCTAATTTCAATATTTACATTGTGTAAACTTATATTGCAATGAATACTTATCACAATATTTATTTACCTCACAGATTGAAGTATTAAGTTAGAAATATAACTAAGGTACTAGTTTACCCCTATTTCATCATTTAGAAAAGAGTTGAAATTTATTTAATGGTAGTAGTGACAAGGGTACAATGGTCATACAATTTGAACTCTTTATTTCCTAAAAAATTTTTCATATTTTCTTAGATAGCAACTATTCCCAATCAAATAGGAATCGAAAAGACCCTTAGAATTAAAATTCCTTGCATAGTTTTCAAATAAACAAGTAATAAAAAGTTAATAGGTAGTAGTTATTTTATTTTCTCTTTATTACCTTCAAGTTGACAAGTTGTAATGGTATGACCAATAAACCATATGCTCTTAAAGAGAAACATGAAAGCTCTACCTTCTATGCTCTCTAAGTCTTTAAATCCAAAATAATTACCTAGAAGAAAAAAATTCTCTACATAAGGTAAATATCTAGCCTAATGAGATTTTACACTATATACAAATAAATGTATGAACACTCGCATATAGGTTTATATAAACCAAATGCAATAAGCAAGAAGTTAATTATCTTAACATAATTAGTCAACTACATCATTGTGTAAAAATATATCTAAAGTTTGATAAAACATAAAACATAAAATCAGGATCTTAAACATAATAATTTTCAAGACATAAGTTGAAGATTGATCCATCTCTTCTAATCACAATGGAAAGTAGCAATAATCTTTTGTATAAATGGTTTTTCTTCCTTGACCCTTTTTATCTTTACATCACAAAACCTTTGATGGATAATCTTTCTATAACCATAATGGGTAGGAAGAAGACCTATTTATATCTATTTAACCTTTAATTCGATACATCTATCAAGTACCCAAATAAATAGATTGGACTTCATGTGTTATTAAGTAATAATATATTTTAAAACATATAATTAAATTATTATTTCATAATAGTCAATTCTATAAATAAGGTATCTAAATAGTCAACTTTATAAATAAAGTAGCTAAAAAGTCATAAAGAGGCTAAACGATCAATAAAAAAATATCTTTCTATTATTAAGCCATATTATTTGAAGAACTTCTAACATTCTCCCATTAGCTTAATAATTATACATCATTAATACTTAATAGCACCATTATAATCATGCATAATATAATTCAATTCATTTGACTTGATTACTCATTACAATACTTTGCTAAACGCCAATTATAGCGGTCATACACTATTCCATCAACATATTTCCTTCCATATACTATTATATCTACAACTTATTGAAAATAGGTTCATAAGTGATATAAATTTATCATGGTTTTCATAAATTTCCTTATAATATTTCCTATTACAAAAATAAAACATCATCCGTATACTTCACAATTAACAAGAAATATCAATATATTTCAGAAACACACATTATCAAGCTTAAAGCATCTAAATTACCATAAGCATTAGACATCATTACAACCAAGACCCACTCTTTATACATATTCCTTAAATATCTTTGGTTGTAAGCCTTTCGTTACAAGATCCGCTATTATCATATATTTCATAATGTGCTGAATAGATACTCTATGTTTCTAAACCTCTTTCTTAACAGTAAAATACTTTAATTCCATATGTTTGACACCTTTTGAATATTTGTCATTCTTGGAAAAGAAAACTACTAAGGAATTATCAAAATAAATTTTCAGCGAATTGGTAATGGTATCGATAAGCCTAAGTCTTGAAATAAAGTTTTGCAACCATAATGCATGAATTGTAGCCCCAAACATGCTACAATTTTGCTTTCATAGTAGATGAAGCAATGATAGATTGCTTATTACTTTTCCATAAAATTGCTCCTTTAGATAAAAGAAATAATTAGCCAAAAGTGGATTTTTTACTGTTAAAACATTTGGCAAAGTTTGAATTTGAGTATCCAATCACTTCAACTTGATTGGATTTCCTATACATGAGCATGTAATTCTTTATTCCTGGTAGGTACATCAATAGTTTCTATACATCTTTCTAATGATTAATTCTTAGATTACTTTGATATTTACCTAACATTACAATAACAAAACTAATGTATAGCCTTGTACATGTTTGTACGTACATTAAACTACCCACAACAAAAGCATATGGAATGGATTCCATTGCCTTATATTTTACTTCATTCTTTGGATATTGCATGAGACTAAATTTATCTCCCTTTTGAATTGGAACTGTAAACCTTACTATTTAATAGGCGCGTGAATCAACTAAGAGTACTTTTCGATCATTCCTAAGGATCAACTAAACTAAGAATTTAAGTTTATATTTAAAAGTGAACTTAGTCTTTCAATTCAAAAGTTTAATATCAATAAAAACTCGAATATGAGAACAACAGACCTTAAGTCACCTAAAACCCTAAACCCTAAGATAATTAAAAACTTGTCACCTTAAGCAATTAATTGAGAATTTAATTTAAATAATTTTATTCAACTTTAGAAAATTTCATAATTTTGTGAGAAATTAATCATAACTTATAAGTTTATTTGAGAACTAAACTCTAAAAGAATTACTTATAAGACAATCTCTTTATTTTCATTTATAAACCATGTTATATATGGATAAGTAAATCAACCAATAACATTAAATAATTTATCAATTGAGATTCGGAATCAATTATCAATTAATAACATATCAAAAGCTAATGATAAGACACTTTCCATATGTCACCATAACCTATACAACATAATGACAAGTTATCATATTATTTTATTCAACTTGTAAGATAATTAAAAACTTGTAACCTTAAGCAATTAATTGAGAATTTAATTTAAATAATTTTATTCAACTCTAGAAAGTTTCATAATTTTGTGAGAAATTGATCATAACTTATAAGTTTATTTGAGAACTAAACTCTAAAAGAATTACTTGTAAGACAATCTCTTTATTTTCATTTATAAACCATGTTATATATGGATAAGTAAATCAACCAATCACATTAAATAATTTATCAATTGAGAGTCGGAATCAATTATCAATTAATAACATATCAAAAGCTAGTGATAAGACACTTTCCATATGTCACCATAGCCTATACTACATAATGACAAGTTATCATATTATTTTATTAATTCAATTTTTAAATAAGTGACAAGACAACATAATGCTCTATTTGTCGCCAACCATGGCTGGTTGGAAAAGAGAGAAGAAGAGGGGGGGAGTGGGGGTTGTCATTATTTATCATTTATCCTTTAATCCAATTGTCTTACACATTTACTATTCATCCCTTAATGCTTATATCATCTAGTCAAGTCAAAGTATAGCTTTCATGCATGATAAAAGACAACCAAATGAAGCTTGTTGGACACACTTCACACACACAACAAACCGGCACACTTTCTCCCTTTTTCCCTCATCTTTCATTTCCTTTTCTACACTTCAAACACAAAAACTAAAAGAGGAAACCTAACCCCACAAAATCCCCACTTGCTACCACATTTTATACGGACTCATGGCATAAACTTGTTTTGTTGCCATTCCATTGTGCACTTTGAAAGCCATTTTTGGAAACTTTGGAACATCCCTAAAATGTACCCTAAACATCTAGATCTTGACCACTAAAAGAGCTTGCAAGAAAAGGAAAGAAAACAAGGAGCAAAGGTAGACCCTTAGTTACACAACTACCTATTTTTATGCATTAAAGACGAGTAAATTTATTTCCTTGTTAAAGTACTCTAGTATATCATGTTAGGAGACTATAATTTCATGAAGATATTGGCATGAATATAAGATGATAAAATAGCTAGACCATCTTAAGAAATAAGCTTATGAATCTCTCACATGTAAGTTGGAATATAAGCATACTAAGTTGGTATTTTGTAAGATACATGTCTAGTACTTAGAATAGAAGTTTGTAAGTTGAGAAAATCATAAAATATATGTATGGAAGAGGAGATAATGTGCTGGACGTATAGAGTATGTAGGGTATTTAGATGTTATTTTTTACTTCATGTAAATCTATTACATGAAGTTTTTATAAAGAAATCGACTTTTTGAGATGTGAACTATGGCATAAAGTTTATGATAAGTATGTGATCTATCATTTTTATATAGTATATAAGCTAAATAATCATCTTATGAAAGAGAAGTTAAGTTGAAGTTGAAATATGAGTAGCATAAGTTTATGATCTAACACCTAAACTTAAGGAAATAGTAAAACAAGTTGAAAAACCAAATTGAAGACCCTTAAACTGAACTGACCCGACCAAATCTAGAAATATAAGAAAAATCACCTAAAAATATGATAAAATCAAGTAAACAAAGCGAAAAAACTAACCAAAGCAAGTATCACAAGTATATAAAGCTTAAAACTCAAAACTGAACTTAAAATACTTAAGATAAGCTTAGAACTCTAAGTTGGGCCTTTTGCCAAATTTCTAACCAGCACTTAAATCACTTAAGAAAAGTTGTTTTAAGACCTATAAGAAGCCTATATAATACTCCCTAAGCCTACCAAAATGACTAACTTTAGTTAAGACAAAAAACAAACCCATTTAACCATTTAAGCCCACATAAAAGTTCAAGAAAATATTGATAGCACCAAGGCCATAAGATAAGAATGGAAATTTGACCTTGAAGAGTGTTTTAAGTTTAGAATAAAGTTATAAGCGTAAGCCCAAAAGATTTCCTAAGATAAGAAAAAGCTTAACAACCAAACTAAGCCAAAAAAGGCACCAAACCTTGAGGACTGCTACTATTCTGATAAGTGGATAGATTTACATATCTCATCTTGAAAATCTAACCACACCACATTGAAGTACACTAAAAAATGATGAAAATTGACTGTAAGATCATAAAAATCGGATTTAAAACGAGAAAATTATACATGATTGAAGTTTTAAGTAAAACCAGGAAAAATACAAAAGTTAAAAAGTGTAACTTAAAGAATTTTAGGTTAACCTTTCAACTTTATCTCAAACTCTTAACTTTATCATATTTACGATGTTTAGAGGACTCGACCGTGAGAGACGACCTACCCCCAAACTACTATGACTAATCTACTATGGTTGAGTGAGTGATTCTCGATAACTTCATGCTTAGTTTTGCTTATAATGTAAATGCACTTAAATCTACACAATGAACTTAAATGCTTATGGGGTATGGAAAATGCATGTGTACTGTATTATGAATGAATGTCATGACTTGCTAATGAGAAAATAATGGAAAGTATTGTGATAATAGTATGTATGGATTGTATGGAATGAAATTTGCTTAGTTACAATGGAAATTGAATTAATTAAGTATTTGACTAAGAAATTCAATGAGTCATGCATTTCTCATATTCTTATTATAACTACATTGATTGCCACCTCATGCGAAAGATCGAAAGGGGCTTACAGGAATAGGGTCTCCTACTGGGATTAGGCAAATGTGCCATTTATATTATTAAGTCTTTGTCTTAAACTTTTGGGCTTACTAGGCGCTAGGGGATATTAACCATTAACGAAGAGCCATGTCTTGTGACTTCCGTTTAGGGCGTGTGATATGAATTGCGGAGACCACTACACTACTAAACTTGGGACTTTGGCATAAATTTGATTTTTGAAAAGAAAAGAATATTTTCCGTATGAAAAGTAAAGCTGTATATATTATATGTTTATTTGAGTTGATTTGAGCACGTTGGTATAAGTGGAATAAGAGCCCAAGTGCTAGGACCTAATTGATGGTTTGTGTCAGTTAATTATCTCAAACCTCGCTATAAGGGGCATAATTCTGAGTTGTATGCAATTCCTAGATCATTACATGTATTGGTTGGCATTCTGATTATTCATGCAATCATATGTTGTGCATTTAAACGATATTGTTTGAATGGTATGGCGAAGGGACTTACTCACTAAGCATAAACTTACACTCCAATAGATTTCTTTTACTACAAGATCATCTTTTTTGTTTATTCGAGCCAAGGAATACTCGAGGTGAGTCTCATGCTAAGATGGGGTTATGTGTCTAAGAAGAGAAGAAGGAATTTTTTTTTTTGTGTAATAGTGAATTGTAAATATATTTACTTATTTAGTTAATTCCATAGTTAGATTTTCTTAATGTAGACTTTCATAGGACTTTGAAATATATTGTAATATATTTTTTTGTTGTGGAATTTGACAATTCCACACTCTAACTTTAATGTTTTTGTAATTAAAGATTAACTTTAGTCATCCTACTTAATATTATTTATCTATGGGCCTGATGGTGACATGAAGTAGAAGGAGTCTTGTGTATTGTATAGAAGGCCTATGATCAATGAAGGGGTTGAACATAGATCTTTATGTGATACATGACAATCTACCACGCCAATGATATTATATGGGTCATGGTAAGAACAATTCTAGTCGAGTATTTATCTATATGGAATCTCTCTAGAATCTTTTCTATATAAGCTTTTGAGACAATCCTGACAATCCCAACAATCTTTGTGATCTATCACGACATATTTCAATTCCCATCAAATAAGATACGTCTCTTATATCTTTCATCTCAAAATTCTTGAAGTGAAAATCTTTAATCTCACATAACATGCCTAAATCATTAGCAATAAGTAAAATTCATAAACATATAGGACCAAAAATATAAATTTATTCCTACTGATCTTTTGGTAAGTACGCCTATCAATAATGATTTCTTGAAAACCAAAAGATGTTATGGTATCATTAAATTTAATATACCATTGTCAAAAGGCTTGCTTAAGTCCATATATTGACTTTTTAAGTTTACACACCATGTGGTCTGTCACGATCCAAAGGCTACTTACTCGTAGCGAATCCCTATATACCGTATGAAGACTCACACTTAATACCCTTGTCGTTCATTACTCTTCCTACATTATACAAGGCTACTACTACGAATAGGGCCTAAGCTAGGGCTAAGTAAAGATAGTAATGAGACGAAAGCATAAATTTAAATTAAACCCAGTCTTACATAAGTAACTTAGATACTAACCAGGGACTTTAGTCAATCAAACACCCCAAAGTCCCCTTGTAATATCTAAAAGCCAATAAGTATATTAACCATAATATAGTACTTCAAAATGAATATAAATAACCAAATTGGGAGTATCAATCTATAATCTATAGAAGAAATTCCCCCTTACTCTCTTTGGCTCCTACAACCCATCCAAAGCAGTCGAATACTAATCTCGGGCATACCCCTGCTCGATACAACAGGAAAATCTTACTACTATAAAAGAAAATTGTAAGGGAATACGCTATATAGCTTAGTGAGTTAAACCTTCAACCATGCAACAAACATGGTTAGCAAGCATTATGCAATCATATGAATGCATATACATACAGTGTATTGTATGCAACTCAGATTTAACGTCATCCGAAATCAAGACTGGAGATTCATCACATTGCCAGACCTTGTGTACTATACTTAAACTCAGTAATCATATGTGAGACTCCATGTCTCCAAGAAAATAAATGCCGATGAGGCATAACTTTTTTTTTTTTAGAAAAGGAGGTCCAAGTATAGTTGTAAGAGGCACATGTAGTCTACACTCACCCTTAAACAAAGATCCCAAGACTAGACCCTTAGCCATGCAATTGGCATCTCTAGCACCTAATAATTCCATTGCCATGGTAAGGTCATGTCGTATGTGTGCATCATACTATAAACACATTTAGTCCCAAGGACATATATAGAAAATAACCTCTACAAGACCTCTCTTATCCTTATGTAATGTGATGACCATAATTTCATAATGCATTGCATGATATGCATGTACTGGTTAAGTTAATTACATCAAATATAATTAGGTCCATTTTCCTTGGTGATCAAACAGTAACATAACACTCACATATCCTATACTTAACTATCATGCATCAATCAATTTGTTTAGAGCATTTATAATGACTTCATACTCACATAAGCCAAAGTCAAGCACATTTGTATCCCAAGACCCCAACACACAATCAAGTTACAAATATAGTCCTACTAAGTACATGTATAACCAAGTATGGAACCATAGGATTACTTACTCTGCCATCATTGAATCAAGGTTTGTAGTAATCTACTGGCAAATCAATATCCTGATTTAAATCACCAATAAATAGAATAATATTACTATTAAAGTGGTGTTTTGGAGATAATCCTTAGTATTTAGTTTCTTTGTTCGCTAAGTAGTTTTAAGTTGTCGATTTCTAGTTAAAACTTTAATTGCATAAATTTCTATCGTTTTTAGGTATACTTTCACATAGTGGTGTTTGTTTTTGGAGATGGGACCTGCATTTTATCCTACTAGTCAGGTTAGAAACGTAGGCTTTTTAGAGAAAATGACTTGATTTAATGTTGAGCCAAATATCGCATATTTGGTGGGCTTGTTAGTTAGACTTTCCATGCCCATCCCTTAAGTTGAAGGTTGAATTTAGGACTATTGGATCTTATCCTTTGTTTGGTTTAGGCCAACACTCTTGAGCTACATACTTCAGTTATCCTTTGGGTCTTTCTTTAAGGGAGATGAGTTAGTTCTTGTAATTTACTCTTATGAGTTAGTTTTTTATGATTAGATAGCTTAGGCTCTAACAAAGGAGAAGGTTGGCTGAAGCTATACTAGGTTGCTTAGGGCTTTATTTGTTTGTTTTTCCACTCATTTATTTAGATAATCTCATCCTTGTTAAGTTGTTTCCTTAGATCAACCTTATTTAAGCTTTTAGTGTAAGTTTTCTTTTGTTCCATGTCTTTGTCACAACCTTGGTTAGGAGTTTTAGGTTAGTTCCAAACTCATGTTCAGTGTTTTTGAAAGTTCTTTACTTACTACTAACTTAGATTAATGGCTCTCTCTAAGTTTTACATGATATAAAGAAAATAAGCTAACTTAACCAACATGAAAAGCTACTAACTCAAGTGTTTGCTATAACAAAATGGGAGTGCTACACTTCCAAAGTAAAACATGTGCATCATTTATCATATTATGAGAAAGAATATGAAAGTCAAGAAAGACTTAGTGACTTGTTTAAGAAAAGCACGAAAATGATCTTCCCCTATCATAGTGGCAACTAGACTTTGAAATGGAAGGAAGCATGCTTCATGTTTAGGTTACTTAGCAACATGTGGTAAGAATAATTAAAGCTAACTCATGATGATATTACATATCTTAATCTTTAAAAGTAAAGTGTAGTTCATATCTAGATTCCTATGGTCAAATTCCATGTGCTCAACTTAGGAGTCTTTTAGAAGAGAAACACTTATTTGCTATTCAAAAGCTTAAGGAGCAATTGATTAAGATAGGTGAAGCCGCCCCCTTTTTCTTATCTTATTAGTGTGAGTTGTCTTCGGATGACCTTTCTAATTTGGTGAAATGCTAGAGAGTGAGTGAAATGGAATGCTCAGAAAGTGTGTGTATTTGTCGTAAGGTAAAACTCCCTCTCTTCCTTGATTGTCCTTCCTAAGTACTACGAGGACAAGGTAGGGATTCTTTTGAGCAGTCAATAAGTCTTTCTTAATGGCAGATTTTGTGCATGAAAAGTAGGATGTAAAGGCTTCACTTGAAGGTTCAAAGGTTAAATTAAAAAAGGAAATGATGGGGGCTGGGGGGGAGGGTGGCAAGGGTAAGGTGTTGGCAGTCAAAATCATGAGGATGCATGGATGGTTTATCCATTGTTTATGTTTGATAATTAGGGAAATGATTGGTTAGGGTATGGTTGGCCTTTCTTGAGTTGGAAAAGTAGCTAGTCATGAGGACAAAATTTAAACACATTTTAAATCCATTTCCTTAGGTGCACGGAGTATAGTGTGAGGATGTGGGCAACTACAATTGCAGCAAGAAATCTGGAAAAAGAAAAAAAAAAAAAGAGTCCAAAAAGGATGATAAGAGGGTTCTATGCTACACTTTTCTAAGGGGTAATGATGGGTTTGGCTAGAAGACAAAAAGGAGTTGTTATTGTCTTATTGTAGATGGATTTTTAGAGCTTTCATGTCATAGATTTGTTGTAGAAATTGGATGGAGAAAGTGTATTCATGCTTGTCCTTTTCACTATACTTGACAAGGCAAATGATGAGGGGAGGTAAGAGTCTGGTCTTTTGTTCATGATGACTCATTATGTAGGAAAAATGAGGCTAGTTTAGGTGACTAAATTAGGCATTGGATAGTTATGTACTAAAGTGATAGTTCGCCTTTTTAATAAACTAATGTAGTGTCATGTATATGTAAGGAGATAAGAAAAAGCTAGTTCTACATGCATGGAGTTTGCATGCTTTATGTAGGTAAGGACTTAGTACCATGCAAAAAGTTTGTTGGTTAACTTCCTAGAATTTGCAAGCACTTGATTGCAGAAAACAAACAAACAAATAAATAAATAATCTTAAGGACTCTTGAGTGAAGTTATATAAATCAATCCTTGTAGTTAATAAGTCATCTTTAAATAAGCTTTTTATCATTTAAAGTTAAATCGGATTTTCTCAGATTTTCATTAAGATGGTCATTATTATTATTACTTTGTAAGCTTAGTTATTTAAGATTGTTATCCTTAGGAATTTGTTATGATTGTTGTTCGTGGCACCCGATTTCAAAACATCAACTAAGTAGAGAAATTCGTGAGGCTTACATGGTCCTTTCCTTCAGTTAAAAAACTCTTAAGCTGTTCCATATAAACTTTTTCCTCAAGATCCCTATTAAAAAAGGCTATTTGTACATCCATTTAGTGTAGCTCTAATCATAATGGGCCACTAAAGCCATTATTATCCTTAATAAGTCTTTCTTTGAGACTAGTGAAAAGATCTCTTTATAGTCAATGTCATCTTTTTTAGTATAACCCATGGTAGCTTTGTATCATTCGATATTGCTACTTAAGTCATGTTTTGTCTTATAAACCCATTTACAATCAACTCATTTACAATTCTTTGGCAACTTAATGAAGTTCAAGACATGGTTTTGTTCTATGAATTTTAACTCATCCTTCACAGTACAAACCATTTATCAAACTTAGCACTTTTTATGGCTTAAGAAAATGAAAGCTGATCTTTATCAATTCCTAGATCAAAATCATGTTCTTGCAAATAAACTACATAATCATCTAGAATAGCTTATCTCCTTTCCCTTTAAGACCTTCTTAATGATATTCCTTGTAGTTCATTCACCTTAGGTTGTTGTGAGTTAGTTTCATCATGGAGTGTTTCATTATTCAATTATTGTTCCATATTGTCTAGCTATTGTCTGACAACTTGAACTCCACTTGGAGTATTTGTGGATGAAGGAATACTTAAGGGCAGATAGATGTTTACCTTTATATCTTAAATATCCACAATTTCCCTTTTATTACTCCTACTAACTTCACCATTTTCATTGAATCTAGCATTATCGATTTCAATAATTCTTGGATTATGATTAGGATAATAAGACTTGTACCCTTTAGATTTCTCTTGGTATCTTATAAGATAACCACTAACTATTTAAGAATCCAATTTTCTTTCATGTGGATTGTAAACACATTCTTTTGTAGGACAATCCTAAACATGGAGGTGACTTCAACTAGGTTTCCTTCTAGTTTATAATTCAAAAAGAGTTTTAAAAACTTCCTTACTAAGAACCTGTTTAATAGATACACTACAGTTTTTAATGCATACATCTACAACATTTTGGGTAATGAAGAGTTACTCATCATACTCCTAACTATATCCATTAGGGTTTGATTACACTTTTTTGTAACACCAGTTTGTTAAGGTGTGCTTGGCATGGCATATTGTGCATTTGTGATATGTTTCTCAAGGAACTTTGCAAATGGATCAAGACATTGTCCTCTTTCATCATACTTTCCATAATATTTACCACCTCTATCAGACCTTATGATTTTCACCTTTTTGTCTAATTGCCTTGTAACTTCCTTAACATATACCTTAAGAGCATCGACTACTTGAGATTTTTTATTTAGCAAATAAATATAACCATAATATGAAAAATCATTAATAAAGGTGAAAGAATATTTTTTTCACCACTAGAAGATGGAACATCAAAAGGCCCTCATATATCAATGCGTATAATTTCAAGAAGTTGACTACTTCTTGTGGTACTCTTCTCATTATGTTTGATTTGCTTATCCTTAATGCAGTCCACACACATTCCAAGGTCAGTAAAATCTAAATTTGGAAGGATTTTATTCCTTACTAATCTTTCCAACCTTTCTTTGGAAATATGACCTAAATGTTTATGCCACAAGAAAGCTAAATTTTCATTTTGCATGCTACATTCAATTCCAACATTATGATAAACACTAAGTAGAGATTTAACAAAAACATTACTAAGTTTCAATTATACAATCCACCATAAAGAATACATGAACTAATTAAAGTAATATTATCAAACAAATTGAATCATCCATGTCCAAATTTAATTGAAAACTCAAAAACATCAAGTTTTGAAGGAGAAATCAAGTTCCTAGAAATTGAAGGGACATAAAGAATATGGAATAAATCTAAATGATAACTAGTTTCCAAAACCGAACGGTAAGGCCTTATGCCTTCAATGAGAGCTTGCATACAATTTCTCATGAATATAAAATTTTCATTTGGGTTTATGGTTTGGATCATACTGATATCCCTACATCACATTAGATATATGAGACGTAGCACCAAAATCAAGCTATCGAGTATTATTAGGAACTTCAGCTAAGTTTGATTCGAAACAAACATAAACATCATTGTTACCTTTCTTTTTGAACTAAGCCTTATGCTTTAAGCAATCCCTTTGATAATGTCTTGTCTTACCACAGAAATGACGCTTACTTGCCTTATGTTCCTTTTTATCACCTTGTTAAGCTTTAGTAGGTATTTTCTTCTCCTTAAACTTATTGGCTCTAACATTAAGTCCTTTGTGAACTCCTTGACCTGTAAGGTTGATAGAATGACTTCCTTGTTTCTTTAGTCTAGCTTCCTCTTGAGTGAGCATATTAGACAACTCACTAACATTCTATCTATCTTTAATGGTATTATAGTTAATTTGCGATGGTCTATGCTTAGGAGTTAATAAGTTAAGAATGAATTGCACTAACAAGGAGTCATCTACAATCATTCTTAAGGTCTTTAACCTTGTTGCAATATTTGTCATCTCATTGATATGCTCTTGCATATTCTTTGACTTAGTAAACTTCATAGTTACAAGTTCTACCATCAGAGTACTATTGTGTGACTTATCTACAAAATGAAATCTTTCTTATACAAACTTAAGGTACTCCATAGCACTTTCTATTTGTGGAATAATGGTCTTAATGTTGTTGATAATAGTCATTTGCATAAACATTAACCTTAATTTATTAGATCATATCCATGCTTTATGATACAACTTTTTTCCTTACTATTTGAATCTATAATAGTAGCAGGCTTTTCTTCCAATGGTGCCAAGTTAAGATGCAACACACCTAAATGGAAGTTAACTTGTTCATATCACTTAGAAAAGTTTAATCCATTAGATATAGTAATAGAAGAAGCATGCCAATAAAGTAAAATAGCTACAATTGATACATAACTGTTCATTAGATAACAAACATATAATATATTTAGATAAACAAATCATCATAATATATTATAGTTATCTTTTCAATAGAAACTATAATATACTATTATTAAGTAAATGTCATAGATAATATAATTAGGTAATTAAATATTTCAAGATAAATATATATATGCAATCTTTAGATATATAAATGCATATGACTAAAATACTAATTCACCTGCATTATGTCCACTAATCATAGAATAACAATTTACTTTTGGGTAAATTCTAAAGTTCTAACGGTAAGTGAATGTTGATTTATCCATTTAATTTTGATAATAGGCATTTTCATCAATATTACAAATAAATGAAAATTTTATACATAATGCATCCTAATCATCATCATAGTTTAACCACTTTGGTGACAACAAGCTACAAACATTGCATATAAATTTTTAACCTAATGTCCATATATTTCATAAATAAACTAAATAATTGAGGTTACTTCGGTAACATATTTATTTCAATTTATCTTTAAATACAAGGTACTATTTGCAAAAGGAAAAAATAAAAAATAGGCAATTACTATTATCTTATAAACATTAATACTTACATAATACGATAAAGAGACAATAGTATCTTATAAATTTGCCAAGTATGTATGCTTATTGCATTCATGAATTTTCTTATCTAATAATTAGGTCTAATCGACAACTCACCAATATTGTAGATATATATCATGGAGCATGTTGAAATTGAGATAAAACTAATTGAAGTCATAAAAGGACCATTTACATAATTTTTAAAACAGGGAGCATGATTAATATGAAATACTAAAAAGAACCCATAAACAAGTACAATAAAAAGAAAAGAAAATCATCTTTCTAGTATGCATTTGCTTGGCAAACCCAAAAGATCTCCTTAATAAAAGTAAATAATGAAATGATACATCATCCAATTAGTGAAACAAAAACACATATGGATATAATTTCTTAAAGAACCATACGATGATAATTTAATCAACATGTCTATATTACTAGTACAATCGACATCAATTCTTTCATATGAACATTAGGACATCAAGCAATTGATGAACAGTAGGCAATAATTTAATATAAAATCGTATCACTATATGACATCAATATTTTTCGTTAAAATAAATCTCAATCTTTTACTACAAAAAATATTACATGTTACTTATATTTCTTCTTAGACCCTAATCCTTAAGATTTGGAAACTTATATGTTCAATATGCATACTTTGATACCACATATAAAAATAAATCTAGATTTTGATAGAACATAAAACATAAAATTAGGATTTTGAACAAGATAATTTTCACAACATAACATACCTAAAACTAAAGATTGATTCATCTCTAATCATAATGGAAAGTAGCAATAATCTTTCATATAAATGGTTTCTCTTTCTTGACTCTTTTTATCTTTACATTACAAAACCTTTGATGGGTAATTTTTCTATAACCATAATGTGTAAGAAGATGACCTATTTATATCTATTTAACCTTTAATCCAATACGTTCATCAAGTACCCAAATGAACAAATTAAACTCAACATGTTATTAAGTAATAATATATATCTTAAAGGATACAATTAAATTGTTATTCTATAACAGTCAATTCTATGAATAAAGCTGTTAAGTGGTCAATTGATAAATAAAGTAGCTAAACAATCAATTCTATAAATAAGGTAGCTAAAAAGTCATGAGAAAGCTAAACAATGAATAAAAAATATTTTCCTATTATTTGAAGAATTTTTAACACATTGTAGTTCCAATAACCAAGTGTAAAACAACTCAAGTTTCATTACTATTTTTTCCTCTATGAGAAGGACCCATCTCCATTCCTTGGCAAGCCTTAGTGATTGACTTAGCTTGTAGGCACATTAGATGAGGGTAGAGATAAGAAAAGAAAGTAAGGAAAAGATGAAAAAGGAGATTGTTGAATATATAAGAGCGGTAGCCAGCAAAGGGCAGTTGCCCTTAGGGTCTCAAAACAATTGTTAGGTTTTCTATTTTTCTTCTTTTTCTTTTGGGACTAAGCAGAGAGGGAAAAGGAGCATACTCAATCTTAAGAAGACTAAATTGATTAAATAAATAAATTTTGGTTTCCATAAGAAAAGGAAAAGAGGATAGGTAAGTTTATCTAACATAATTGTAATGCCTTAGGCTAAAAATAGTGAATAACCAAGTCAACAAGCATTAATGAACACCTTTCAATAATGGATTCATGAATAGATCTTTTTATGTTATTGTTGGTTGTAATGTTATTCAGTATTGAAGATTAGACTCTAGATGCTGTTGATTGGGTTATATTTAGTAGTATATCATTGTTGTTAAAGACATATATAGATTCCTATTTATACTACTTAGTCTCTATGGGTTTTACTTTGTAGATTGTAGAGTAGGTTGTATCACACCACTCATGTTGCAAATTGAGACTAAGAACACACAAGACCAATCGTTAAATAGATTTAAGCTTGCCGAAAGCTTAAAAAGGAAATGATGGGGAATGTAAGAAAGGACAAATGTGAATGAAAAGTTAGCAAAAACCCATAAACAACTCCAATGGATATGACGTACCAATAGAACTTCCAAGGACTCACAACACAACTCGATATGATGTATGAGATGGTCTAGTGAGATTATTTGCCACTTAGCCTTACTTAAGGATTAGGATAGGAGTGAAATAAATGTAAACAAGTAATGTTTACAAGAGATAAATGTCCAGTGTATTAATGTTCAATCTGATTTATAACTACAAGTATAAAAGGTATTTATACCCGAGAATTTAGGGCAATATGCCTAAAAAGAAAAATACAAAAAGGATATTAACCCTAAGAAGTAATGTATAAGAATACAAAAGGGTAAAAATGAATATTCAAGAAAAATTAATCATTAATGTAACAGATTTTGTATGGGCTCCTGTATACGTAGCAAAGATGTATTGGCAATGTCGTTAGAGGATGTAGAAAAAAGAGTACAGTCAGATAGTTTGTTTGAGCAAGGGTAGCTATATCAATCTGAAGTCTCTCTCTCTTAGTCTATAGGCAAGAGTGATATTGAATAAGTAGTTGGCTTGAGCTTGAGTGAGCAAGCACGGGTGGTTTGGTAGGTATCTTGGCATTCTAGCATTTGACACAAAATCTCTAAGAGATGGGAAGTCGTTCGACTCGGCATATAGAGTTGCTCGGTAAATAGATACTAGGCCTCAGCAAGATTTTGCTAGAATAGGATAATCTACCTTGCCAATCCCTCTAATCATTAGGCTTAGCTGTGAATCAATGGTCCAATAGTCTAATTCTCATCAGCTTAAATATGTTATTTTATTTTTATGTTATTGAGAATTTAGCAATTATTATAGATGTTTGTAGAGTCTAGAAATGTTATAAGCCATAATGTATCATTATCAAGTAATGGTGGGTTGTAATGTCTTTGGTTTTCAGTGTTACAAAAATCTTTATTTTTATGAGATATTTTGAAAATTTTATATTAATCGATGAAAAATAATATCTTTCTCTTTCTAAATAAAGGAAGTGATGCTTTTTGGCAAGTGATTAGAGGTCAATTTCTCACAACATCCTAACATGACAAGTGCCGACACATATGGATATGTGAATTCTAATCTCAATCAGTTTAACTTCAATGTTAGAGAGAACTGTTGGTATTGTTGTTCCTCAAAAAAGATGATCTACCTCTCCACCCTTCATAGGATGTAATTGAAGAGGTGATTGTGGCACGTTTGGAGGAACATGATATAGTTGTTAACACAAAACTACTTGAGATGAATGGAGAAAAAAGGTCTTAGTCGTATTCAAAACAAAGGAGCAAGCTAGTGAAAATCTTGTTTGCAAACATGCTACTTCTTTCATTGAGCCCATAATCTAGATTTCCTTTTCAAAATTTATATTATAATTGTCATGCCAAAGGTTGAGGTATGATTGTTGTACCACACAGTCCTAATATAACTTTATCAACTACCGTACATGAACGATACAATGCTCTACCATATGACATATCAACTACCATGCATACATGATTTAAGAGCTTCCCTAAAAATTAGTTATAGGTTACATAAAAATTAGAGTTAGAAGCCTAATTGCCAATGAAAAAGTAGGGTATACTACAACAAAAAGTTACATAATTGCATTACTCATTTTATGAATCTTAACTAACCTAAGAGTAACTTAGATTTAGTGAAATCCACAATTTTTCTTGGAGAATATCATGCTCATGGTATGAGGATATAAACATGAATGCATCATGATCATGCCTTTAAAGAGTTAAAGCAAAATTAGAAGTATAACTAGTAAATAAGCAGTTATCCAAAACAATAACAACATCTGCAAGTAAAAATATGCATAAAACAAAATTCGTTGTTGAAACTCATAAGAAAAATTTAATTTAGCTTATTCACTTAAATGTCCCAAGCAAAGTAACAAAGCTAAAGAAAATAAATGATGAACTACCGACCAGTGGTCCCGTTACTTGTACACGGCTTCAAGGACTGCAATCCCTCACCTGAAGACTTCTCTCTTAGCAACCTACTAATGATGAGAAAGTTTACATCGAAGGAAGGTGGATGAACTCCTTAAGCTCCCCACATTGTCATACTATGATCTATGCTCTCAATAGTGATGATGCTAACCATTCCCTGGTCGAGGACCTTATGTTAAGTAATTCGATTAACTGCTATCGAGATATTCTTATTGAGTGATGAGTGACGAGAGACTCACTTATCAGTTAAGTAGTTTTCTCTTGGCATGATACCATCTCTCTCTTCCTGGCTCCTTTATTGTTGCAATATCTTGATCCCTCCCACCTATTGTGCTTAGAGAATATTCGTACTAGACCAATGTTGCACTACCACTTATCCACCTCGTTTGGCATTTTACCATTTTTCCATTTTTATCTTTTGTCCTTTTTACCTTTTTTCGTATGTACTAAGAATCCCCTTTTTGTATATACTTTCTTGTAATTTTTTTATTTGTCATGTTTCCTTAGAGACTTACTATAAATAGTCTTTTTCTCTTATAAGCCGAGGATAACTTACATTTTTAATATTGAATATTTAGTTCTTTTGAGACAACCTTCTCCAAATCATGTTTTATACACTCTTATCTAATCTTGCCGAGTAGCTCAAGATTAGCGGCGGGTGGACCTTGACATCAACTTATGCATTATATCAAGTGAGGTCTCAAGTCGTATTATGTTCATTGATGAGTCACATCCTCGAAACAGCTTTACGTTAGTTACTCTTGTTCGTTTGTAGACCATTTCCCTCTAATTTTCTTTGATATTTCGAAGGACCTATTTTAGTCAGATTTGCCATGATAAGTCCTAGTGATAACTAAGCTCCTAAGCACACCATATAATTTCTTAGTATCAGAGCTTGAGGTTGAGATTGAGAGCTGTGTAGTGATAGTCAGTCTGCTGTTCGATATATTTATGTGTGTGTTGAAAGCATTTGAATGAAGTGTCTTTACTGAAGCTTTATGTTGAGAATATCGAACCTTAGTATACAGGGAGAGATTAACGATGTCAAGAGTAATGCTCATGGTCGTGGTCGAGTTACCCAACAAACACCATATACTACTGATGAGCAAATATAAGATCTTGCTACTATTGTGGCCAACTTGGCTATCTCCGTAAACAGGGTCTTAGAGATTAGACCGCGTAAGAGAGCAGCTGAGCAAGGCTAAGAAATGAGAGATAGGCCGAGGAGGCAAATGAACGAGCGAGCTCTAGAAGTCCTTCTAGTGAACTAAGCACCACCATAACATGTTGACAAAGTCGTGAGGAGAAGGTTAAAGTTGGACGAAGTGGAAGAGTACAAAGAAGAAGAAGAAGACCAGTATGTTGGGATTGATGAGCGTAAGTTTAAGGCGCCAAGAAATGTCGAACATCTTAAGGTACAGATTCCGAGTTTTAACAGGTCTGGTAGTACTAATGATTACTTGGACTAGGAAGAGAAGATCGAAAAGATATTCGACTTCTATGATTATGAAGATGCTATTCGCATTAGAGTGGCTACGTTAGAATTTTCTAAATATACGGCAATATGGTAGAAGAAGCTACAGAATATTCACCTGAAGACTCGACACGAGATTCAAACATGGAACAAGATGAAGAGAGTTTTGAGAAGTAGGTCCGTTCCCAAACACTATGAACAAGACACTTTCCAATGACTCCAAGACTTGAGGTAAGGTAACAAATTCGTAGATGACTATGTTTGAAAGTTTCAGTTGCTCATGATATGATGCGATATCGATGAGCCTGAGACCTGAACTATATTACGGTTCATCTTTGGACTATGAGATGAGATTGGTAACATCGTGGAGATACAAAACCTCATTACTTTGGATGAAACCATTCGTATGGCCTAGAGAGTTGAAAGGTAATGGTGAAACCAAGTTAACCGAATGCCAAGTAGCCAAACATTGATACCAAACAGGAGCAATGTACCCAACTGACTAATGAATGATAGAGTTTCAAAATAGTCGAGGTGGAATACCGAAGTCACATGCCAAGTCGACCAGACGAGGGACGAGGTAAGAGGAAGACCGAGGAGCCTGAGATCCAAACAGACCAGGGTTAGAGTTCAGGGAGGAAGACTCGAGAAATCAAATGTTTTAAATGCCTTGGCTTTGGACACGTGGCTAGTCAATGTCCAAACCGCCGAGTCATGACCATAAAAGGAGGAAAGCCCCAATTTGAAGTAGAAAGTGTGAGTAAAGGAGAGGAAGAAGTAGCAACCGATTAGATGCTGGAAGAATTTGAGGAAGATCCCAATGCTGAGATACCTCCTTAAGGCAAAGCCAAGTATTGCTTTGTAGTTCGATGGTCTCTTAGTACTTTTGTGGCCAACGAGAATGGGCAAAGAGAAAACCTCTTTCATATGAATTACTGTGTGAATGGCAACCTATGCGCCGTGATCATTGACGGAGGGAGCTATACCAACGTCATCGCACAAGGGGTAGTTAAGGCCATGAAATTGCCAACCCTTCCTTACCACAAGCCATACAAGATTCATTAGCTGAATGAGAAAGGAGGACTACACATTTCCGAGTAAGTTAGAGTGTCAATTGCTATTGGTGATAGGTATAAGAATGAGGTACTGTGTGATGTCCTTCCCATGTGTGCATCTCACATACTACTCAGCCGACTGTGGCTATTTGACTTAAGGGTATTATACAATGGGTATAAAAACACCTACATGTTGCAAAATAACGAGAAGAAAATTATACTAACACCTATGAGTCCTATGGAAGTGCAAGAAGCCAAGGAAAAGATTGCTAAATCTCTGCAGTGGAAGTCCTTGGTGATTTCCCAAGCTCAGTTTGCACAAGAAGTCAAGGCCAAGGACTATGTACTGCTTTTAGTCAAGAGATTCTTAGAGGTTAGAGAGGCCATGAACTTACCTTTCGAAGTGCAACAACTACTTTAGTAATTATCCGACCTCTTCCTTAACAAGATGCCAAAAGGTTTACTTCCCTTGAAAGGTATTAAGCATTGCATCGACCTCTAACCAGGGGCTACCTTACTAAACCGACTTGCTTACAGGCTCAATCTAGAGTAAGCAACTGAACTGAAGAAACAGGTGGATGAGTTAGTAGATCGCGGATATATCCATAAGAGCATGAGTCCTTATGTTGTACCCACTGTACTCGTGTCAAAAAAGGATGGGACATGGTAAATGTACATTAACAGCCGAGCTATCAATAAGATCACTGTCAAATATCGATACCTTGATCCCACAGCTTGATGATATGCTTGACGAGTTATACAGCGCCTACATCTTTTCTAAGATTGAACTGAAGAGCGCCTACCACCAAATACAGATGAGACCTAAGGATGAATAGAAGACAACCTTCAAGACAAGGGATGGTCTGTTTAAATGGTTGGTGATGCTGTTCGAACTAACTAATGCACCGAGTACATTTATGTGGCTGATGAATCATGTACTAAGATCGTTGATCAGCAAATGCGTTGTGGTTTATTTTGATGATATTCTAGTCTACAGTACTGACCTCTTCGTACATATTAAACATTTGAGATTGGTGTTTAACATACTCCGTACCTAGAAATTATTCGACAACCTGAAGAAATGCACGTTTTGTCAAAGCGAGCTTGTATTCCTTGAATATGTTGTTTCAGGAAGTAAAGTTGAAGTTGATGAGGAAAAAGTTAGAGCTTTTAATGAGTGGCCTACACTGACTAATATTGCTGAAGTCAAGAGCTTCCATGACCTAGCCTCATTCTATTGGAGATTTATCTGGAACTTTAGCTTTATAACTGCACCGTTAACTGAATTGACTAAGAAGAACGTTGAGTTTAAATAGACAGAAAAGGCTTAGAGGAGTTTTGTAGATGTGAAGTCTAAGTTGACATTTGCTCCAGTACTCACTTTACTAGATTTCGAGAAGGTTTTTGAGGTTGAATGTAATACGTCTGATGTTGGCATTAATGCTGTCCTTATGCAGGAGTGCTGACCCATTGCCTTCTTCAGTGAAAAACTATTGCCTTGAATTACTCAACCTATGACAAAGAATTCTATGCCCTTGTCTATACACTCTAGAACTGGCAGCATTACCTGTTGTTGAGTGAATTCATCATCTATTCGAATCATGAATCTCTTAAGCATCTTCGCAAGCAATAGAAGCTTTCTCAGTGTCACGCTAAATGGGTCGAATTCTTGGACACCTTTTGTTATGTCATCAGATATAAGAAGGGAAGCACCAACACAGTGCTGATGCACTTTCTCACCATCATACCTTCATCACAATGTTGTAAGCTAAGGTGCTTAGATTCTGCACTTTACCTGATCAATATGAGCATGACCCACATTTCGGACCCTTAGTAACCAGGTGTAGTACTAGAGGAGCTACGGAAGGGTTCTACTTGAGTGAGGGGTTCTTAATGAAGGGCAAGCATATTTGCATGCCAAGTAGTTTTACAAGGGAGCTACTGGTTTAAGAAGCTTATGTCGAGGGTCTAGCAGGCCATTTTAGAGAAAAGAGGACAATTGAGATATTGAAGGAGCATTTTTACTGGCCCGGAATGATGAAGAATGTACACCGAATACTTGAGAGGTGCAAGGTATGTAAGTATGCAAAAGGGAGAAGAGAGTCCTATAGAGAATATACACCCTTACTAATTCCTTAGCAGTTGTGGTCCGATCTAAGTATGGATTTCATGCTCGGCCTTCCCCACACACTGAGAAGATACAATTCGATCATGGTAGTAGTTGATCAGTTCAGCTAGATGGGCCACTTCATTCCCTACCACAAAACTAATGATGCTTTATTCATCGTTAACCTCTTTTTGTAGGAAATTGTGTGACTACATGGAGTGTTGAGAAGTATTATATCCGGCCATGATTCGAAATTCACGAGCTTCTTTTGGAAAACCTTATGGAGGAAACTTAGCACTAAGCTCCTATTCAGTACTTCTTGCCACCCTTAGATAAACAACCAAACTGAAGTAGTTAATAGAACTATTGGTAATCTCCTATGCGCCATTGTTGGAAAGAACTCTCATGATTGGGATTTATGCCTGCCTATCATTGAATTTGCCTACAATTGCTCAACTTACAGCTCAACTGGAACATCACCATTTGAGGTTGTTTATGGACTTAACCCGAACCTACCCTTAGACTTAATTAACAACTCGACTACACAAGGGGAAATTCAATCTGGCCTACAGCGTGCCAAGGAGTTCCAAAGGTTACATCAAAAGATTACCGAGCAATTGGCCAAAATTGTAGCCCGATAGAAGGAAGTGAGAAACTATGGAATGGGGCAAGTTGTTTATACCCTTAGGGACTTTATCTGGGTCCATCTTAGCAAAGAACACTTCCCTAACAGAAGGACTAACAAACTATCTCCTAAAACGAATGGACCCTACAGGATCTTAAGGTGCATTAATGATAACTCCTATGAAATTGAGCTACCCGAAGGTTTTGGTGTATCTACCTCCTTCAACGTCATCAATTTGACTCCTTATGTACTTGATGATGATGAAGACTATGATTTGAGGGCAAATCTTCAACAACCCCTAGGAATTGATGAACTACTGACCAGCAGTCCCATTACTCGCCCACGGCTTTGAGGGCTACAATCTCTCACTTGAAGAATTCTCTCTCAGTAATGTGTTGATGACGAGAAAGTTTATATCGAAGGAAGGTGGCTGAACTCTTTAAGCTCCTCTTATTGTCATACTATGATCTATGCTCTCAATAGTGATGATGCCGACCATTCCATGGCCAAAGACCCTATCCTAAGTAATCTAACCAATGGTCGAAGACCCTGTGCCAAGAAGTCCAACCAGTTACTGCCGAGATATTCTTACCAAGTGACGAGAGACTCACTTATCAGCCCAGTAGTTTTCTCTCAGCATGCTATCATCTCTCTTGTCTCGGCCCTTTTATTGCCGCAACATCTTGATCCCTCTCACCTGCTATGTTAAGAGAATATTCGTATGGGGTCAATGTTGCACTGCCACTTGTCCACCTCATCTAACATTGTACCACTTTTCCATTTTTTGTCTTTTGTCCTATTTACCCATTTTCGTATGTACTAAGAATCCCCTTTTTGATATACTTTCTTGTAATTTTTTTATTCATAATATTGCCTTAGGGACTTACTATAAATGGTCCATTACTCTTATAAGTCGGGGATAACTTACACTTTTAATATTGAATATTTAGTTCTTGTGAGACAACTCTCTCTAAATCATGTTTCATACACTCTTATCTAATATTGTCGAGTAACTCAGGATTAATGGCAAGTGGACCTTGACATCAACTTGTGTGTCATATCAAGTGAGGTATCAAGTCGTGTTATATTCGTTGGTGAGTCATATCCTCCGAACAGCTATATGTTAGTTACTCTTATTCATTTGTGGACCATTTCCCTCTAATTTTCTTCAATATTTCGGGGGACTCATTTTAGTCAGATTTACCACAATAAGTCTTAGTAATAACTAAGCTCCTAGGTACACCAATAAAGATATAAAAAGGTATAACTTACTAACTACCTGATACCAAAAATAAGAAATCGAAATTTTCTTTTAAATTTTTAATTGAATTTCCATCAACCATAGGTCAGAAAATGAAAATGTTAAAGGTAGTAAGGTTAGTTAATTCTAATATAAGACATTAGCTCTTTATAAGCCAAAGTAATTCCGAGGCATTTAGATTTAGAACTAAAAAGAAAAGTGATGCCGAAAAGAAAAACAATTTCCAAAGGAACTCTAATTTCTAATAAGTTTATGACATGATATGGTACAAATGCAAATGTAGGGAAACAAAGTTTTGTTTTTGTCATTAGTGCTCTTTATGGATGCCTATATACTCTAATGGAATCATTTTACTCATAAGTTTACCTTTTTTTTAAAAAAGACTCTTGGTTATGATATATTTATCTTATATTCAAGTTTTCACTACTTATTATTTTTCATTCTATTAAATTTTCGTTTTTTGGGTAAATAATGATACAACATTATAACTTAGAGGAGAGGAGTTTCAAATCTAGTTTATCCCGTAAGAAAACTAGTATTCATACCACTAAGTTATGATGACCTTGGCATTTCCCCCTTTTTAAAAAAAAAATTGGATTAATTTGAAAATTGCCTTTATTTTTGGAAAATTTGTATCTATTGAAGACATGATTATTATCTTCATTTTTGTTTTAACAATAAAATGTTATTTTTTATATAGATCTATTTTTAACTTAAAAAGATTCTTATTATTCAATTTTTCAAAAAAAAAATGATAAAAGTAATAGTTTGGAAATAAAATGTTGTTGTTACTCTAAAATGCAAACTTTTAACAATAATAAATTAAAAAGGGAAAATTTTATTATTTTGAGAAAATTTGACTTACAAACTATCTTTTGTTTTTCAAATTTACATGTTTTATTTCTTATATTAAATTTGAAAAATAAAAAAAAATTAAAAGTGAAGGGAAGAGGAAGAAGGGTGGGTAGAGCTAGCTCCAACCTTACCTGGATCACTTTAGCTTCTACTAGTAGTAGAAGATTGTTGGTAGCCTCTCTTGATCCTTATTGTAAACCCTAAGGGTTTTGAGAACTATAGAAAATCAAACAAGAGAATGAGTTAGTGGATAATCCTTAGAACTCTATAATGATACAAGAATCAAAACCCTAAATAAGATAACCTAACCATGAAAGTTAAGTCAAAAACCCTAATTAGGAATGCAAAAAACCTTAAAGCAAGTTTAACTCTAAAACCTAATTGTATACACAAAACCTTAGTATGCGGAAAATGTTAAAATGATAAATAAACCTTAATTATATCTTAGAAACCTTAGAATATAAAGAAAAACAAACTTAAGTAGTGAAAATCATCCGTTAAATATAAGCAAGTACCTTACTTACCTAAAAGTACTAAATGAGTACGTAAATCAATAACTACAAATGGACCTAAAACCCTAAGAAAACCTTAGGGATACACGTGATGCTTGGGAATTAATAAAATTAAAGTCATAAAATATAAAAAAAAGCCATAAAATTTCCTTAATTGTGCTTAATTAGACTAAATTATGGTTAATCACCTTAATTTTTCCCTAAACCCCGACTGACCTCCATTACATCTTAATTAACAATAAGATAAGCATAATTAAAAGGAAAAGATAGTGTGGTTAGTTAAAGTAGCCAATGACAATGTCCTTTTAGAAGATAAAACATTACCACAAATGGTAAAAAGCAAATGTAGTACAAGGGTACAATTAGGATGATGTACTAACCCTCCTAATTTGGATGTAATTTGTCCCCCTCACCCTCTCTTTTTGTGTCAGCCATCCCCCTTCCCCATTCCCATTTCATTTCATTTTTCTCACTCTCATTCATCTTAATAAAACATTCTCAAAAACCTACTCCAAAACATATCCAAAAACTACCATCAACCACCTTCCATACACTCCTCCACTAGCCACACCAGCATCACCATGACTTTACTAAACCACCAACCACCAAGCCCTATACCTCCCTCATTCATTCCCTTAGTAAGCCAATACACATACACATAGAGGTGTGCAAATGAGTTAATCGAGCTAACCCAGCTCGACTCACTTTAGCCTACAGGTTAAACAGGCCAAGCTCATTTGACTTACCTTTTAAACGGGCCAAAAAATCTTAGCCCTAACCTATTTAAAAAGTGGGTTAAATAGGTCAACCTACAGGGCAAAGGCATAAATGGGTTAAATGGGTCAACCCAAACCAACTCGCTTTGGCCCACGAGTTAAACAAGTTAAGCTCATTTGGCCTGCTTTTAAACGGGCCAAAAAACCTTAACAATAACCCATTTTAAAAGTGGGTCAAATGGGCTAGCCCGTGGGCCAAAACCCACTTGTATACCTCTACACACACATACACACACACACACACATACTACTATAACATACAAACTCATAGCACAACACACCTAAAGGAAGACATACATACCTAACTTCGGTAAGTGACTAAGTTTAGTTTTTCTTTGCTTTTCCTTAGGATTCATGGTAGTTCCTTGCATTTTAAGCCCTTACATTCCTAGTACATGCATGTCATAGTGTTTTAAGGAAGTATAATGGAGGTTGAGTTAGAAAATGTATGAACTACGTTAAATAGTTTAAGTAGTAACATCAACATGTAATGAAAACTAGTAGTTAATGTGTTTTACTAACAAATCCTTAAGGAAAACCTAATGACACTTATTTTACAAGCATGTTGCTACCCTTACCTAAGCTTTTCCCATTTGCTTTCATCATATTTGTTAAATATCCAACTTACTTTAGGAGAAAATGCAATTTAGATGAAGGAGAGAGCATTAAAACAAGTAGTATATGAAAAGTGTAATGGAGACCCCCTAAAACACTCGTTGGCCTCCACTTACATGAGGGTTTAGAATCTATAATTTTTATTTATTAACTTAATGATGAGATTATTTAGTGTTAAATATGATTTAGATAGTGATTAATCAAGTTAAGTAAGGTAATGGCAAGCTGATAGCCTAAACTAGCTTATTTACTAATTAAGAGCTTAAGAATAGTGTTAAAAGCCTTAATATCATTAATGGTTAAATCTAGAACTTGGATTAAATTGGACTAAACTTAAGACCAATGGTGGGCTTAAGTCCAAAAAGATAGGTAGGATTGCACTTAAGGCCCTAAATTGCAAAATATGTCTAAAAAGCTTAAAAGAACTGAAATATAAACTTAAACAGTAAAAGACTAGATCTGGACCTAACTTTAAAAGGCTAACAAGAAGATGTACAAGAGGCCCACTAAGGCTTAAGGCCTACCTAAGATATTTACTGTAGGCCTTTTAATGAGTTAAGGCCCTAATTTAGAGAAAAGAGCCCATTTAGACCCATAAGAGTAGTATCAAGGCCCAAATTGGAAACTAAGAGATTTAGACAAAAGAATCTCACTTAAAATACTTAAATGAAAGCCTAAAATATTAAACCAAAAACTAAGCCTAAAACTTAAAACAAAAGATATTAAACCAACATTTTGGGCTAAAGAACTTAATAGGCCCAAACCAAAACCTTATCAACTCAAACACTCAAAAAGGACCTCATGAAATGAAAAAACACTTGAATAATGGTGAAAAACAAATACAAGATTACTAAAAATGGATTTAAAACGAAGAACTATGACCAAATTACGAAAACAATTTATACGAAAATCTATAGCAAGAAGAATAGATAGTTAGTACAAATAGGACACTTCTATGCCTTAATTGTATTCTCCAAGTGATGAGGACCCTAATATTAACCTAGTTGAGGATTATTAGGATGGTTGGATTCCATGGTAGAGTAAGTACATCGACCTTATCTTATCTTACTTATGCTTATAGTATAAAGTACTGTTTAATTATATATATATATATATATAATGATTTTGCTTACGGTCAAGGTTATATGTATGTGCTTGGATTGGTTGTACTTGCTTGTTAAAGATACAATAATATATCTAAACTAAGAATTGGATACTTCATTAGTAAGTAGGGCTTTAGAGTGTCTGTCATATATATTTAGTTAATCACCTATGAACCAGAATAACAATTATTCGACTATAATAAAAAGTTGTCATGCATTACATGTTTACACATGTTATATGAAGGGCATTAGCACAATGTAAGGAATTAGGAGATCATGCATGTTAGATTTATATTTATGTTGTATTATTGTTGTATTGTATGGTTCACTCGTACAACATGTTCTTGCTATATATCAAGAGAAGATGAAATTCATTTAGATGATAGATGTAAAGACCTGAGTCCTAATGTACCTAAATACTTTCCAACTCGAGCAATAGTGGATGTAAAACCACACTTTTCATAGTTGCCAGCGGGGCTATGTATGATGTTGCATTTCATATGCTTGTTTACATTGCATATGCATGATTAATTATGCATATGCATGATTAATTAACTTTCTTGTACTTGCTTGTAGGTAAGATAGAAATGTTACTCATTAAGCAATTGTAACTTACCCCCTTATATTTTGTTGTTGTAGTAGGATTTATGATTGGTGCTAAGCTATGAGATGCCTAAGGTTAGTACTACTGGCTTTAAGGATACTAGTGGGAAGAAGAGAGCACAAGTGGTCACTTATATGTTATTCAGATTTTCTAAACTTTATTTTATCTTTTAGGGTTTTTAAGTAGCATGGACTATTAGTATCATTTTAATTTAGAAATGTATAACTTTAATTAAGGAACATTTGACCCTACTAGGGTATGTTAGACTTATTTATGATATTATTCTTAATGTTTATTTCTTTGTTACATGCTTTATGTGAATCCCCTAATAGTATCGAGACTAGGCAGACATCTTATGTAATGTGTCAAAGGTTCCTGATCAAGGGTAGTACTTGATCTTAGATCTTCCTATAGTACTTAGCGGTACTACTACAACTTCACAACCCCTTGGGTTGTGATAGCATTTAAGTATTATCAAAGTGTAAGTTAAATAAATTAAAATTTGACCCTAGGTAGTTAGGAAACCTACTATGTGAGCCAAGAGGGGTATAACTGAGTTAGGATATCATACATGAACACCCTTAACTTTGGAAAACAATGAAACCCTAATTGTAAGAACATTCTTGTGATTTTAGGAGGATTTTCTGACTTTGATGGAGCGATGGCTAGAGTTCTAAATGGGGCAAGATAAGATGCTCCTTGACTATTGACGTCGCCTTCATTTGCTTTACAGGAATCTTTCCTTAGTTAAAGAACCTCGGAGCATGAGTATAGTGTTGTCTTAGTAGAGGAGCAGATGCACTAACCATTAAAGACTCCGATAACAAGAGATACTCATGGATTTAGACATGCCAATTTATACAGACGCAAAGTTTATCTAAGTCTTAGAGCATGAGTTGTAAGTTAAGGGACTCATTAGATCAACCTCAAGGGTAACCTTCTTGGAAAGTGACTCTTAAAAACCTTTAGCCTAGGCTTTTGGTGAGTAAAGATAGGTCAACCATAGAGTTATTTTTGCTATAGACCACATGTGTGACCACCTAGCCTTACTAGCAATTGACATTCAGTAGGCTAAAGATGCCTTATGGGAAGAGATGGAGTTAGATTTCAATATGCAGGTATCATCGAATGATGAGGACAATGGATCGAAGGAGTAGATTCAAGAGCCCCTTACTCCAAATATGATAGAGTTAGACGGGGTTGGTTAAGACCTACCCTAGGATGAGGTTCCACTTAAGCCTGTACTCTTGGTAGTACTAGGTGATGCTCTCAACCATTCAATCGAGCTAAGTGATGGCAGAGGTGAGATAGATATTAGGAAGCCTATCCTTAATCCCCCAATACTTATAATAGAGGATCCAAAGGAGGAGGATTGGCTAGAGTGATCAACTTACTCCATTATAGGCTCCAATGGAGATGGCTTTAATAGTTCAAATGAGTTCAATTTTGTAAATTCTAATGCTTTTGTTAAGTTCGAGAATGTTAGGGTTGGTTTGACTACTAGCCCATTGATGTATTAGTTGTTTGATGTACTATTGATTGAGGTCACCAAATTTTGATGTACTTGTCTTAATTTTACGTCTTAAGATGTATTGTTGTATCTATAAAATCTTTATATGGAATGCTTGACTATATTTAGACATAATACTGGTAGAGACTTACTCTTTGAAAGTAACCATCATTTGGTGTAACCTCATTAGTATCAAAATTAATGAAATAGGATGTTCTATTTACTAGAATTGTAATGTGTTTTCTTATGTTACAAGTATGGATTTGGAACTTCGAAAGTTTTCTTTATTTAAGGCTTACCTAAATTGTTTTTAGCTTTAAGAATAAGCGAGGTCGGGGTAGACTCTCATTGAGGCAGGATCTTCTAACAAATCTACTAAAGTAGGATCCTCTAAGAGACTATATAGAGGAGGTGTTAGCCACTATATAGAAGATGCTAAGAGCCCTTGGTAATAAGGATAAGACACCCCTAGCTCCCATTTTACCTCATGTACTAGTGGAGGATGTACCACCACTATTACCTTCAGTTGAGCAGGTGCACTTAGCCCCTATAACACCCCCAAATCCTAAGCTTCGGAGGTCATTGATGCTGAAGTTCATTAAGTGTATCAGGTACTTTAACGTAGTAGTCAGCCACATTGAGGAGGCAAAAGATTAGCTCATGCAGATTGAGTAGACCTTTGAAGCATTTGAGATCCTCCAACGTCTATAGGTTGGTACTTACATGTTGATGCTTCACACTAAGACTTAATGGGAGTTAAGAGGAGGACAATTAAAGGAGTAATCACCTAGCAAGTGTTGAGGAGGGAATTTATTGCTAATTATTTTCTTAAGTCATTGAAGCTACAATATAGTGATGCTTTTCTCTCTATTCAGAAGGGAAACCGTACCATAGATTAGTATAAGGTAGAATTTAATAAGCTGTTATAGTTTGTTGATGAGGATTTCTAAGTTAGTGGTAAATTGAGGATGCAGGTCTTTGTTAGAGGGCTAGACTTGATACCAAACACTAAATGCATGAATTTTGACCTCGAAGCTTTAGAGAGGCTATTAAGATAGCCTAGATTATTAAGAGTACCATGAGTTCTAAGGATAAGTTAGAGAGGCCTAGAGTGAACATCTTTGGAAAGAGGCCTTTTAAGGGACCTAGTTTCATTAAAGAAGGAAAGAAGATCATGCAAATTCATGGCCATTAGTTGAGGCTGAGTATTCTAGGTTCTAGATTAGGAGCTAGTACAGTGAGATGTTGGAAATATAGAGGAGGACATTACCTAAGAGAGGGCCTCCAGCTTCAACATAGATGCTTCTTATGTAAAGAGGGTAGTTACATACTTAGTCGAATGTCTTAACAGAGCTAGCATGACATGTTTTGTAGGTAAGCAAGTAGGACACATTGCTCTAAATTGCTCATAAAGGAAGGCTACATCAACTACTTAACTAACTCACCTTATGGCTCTTCTCGGTCTCCCAGTAGCTTAGAGGCAGGCAGGAGGTCTAAGACTTATGCAAACTAGATTAAGAGCATCGATACGTGCCAAGCTTTATAATTTGGAGGACAAGTGAGATTGTGCAGATGATGGATTTGATGAGGATACCACTGCCTTTAGGGAAGGAAATGCTATAGATTCTGGACTTGTTGTAGGCATGTAACCTAACTTATGTCATCTTTTTAAAGAGATTGGTAGTAATTACATAATGTAAGATGATGTGAACAGTAACGGGGAAAATTTGAAAGAGTTAAAAGATGTCTTTGCAATTAACCAACTAAAATAATGAAAGCTATAATGGTTTAGGGAATATACACGTCTCTAGTCTATTTGTATATGCCTTATTTAATACTGGAGCAACCTACTCCTTTATCATACCTAAGATTACTAAATAAGTAGGATAACAAGTTGAGAATATAGAATCTAGCTCCAAGATTAAGACACCTACCGAAATTGTGGTAGTGACTAAAGAGATAGTAAAGAATTACCCCTTGAAGATTCGAAATAGTGAGTCCTATGCAGATATGATTCTAATTGAGATGAACAAGTATGAAGTCATCTAGGTATTGTCGAGCTTGGATTTTCACCTTTGCAGTCCTTTTATAAAATTAAGCCTTCTTTAAACCGATCAGTACTAAACCCTACCCGTTTAATACTGATCCTCGACTATAGTTTAAAGAAAACAATTTCTTTTTATTTTAGAAACAACTTTGGAGTCACCACCTAATCGGAGTCGAGAAAAACAGTTAAGTTATAATCAATTGGATAGATTGGTTATAACTTAATCACTAGTCTAACGATTAAAACCAATTTTGTAAAATGGTTTTTGAAACCAAAGATCATGGATCTAGGGGTTAGGAATTTTAAACCCTTTCGGGTACTATTAACCTTCTAAATTTAACTTTAATCTTCAAAAATCACCTTTTAATTTTGCAAGATAAGACTTAATTTAATTACTCTAATTGGATAAACAAAATAATCTAAACTAAAGGAAAAGAGAAATTAGGTTTTTTCATTTTTATCGTCACCCCGTAGGTATCTACGTACCCGTTATTCGAGATCAGACAAATGTAGTTCTTTTTGTAAAACTTTAATGGGTTAAGTTGCTTTTAATTTTCAAAAGGAGTCGAGTTTACATTTTACTCGATTTAATTTCTTTAAGGAAAAATTCGTATAATAAAAAATGTCCTAAATTGGAATCCTTTTTTTAAAAAAAAATTCTAAAACGTCTTAAATTTGAAAAGGATCCAATTATATATATATATATAAATATATATTGAAAACCTGATTTTTCTAAGTATAAAAAATAATTTTATTCCACATCCTATTTATTTTATTATATTACCTTATTTATTTATTACTTATTATATTTTATCTATTTTTATTAAACTAGTGAAAATAAAACAAAATTACTCTTTTCTTTTTTCATCTTTTTTTTTTCATTTTTTTCTTTTCTTTTCTTCCTTTTCTTTTTTGGTATTATTACATTTACATTTGGAAATAAAGAAAAAAATAACAACAACTATAACTAAATTAGAAAATAAAAGGAAACAAGTAAAATAAATAAAAAGAAGGTACAGGTCGGATTGCAAGTTGGCTTGAAGCAAGTCGGGCCGGTTTGGGCATTGTATTCAAGTTGCTCCAATGTCCTTGATAACAATATGGTAAAGTTGGTTTAGGGTGATTTGGCCATTGAAACAAGCGGAGGAAAGGGGATTTATGTATTTTGGATTGGGATTATAGGGGGGAAGATTTAATGCCATAGCATTTTGGAGCTGTTTGGGTGGTCGTCGGAGAGGAGTGGTGGCGGCAATTTTAGGGAACTCCGAGGGTAGCTACTGGGCATGAGAGAGGAGTGTGGTATGGTGTTTCAAGGTGTGAGGAGTTTGGTTATGTGATTAGCTTGGGCCGAGGGGGGTCAAATGTAGTGGTTTCGAGAGTAAGGTTTCGCCATGGTTAAAATTTTGGAGGGTAGTGGTTCGATGAGGTAGTAGAGGCCGCGGCTAGGGGTGAGATTGGTCGGGTTTAGATGCCTAGGCTCAAGGGAGCTTGGCTGTAGTAGTGGGCTTAGTCGAAGGTGACTAAAGAGAGGCATTCGAAGAGAGAGAGAGTGAAAGAGGTGCAGCTAGAGAGAGAAAATGAGAGAAAGAAGAGAAAGAGAGCTCGTGAGTGTTCGTGGGTGGTTGTGTATGTCCCATCATCTCCCTCAACACCCAATTTATACTCACAATTAATCTAAAAGTATGGAAAGTTCGAATCGAAGTGAATGGGGATCATCCAAATTTTCAATTTTTTATCTAATCTTTGAAGCTTAATTTGAATAGGTTTTTGACTAAATCTAGACTTGTTTCTTATGCCAATTCATAGTAGGCTATGTTTAGTTTGCAATTTCGCCATTGATTTGGTGAAATTGCAATGAAAAGTAATTCAAAAATCAAGTCAAAGGTAGCTACCCGAAGAGAAAAGTGCAACAAATCTAAAGAAAACAAGGGAAGGAAGGGGAAAGAGAAGGAAAGGGAAAGAAAAATGGCGTTGACATGGTGCCACATCAGCCACCCTGACTAACCAAATGCTGCTACATGTCACCACGTGACACATGGCAGTTGATGTGGCATGCTACATGGTACCACGTCCACATCAGCCATTGTCCAATCCTATGCTGCTACGTATCAAGACACGTGGCAGTTTCTGATGTGATGAAAAATAAAAACCTTATATGCCTCTTCCATGATTCAAACCTAAGATCTAAAGCTTAATATCCTCTAATCCAAGTTTATATGTTTAACTATTAGGCCGTTAGCTTTTGCTTTATCCATATGTGCAATTGCACATATGGACCAAATCAGTTTGGGCTAAATTCAAATCTAAGCCCAAGCCCAACGGTCTAACTTCTAAACTTATTTTAAAATTAAAAAATTTATCATAATAAAATGTTATTTTCTAAAATCTTTTACTTTTTTCAATTTTTCAATTTTTTGTAATTTTTCAATTTTCTTAATTTTTTCAATTTTCTTATTTTCTAAATTTCTCAATTTTTTGTGTTTCTTATCCAAATTTCTTATTTCTTATGCTTTTTTCTTTTTTATTTATATTTTTTTGTATTTTCCTAAAATTATTATTCTTCCTAAATTTCTTAATTTTTTTGGGTTTTTCCTAATTTAAGGCCTAAAATAATAAAAATAAAATAAAATAAAAGTAAAAATAAATAAGCAAAAATTAGGTGTCTACAAGTACGAATTAGACTATCGAAGTAAGAAAGTGGAATTTGAAGCCTTAAATGGGACAAAGGCTATTTTTAAAGGAGAACCAACCATCACAAAACCAAGAAAGATGAGCTAACTTGAGCTGATACCAGATAAAGGATCCTAAGCATGGATAGAGATCGGAATGAATGCAATTGATACAAATATAGAGAAGCCCTAACTAGAGAAAATTTAAGTGGTTAATGAATTCCTAGATGTTTTTCCTAATGAACTTTTGGTTTTGCCACCTTAGAGGGAAATTGATTTTATCATTGATTTACTGCCAGTCACCAAGCTTATGTAATATCTCATAAATTAGTAATCAGGACATGAACATTTGACTATTAGGATAAAGCCCTATTCTTGTACAATTAAGATCAACAATGGATTTAAAGCATTCGAGGTAGTAAACCGATTAATCTATAAACGTTCGAAAAACATGATAACTCTAATCAAGGAATTCCTGTATGCTTGGAAGTAAAAAATATAATAAGATATCAAGAATACAATCAAAGTAGTAAGTATTTACTTTATATGAGCCCTTAAAGCCGTATTTAGGACAATCATACCTAAATTTAGGACTTTTGAGCAAACATATCCAATTGAGCTCAAACTTTACGACTAAGTTAAAAAAATCAATTGAAGTGACTAAGTAAAGTTAGATTTCAAAAATAATGATCCAAAGTTCCAATTTTAGCCTTAGAAGTATGATTACTCAATATAGTACAAAAGTGATTAAAACTCCTAAAAACGAACTTAAAATGTGATGAGGACTTAAAGGTAAGTTAATTATCCCATAAAAAGAAATAATATAGCATAATATACTATATTAGTATACACGTATTTTTATAAGTATACTCAGTATATATAATAAATATACTCGTAAATTAACCTAAATTATATAATTATGTATAATAAGCAATAACTTTGCAAAATTAAATAGGAAAAGTATCTTAAAAATTAAATATATGTTAGAAACATGATTATATGCATATAAGTACTCATTAAATGTACAATACATATAGGATATATACCCGTATATTAACAAAATTGTTAAATACTAATATAAAATATCAAAATATCCTAAAATATCATCTAAAAATTATATATAAAAAAAAAAGAACTTGGAATATGATTGGATTAAATATGAAGCAGCAAAAAAAGAATAACCAACTGCATCAAAAGTAATTAGATTAAAAAATGACAACTCATGCTTACAAATTTCTTAAAAGAATAACTAAATAAATAAAAAAATAATTACTTAATGAATAGGAATCTTAGAATTAGATTATACACTTTAGACATTTAGCGAATTTCAAGAAAAATAAATAGAAATTAGGGAAAAAAAATAAGAAAAACAGGGGACCCTATTGGATCCTTTACATTCTCGACCCAAACGACAAGTTGACAACAACCCTTGCCAATCACCACTAATGGACCCCATGCCCTTGACCACCAATAAGCCCTCACTAGTCATCAACTACCGGAGCAATGATGAACATAGGTCCCAAATTTCTGCCCTATTCTTCTCTATTTTTGAAAAAATATTAAATTAATTAGGAAAAATATGAAAAAAATTAATTCTTAGGTTATTTTAGATGTACTTTCATTTTGTAAATTTATTTTTACAAAATTAGAAATATTTAATATACTTACTTAACAAATATACAATTTGCGTAAAATTTGAAAATCAAAATAAATATACTAAATTATGTAATTTCTAGATAAAAACTTTTGTGTAGAACACATATGATATGTATTTAATCTCTATGTAGCCATATTTTTAATTTAGGTACTTTTGATATTTAATGTAATTTTTTGCCCTAAAAATAGCTAAAAATAGGATGAAATGATGAAATAAATAGGTTTTTATGAAATTAATTGATTGAAATGATAGGTAATGACTAATGATGTTAGGATATATTGGAAATAATTTTGTATAAAAAGAATAATATTTGGCTAATTAAATATAATTTAAGGGTAAAATTATAATTTTTAGTGTATAGGCGATAAACTGATAGCATAAAACCAAATGATAAATAAATTATCCATATTTTTAGGAGTTTGTAAAAATTTTTAGAGAATTATTTGGTGACCCAAGCTATTTATTACAAATGTACATAATAAAATAGCTCAAATTACAAACTAGGAGTTGTTTTTAGTTATAATAGGCTAAAATGTGACAAACATTAAAATAAAAACTATATATGTACATGCTAGTTAGAATTGGTAAAAATAAATTTTTAATATATTTAATGATAGTTTTTATGACCGAGGTAGGTTATATATATATTAGGATTAGATAATACTTATATTATTAAGTTATATTAGCAAATTATATAAAAATGTAGTTCAATTACATAAAATGAGTATAATATGATAATACTTATTATAGGTACGTATAAGTATATTAGAAACTCGAAATAGCCTTTAGAAGCCATTTCTCAAAATAGAACATATAATACGTATCGTTAAGTATATACGGACTCAATAACACTATTTTTACTAGAATCGGACAATCGTAGATAATATAACCTATACCTCTATAATATTATGAGAATTTATGAACTACAATAATTTGATCATAATTGAAATTTAAATTAACTAATTAGTAATATGTTTCGATGCGATTGAAACGATATATTATATATAATAATATAATTGTATATATTATCGATACTTAATAACTTAACTTATATAATAAAATTATATCTTATTATATAAAGAAAATAATAGTATACTTTAGATCTATATATATATACACATACTTATATATATATAAATATTTAACAAAATACAAATAGATAAAACCCTAATGTTTTCGTAACTTGTACAAAAACTAAACTTGAACTTTGTATTTATATAAAGCCTTCTAGAGACCAAGCTGTTGACGACATGAGTCTCTCGCAGTGAGCATCAAGACAGACAAGGGGGTTCAATGCTTCACAACATTTTGAGGTATTATTTTAGAATATTTAGGGACTTTAGTATGTATTGACTTGTGAGTGTAGTTAGCTGTTTATGTATATATAGCACTTGTGGTTGGGTTGTAATTTGCTATGATGGGAGCTGAGCTCCATGTTATGATTGTTTTGTGAATATTATTATATTGTTTGAGCTTAGTTGTTCACCCTAAAAATAAAATAACTCAAACTTAGCTTAGCATCTAATCGATATGCATCATAACTAACTAAGGGTAGCTGTTAGGATTCTTAAACCAAACATGGACTCCCTTCAATGAGGATAGCTAAAATAGTCTTTTCCTTGCCCCTAGCTGAACTAAGTAATAGGAGAGGAGGTTGCGGTAAGGTTGGGGGTTGTGGTTCAAAGGTGGTCACAAGAAAAAGGTGTTCTCTATTGCATAAGCCCCAATTTGGTTTCGATTCGCGAGTATATGACATTAATCTCCTGAACCCAATTAGAGTGAGTGCAATTTCTTTGATCTCACAGTGGATCGAATAACATCGTACGATAGTATTTGCTTGTACAGGCATTACATTTAACCAACTTGGTTGAAAACCCTGCTTATGATGTGCTAAATGCATAATTTTGTCTCCGTCCCACTTATTGAGCAAGTTGTTACTCATTCCTCTATAGTTTGTTTTACAAATTTCGAATGGATTACAAGTATCTACCCAAAACCAAAGAACTAGCAAACTAGGATAGGGAGTGAGGTGAAACAAGAAATGATTGGTTATTGTCCTTAGTATTGACTTATCTTAATTTTTAAGGAAATTTACATAAAACTCCTCAAGGGGCTAAGTAGTTTTCAATATTTTGGTTCGTACAAGAAATGATATGTACCTGTAGGATTTACTACTCCTACTCTTTTATAAAGTTAGATTACAAGTTTATTTTTAACAAATTGTTTTAGAAGATCACTCCCCAAGTTTATATCAAATAGGTATTGAATTTGATGCTTTAAAGGGTTAGAGTCAAGTATGCCTAGTGTAAACTAGGTTTAGGTTAGCAACTGTAATAACAATTTTTATCTTAAGATGAGTTACACAACGGGACTTACGACTTTACCTTTTTGGGGCATGACAGTTCTAAAGTGATATCAGAGTATTATTCTTAAGAATTCACTCTGAAGTGTAATTCTTAAGAATATGCTTTGAAGTGTCATAAATAAAATGAATTAAACATGTTAAGAAACATTAAGAGTATGTAGTAAAAGGGGATTTAAATTATAGGTAAATATATAACCATAATATTTATATACTTACGGTGAAGTTAGAGTTATAATAAGTAATACTTACTTTGGAATTAATTGATATATAACCATAATATTTATATACTTACGGTGAAGTTAGAGTTATAATAAGTAATACTTACTTTGGAATTAATTGACTTTTATTTAACAGGTTCTAACAACTATAGGAAAGTACCCCTTAATCTCTTAATCAGCCCTAAAGTAAAGTAGTAAGGAATTACTTATAGGATATAGAATACAATCCTTCAAGGTTATTACTAGACGTAAATGACTAGATAATATTGGAATAATATCGAAAAGTTATGGTAAACCTAATTTAGAAATTAGAACTTTCTATGCTCATCTCTTCCATTTCCTGGAAGAGTTCTTAGACCAATTGACTAATTACCAAACCACTTATTTCTTATAAGTATTAAGATATACCACTAAGATTTAATGAGGTAGAACTTGAAAGCAAACCCCTTACTGTACTTAGGATATTACGTAATAAATTGAAGGAATTATAAGTAGGAAGTTTTCAAGAGTTGAATAGTTGCTAAGGGGAGGGACTCCAAGAAAAACTTTAGTGCTAATTTGGAGTGTAAGAAAGTATTGAATAGGATGGCAACTTAGTTTGGAGATGAATAGTTAATGTAATTTAGAGAAGTGAATTAGGCAAAATCTATTCACAAGGGGTAATGTAAAACCTAATTCATAAGATGAAGTAGAGGGTTATAAGATAAACATAAGAAATCGAACTGTGGAAGATGATAAGGTCAATCTTAAAGTAATCATTCTAGACAATAATATAATGAATATAATGTAATATATAGGGCATAAACTTTTATTAATAAATAGAAGGAATGGTAAGTTAATAATATACTCAATGACGACATTAAACCTTTGTTTAAACCTTACATGAGATTGGAACACGACAATATTATTAATTGAATTAAAAGTTACTCTATAACATAATATATTTTAACATTAACATGACTATGTTCTTTAGTGATATTTAAATTATAAAATCCCCTCCAACTTGATATATATTTATTATCTTATCAACATATAGTTTTGTTAATATGAAAGTACAACCGGAATAAGCATGAATTAGAGTGAAGCTTCGTACTGGTTAAATTGAATGTCACATATATTGATAGCATTTCTGCATGACTATACGCATATTCAAATGTTTTGGTAAGATTTGAAGTTAAATGAATTATAGGATGCTTGATAATATAGAAACATATGAGTATTAAATTAGATTATTTCATAAGTTTTGAATCGATACTCTTTCATTTTAACATGCAATTATTTAATTCTATAAAGTTAAATGGTATAAAAGTAAGATGAAACTAAATAGTTAAGATGCATCTATTTAGATAACTCCCTTGATTGGCACATAACTCTAAAATGCCTTAAAATTAGAGATAAAGTTATGTTCTAAAGATTCAACTTTATGAACTTTAGTAAATCACTAAAAGAAATATGAGATTGGTATGATATAACTATTGATTGACTTAAAATACGTAAGTATTGCCTATTAATAATATAGTCGTGTTATCTCGTATATGATCATATATGTTTTTATGTTGATGTCATGATGCATGTATGAGTACCAAAAAAAAAAAACATGAAAAATGATGAATGATTAACATTGGAAATGTAACCCTACACCCTCCATTTCATTTAAACCTATTCACCTCGTTTATGAAATGTAACTTAGTAAGTAATTCATAGATATTATACCCTAAGAACATACGATCGTACTAAAGCAATCCCATAACAGACATAGAGATACCAAATACTTGAATAAGTAAATTAATTAACCAGAATATATGTATTCATTAAATGATTGTGTTATTATATGTATATGAGCGTTCTAAGTATTGAGGAGTTAAGTGAATTATACCAAATTTGATAATACTTATTATAAACATAATTTTCATTTAGAGAAACACCTCTCAAGTCTTTTAAATACATTCTATTATAATTATAAATAGATATCTATAGTTAGAAAAAAAAAATTCGCTAGTAAGTTTGGGAAATCATAAAAGTCCTCATATTTAGAATTAAGAGAGAAATATAAAAATATTAATTAGTATTTTGTATGGGAAATTTAGAATTATATCTTTTTGTTCACTTTGGATACTATTGACTTGAGAATTGTAAAGTTAACATGTGTAATGATAAATAAATGCCAAGCAAGTATAATGTATATAAGACTAGAGATCTTACAAAAATTGGAACTTGATTATAAGATACTTGTGAATAAAATAAGGATTGCTTGCGAATATTGTGTAATTATGAAAGTTAAAATGCATGTTGCTTAATTATGGAAATTATTATAGATATAATTTCATGTAGGCTTTGTAAGCTAATATCTAATCATTGAACTGGAAATATGAAGTGACATAGAAATATTCACATGAATGTAATATTGTAACTTTGCTTGTGAATTATTGTTCCATGGGTACAATTTGTTGTATATGTTAACTGTACTTCATATAAGTGTTAGCTAGCTCCTATTATGAGTTTTATAATGCCTTTATATTTTATATCATGGAAATGTATAAGCAAAAATTGTGTGTTATATTCTAAAGCAAGTAGATATTATTGATAAAGGTGCATGCATACAGTAATCATTTTTTATAAGTTAGTTAGAATTAAACTGTAAGAATGATTGATGTAATATTAGGAAATAACCTAAAACCTAAATATAAGATGCTATTATTATTACTTATAGAACTAGTGAAGCAAGAAAACTCAATTCTTAACTTAGTAGCAATTTAAAATTTCATAGTAACCAAGCGAATTGCTCTCTTATAAGACATCAAGATTAACCCCATAATGCTCTAGTAATGAAGAAAGACATACCGAGAGAATGATGTTGGAGGTAATCTTGAAATGGGAACCCTATCATAATAATTTAAAAGTAAAATTTTAATGCAACTTAAAAGTATTCTGCTAGGATTATAGATTATCATGGATTAAACTCCTAATAGGGTATAAATCATCTAATATCATAATAAGTACCCAATACAAGAATGCTAGCTAGACATTGTAAGAAATATGTTGATGACCTTAACAGGTGGGACCAATGGGTACTTCAGACTAGTCATATCACATACTCTACATCCAACGTAAGAAATTAAATTTGAAAACAGGAGAATCAAGGAGAAGCCTCGAGCTCTAGTCAACAATCCCTATTAGAAGAGGAAGATTAATAGATGTAAACCAAAATACTAGGTTAGCTTACACTTCATGTATGCAATGGCAATGGATAATCAAGAAGAGAATAGCAAATCTATTATTATTAAGTCTCTCCCTTATCGAGTCTCTTATTATCATCAAAGTGTCCTACATTATGTCATATTTTGTTAAATAATGAGTTCATATTGATATTAATGTGAGTCTATTGATCAGGAGTTGAGTCAGTTCCTATTGAGTTGAGTGAAGTCGTAAGGATTCAAATTATTGAGCATCTCACTTGACTTTGAGGTGGAGAAAAGTCCATATTTGCTAAGCTCAATCTTGTTGACATTTGCACTAAACTATATGAAAGAACGAATTAGTAACTATGGAAATAACTTAGTCATTATAAGATGGAAGATGTAGATGAAAGAGAGAGGAATAATACTTATGATAGATGATGGATCTGTGTTGTTACTAATCATAACTAGAACCTGAAGATTAGTGATATAAAGAATACAATAGAAGATGGATTAGTAAAAGGACACTTAAATAAATGTAGTGAAAAGTCGCAAGATTAGAAATGTATAACACAAATGAAAGATTTTAGTTATGGTCTTCGCATTTAGTTAGCACCAAATATGGAAAACAAGAAATTGGGAAAGAGAAGAGAATGATGGATAGGAGATAAATTAGAAGCTTAAGTAAAGGAAAGTTTGACAAATATGGGATAGAGACACTTTACAGAAATGAAGCTTTTGAATGAAAGGTCATCCCTTTGGTTTTCTTAAGTAATAAAATAGTAACCCTTACAAACCATAAATATAAGATTGATAACAAATTTATGAATCCATATAACTTTCTGCATAAAAATATTTAACATGTGTTAGTTTCGAGAACGAAACTACTTGTAAGGACGATGGAATGTAATATCTAACAAATTAGCAATTAAAACATGAATATCTAAGTATTAGGACAAAGCTTTATCCGTATACGATTAGGGTCAACAATGGATTTAGGGCATTCGAAGAAGTAAACTGATTAAACTAAAAACTTAGGAGAAACATGATAACTCTGATCGAAGAATTTCTATACGCTTAGAAGTAAAAAATATAACAAGATATCAAGAATGCAATCAAAGTAGTAAGGATTTACTTTATATGAGTCCCTAAAGTTAATTGTATCTAAATTTAGGGCTTTCGGGAAAATATATCTAATTCAACCCAAACTTCACAATTAAGTTAGAAAAATTAGTTGAAGTGATTAAGTAAAGTTAGATTTAAAAAATAATGACTCAAAGTCCCAATTTTAGACTTAAAAGTATGATTGTTCAATATAGTGTAAAAATGATTGAAACCCCTAAAATCAAGCTAAGACTGTAGCGAAGATTTAGAAATAAGTTAATTAACCTATAAAAAGAAATAATATAGCATGATATACTATATTAGTATACACATTTTTATTAGTGTGCCCAATATATATAATAAATATACTTATAAATTAACCTAAAATTACATAATTATGTATAATAAGCAATAAATTCTCAAAATTAAATAGGAAAAGTATCTTAAAAATAAAAGATATGCTAAAAACATAATTATATACATGTAATTACTCATTAAATGTACGATACATATAGGATATATACTTGTATATTAAGAAAATCATTAAATACTAAAATAAAATACCAAAATACCTTAAAATATCATCTAAAAATTATAAAAAAAAAAAACAAGAAACAACTTAGAATATGATTGGATTAAATGTAGAGTAGCTTAAAAAGAATAACCAGCTACATCAAAAGTAATTAGATAAAAAAATGACACCTCATGTTTGCAAATTTCTTAAAAGAATAACTAAATAAATAAATAAATAATTACTTAATGGCTAAGAAAAATTTCAACTGACCTAAACTACTACAAAAAGGACTCCTATGATCAAATTATACACTTTATACATTTAGGGAATTTTAAGAAAAATAAATAGAAATTAGGAAAGAAAATAAGAAAAATAATTTGGGCTTGACCGCTGACAAGCGACGACGACGCAAACGACGACCTAACAACAACCTTCACCAATCACCACCAATGGACCCTATGCCCTTGACCGCTGACAAGCCCCTACCGGTCACTAGCTACTAAAGTAATGATGAACATAGGTCTCAAGTTTCTACCTTATTATTCTCTATTTTCGAAAAAAATTAAATTAATTAGGAAAAATTGAAAAAATTAATTCTTAAGTTATTTTAGATGTACTTTCATTTTGTAAATTTATTTTTACAAAATTAAGAATATTTAATATATTTACTTAATAAATGTACTATTCACTTGAAATTTGAAAATCAAAATATATACACTAAATGATATAGTTTCTAGATCAAAAATTTTGTGTAAATTACATATGATATGTATTTAATTTCTATGTAGCCATATTTTTAATTTAGGTATTTTTGATATTTAATATAATTTTTTCCCTAAAAATAGGATGAAATGATGAAATAAATAGGTTTTTATAAAATTAATTAAAGGAAATGATAAGTATTGACTTCTGGTAAATTGTAATGATGTTAGGATATATTATAAATAATTTTGTATAAAAATAATAATATTTGGTTAATTAAATGCAATTTATGGTTAAAATTATAATTTCGAGTGTATAGGTAATAAACTAATAACATGAAACCAAATGATAAATGAATTCTCCATATTTTTGGGAGCCTATAGAAATTTTCAAGGAATTATTTGGTGACTCAAGCTATTTATTATGAATTTACATAGTAAAATAGCTTAAATTTTGAATTGAGGATTGTTTTTAGTTATAATAGGCTAAAATGTAATAAACATTAAAATAAAAACTATATATATACATGCTAGTTAGATTTGGTAAAAATGAATTTTTAATATATTTAATGTTAGTTTTTATGACTAGGGTAAGTTATATACATATTATGATTAGATAATACTTATATTATTAAGTTATATTAGTAAATTATATAAAAATATAGTTCAATTACATGAAATGAGTATAATACGACAATACTTATTATAAGCATGTATAAGTATATTAGAAACTCAAAATACCCTTTAGAAGCCATTTCTCAAAATAGAACCTATAATACATATCTTTAGGTATATACAAACCCAATGATATTGCTTTTACTAAAATCGGACAATCCTAGATAATATAACCTATAGCTCTATAATATTACGAGAATTTATGAACTACAATAATTTGATCGTAATTGAAATGTAAATTGATTAATTAATAACTCGTTTCAATACAATCAAAATGATATATTATATGTAATAATATAACTGCATATATTATCGATGCTTGATAACTTAACTTATATAATAAAATTATATATTATTATATAAGGAAAATAATAATATACTTTAGATATATATATATATATACATACTTAAATATGCAACTATTTAGCGAAATACAAATAGATAGAACCTTAAAGTTTTCATAACTCATATGAAAATTAAACTTGAACTTTGTATATATATATATAGGGTCTTATAGTGAATAAGGTGCTAGTGACACGAGTTTTTTGCAGTAAGCATCAAGATAGATAAGTGGGATTAATGCTTCACAGCATTTTAGGGTATTATTTTAGAATTTCTAAAGACCTTGATATGTATTGACTTGTGATTGTAGTTAGTTGTTTATACATATGCAGCGCTTGTGGTTGAGTTGTGATTTGCTATAATGGTAGCTGAGCTCCATGTTATGGTTGTTTTATGAATATTATTATACTTGAATTGTTTGAGCTTGGTTGATCACCTTAAAAATGAACTAACTCAAACTCGGCTTAACATCTAACTTGGTATGCATTATAACTCACTAGAGGTAACGGCTAGGATTCTCAAGCCAAACATAAACTCTCTTCGATGAGGATAACTAAAATGGTCATTTCCTTATTCTTAGTCAAACTAAATGATAAGAGAGGAGGTTACGGTAAGGTAAGAGGTCATAGTTCGAAGGTAGTTACGGCAGGAGGATGTTCTCCATTACACAAGCCCCGATTTGGTTTTGATTTGTGATTACACGATGTCAATCTCCTCAACCCAATTTAAGCGAACACAATTTCTCTAATCTTACGATAGACCAGATAACGTCGTGCAATGGTATTTGCTTGTATATACATTGTATCTAACTAACTTGGCTGAAAACATTACTTGTGATATGCTAATTGCATACTTCTGTCTTTGCCCTACTTACTGAGCAAGCTGTTACTCATTCCCTTATGGTTTGTTTTGTAGGTTCCGAATAGATTACAAGTATCTATCAAAAACTAGAGAACTAGCAAACTAGGATGGGGAGTACGATGTAACAAGAAATGGTTGGTTGTTGCTCTTAGTATTGATGGATCTTAATTTTTAAGGAAAATTACATAAAACTCCTCAAGGGGCTTGGTAGTTTTCAATATTTTGATCTATATAAGAAATGTTACGTACCTGTAGGATTTACTACTACTCTTTTATAAAGTCAATTTATAAGTTTATCTTTAACAAATTATTTCAAAGGATTACTCCATAGGTTTATATCAAATAAGTATCAAATTGGATGCTTCAAAAAGGTAAAGTCGAGTACACCTAGTGTAAATTAGGTCTAAGATAACAACTACAATGATAGTTTCTATCTTAAGATGTCTCACATTACGGGACTATTACGACTTCATATTTTCAGGACATAATAGCCTATATCTAAAGCTCCTTATAGGATGGCTCTAGTAGAGCTTAAAGAGTTGAAAAAACAGTTGCAAGAGTTATTAGGCTAAGGATTCATTAAACCCAGTATGCCTCCTTAAGGGGTACCTATGTTGTTCGTAAAGAAGAAAGATGGGTATATCAAGTTGTGCATGGATTATTGGGACTTGAACAAGGTAACTATTAAAAACAAATATCCCCTTCTATAAATAGATGACTTATTTGACCAGTTGAAAGATGCTAAAGTCTTCTCCAAGATTGACCTGAGATCTAAATACCACTAATTGAGAATTAAGCCCGAAGATGCTCCTTAGATGGCCTTCAAAATGTAGTATGGACATTATGAATTCCTAATGATGCCCTTCAGGCTAACTAACATGCCAGTCGCCTTCATGGGCTTAATGAACCACATGTTTCAAGCACTATTAGATAAGTGTGTGATCGTCTTTATCAACGACGTCGTAATGTATTCCCCTTCTCTTAAGCAAACATTTGAGGACGATGTTGCAAATTTTGAGAGATCATAAGCTTTATGCTAAGCTAACTAAATGTAACTTTTAGCTAAAGGAAATCTCCTGCCTTGGACACTTATTATCAAGCAATAAAATAACAGTTAACCTTAATAAGGTTAAGGCCATAGAATGGAAAAGGCCAAAGCCAGTTATTAAAGCACGTAGTTTCCTTGGACTAACAAGGTATTACAAAAAGTTTGTTAAAGACTTCTCCACTACAGCTCTATCACTCACTCAATTGACACAAAAGAATGTAAAGTATGAATGGATTGACAAAAGAGAGCAAAGGTTCCAAGAGTTAAAGTGTAGATTAGTTTCTATATTGATTTTAGTTTTGCCTAATACTGATGATCCCTTTACTATGTATAGTGACACCTCAAGAAATGGAATTAGTTGTGTATTAATGTAAAGGGGAAAAGTCATCACCTATGCTTCATGGCAATTGAGACCCCATGAGTAGAATTACTTTACACACAAATTAGAGTTAGCCACAATAGTTTTCACTCTCAAGATTTGGAGACACTACCTATATGGCTAGAGATGTGAGATTTATACGGATCATAAAAGTTTCAAGTATCTTTTCACATAAAAAAATTAAACATGAGAGAAAAAAGATGGCTTGAGTTGATTAAGGATTATTATCTCGTGATTAACTACTATCCAAGGTAAGTAAACACTGTCACAAATGCGTTGAGTTGTAAGAACTATATAGAAATTACCTCACTCCTCATAGAACAACAAGAGTTGATTAAGGAATTTGAGAGGCTTAATCTAAAGTTAGCCTAAAGGGAATGTTAAAATATTGAATTTGGTCATTGAACCCACAATAATAAAAAGAATTTGAGTAGCCCAACAAGTTGATTCTACTTTAATAAGGGTAAAGGAAGAGATAACAAGTAGGAAATACTCAGATTTTGATATCAATGAAAAGGGAGTTATGCGGATGAAAGGCCGATTGTACATACTGAAGGATGCATCCCTCAAGAAAGAAATCATGAGTAAAGCTCACCGTTTAGGTTACTTTGAACACCCTAGAGGAACTAAGATGTACCAAGATCTCAAGAGAAACTTTTGATGGAATGACATGAAACATGATATAGCTTTCTATGTACAAAAGTGTGAGATATGTAATACCTTAGTATTCCAAGCCAATGTAATAACCCTAGGTTTTGAGCCTCTATGGCAACGTTATCTATTTTAATTCAAATTTCATAGTAAAGCTAGAAAAGTTAAAAGAAATATCTTAATAAAGTCAATTCTCAAAATAAGCTATATAAAAGAATTAATTTGATAAAAACGTTAGTTTATCAATAAAGTTGATTTTTATCGAAAATATGAAATTTAAGCTTTGAGATATAGCGAGATATTAAAGATAAGTTATTTAACTTGTAGAAATAATAATGAAGTTAAAATATATACAATATATATGAATTTACATAGAATATACATTATATGCATTAAATACATATATATAATAAATTATAAATATAAGAAAAATTAATATAAAATAATTGAAAATTAATTAGAAAACGATTTGATGAATCGTCAAATGATGTAATAGCTTGAGAATTACCTAAGATATTGAGCCAACACCTAAATAACAAGGAATTGCCACTTTAGCATCTAGATGTCACTTAGGACAATATGGAAATGACACATGTCAAGTACCTTTTTGAGATGTTATCCTTCAAAAATCTATAAATATGCCCTCGCGCATTAAATACAACATTTTTAGGAATCTATAAACATAAGAAAAATCGCTCAAGAAAATTAGAAAAAAAAGGGCAAAAACAGGAAAGGAACTAGTTGCAGTCGGTTCACTAAGTTAGCAGCAACCTGACTTGGTGTGGCTTAAGGCTTCGAAGGTTAACGGTACGGCTAGCTTTTCTAACAAGGTCTAGTTGCTGGAGGATGGTCAAAGATGGTCGATTCAGGTGTGATAGGTGAGGAAGAATTGCATTGTGAAGTATAAGATTTGTACTACTATCAAGCCCTGATAAGTGAATGTAATCTATGCTTAAAGTAGATATATTGTTACTCATAACATTATGTGCTATTTGATACTGTAGTGATTGAATATAACTATATCTTAGTTGAACTATTATGTTACTATAGTAGATGTTGATGTGGTGTTCCTGAATGATGGTAGCTATATCTTAGTTAAATTGTTATGTTGCTATGTTGAATGTTGATGTGGTGTTTATGAATAATTGTATAAACTTAGAGAGATGAGTGATTACTAACTTAATCTTCTAGGTATTCACCTAATTGAACTATAAGTAAGATAATAAATTTCCATTAAGGGGAGACTGAAAATTTGACTTTGATAACTAGGTTGAATAAAACTTAAAGGCTGGCTATATTGAATGATATGCTTGAGTTACTGTTACATAGCATGGCATGGCATGAAAAGGAACCTACGGGTTAGAATTTTTAAAATGAGGCTTATGAACTCAGTTTTGGAAGCACATAGATTCTCATTGCCCGAGCAACTTAACTACTTTGGTAGTCTAATTTGGTAAAATAAAGTTGGGGGTTCTACTCTCAAGTAGCTCCTTATTGCTTCTAAGTTCCTAGGCTTTATATCCAAATGCCTGGGTATGCTAACTAATTAGATGAGTATATTAGAAGGGCATAGGATATCGGTATCAATGTATACCATGTGAATGAGCATAGCATGTTGCATTGCTAGCAACAAATTATTGGTCGGTCTAATTATGTATGAAATTGAAATTGGTGGTTATGATTAAAATGTTTAAGTTGTAATATTTTCTATATTTTATTGTTTGTTATCCACTTCAGTAGTTGAGAGGATAAAATGTTTTATCCTCAGGTTAATAGCATCATGAAGGGCCCAACACCAGGGTAGATATATTTTGAAAGCGTTTGTCGAAGTCAGTGACTTTTGAATGAAACTTGTACTAAGTAAGAAGTCTTACTATTTTGAAGATGGAAAAAAAAAAAAAGTGGTTCATGTTTTGATGTGAACATTAAGATGTACATATAAGTTGTAACCAAATATCCAACTAAATTCCGTTATAGCACCCCTATTATCACATAAATAAAGTTGTCTCTTAATGAATGAGCAGGTTGAGTTAAGTTTTTAATAAGTATTCCTATGTGATGATGCATCTTGTGCTAAGCTAGGATGTGACAAGACATGCTAAAGAGTCAAGGCCAAACATTAGAAACAGGGAGGATTATTGATATTAAGCAAGTGCACCTATCAATTTTAATATAACGGATGTGAATCCGAGTCGATCACTCAGAGACTTCAAGTACTAATATTAACCTTAGCTCTATTATCTAACCGGAAAATTGTGATGAGTTGAATAAATTAAAAATACTGAAATTAACAAACTAAACTAATTATGAGACTTGATTAAGCAATTTAAAAAGCAATAAAACTAAGAACGACTTCAAGAAGGTAATAACGTATTTAGGAATTATTTCCCCTAGTAGTTAACATGTGACCGCTTAAAAGATATTCAATTCAATTTCTATTATTCTTGACTGGAGAGATTCACAATTAAAGTTAACACCTTTCTCAAGCATATTAACCCTAATCCTAAATTATTTACCGGAATCTCTTCACTTAGTAATATAATTTAGAATTGCATTAATGTATAATGAATTCCCACACAAACGAATAACTTTCCGGAAGAAACATGTATCTTATCTCTAAGTATACATGTAATTCTCTCCAATTATGTAAAGATCTAATTACACATGTAATTTCTCAATCATCATGCATAATATCATAGATTGATACTCTAAAAATATCAATTAAATAACATAATTAAATCAAGAAAAGATAGAAACTTTATTGAAAATTATCGATCTATCTAATAGTCACATAAAACCCTAAGTTCCATAATCTTAAATACAAGAGTTTTAAGCTATCATAATGAAACTAAAAACGAATTCCAACAAAACCAATAAATAAAACATGAAATCCCCTTTTGTTGATGATAAATCTCTTCAATCTTGAAGTGGGGTGTTGCTTTCGCCTTTTTCTTCTCCTTTTCTTCAAGTCTCTTCACTTTTGAATGTCCAATCTTGTTTGCGAAACCTTAGTATGTCATTTTATAATGTATTGTAAGGTTTTTATTTTCATCACTAGACACGGCTTAGGACACAGTCGTGTCCCCAGGTCTTATAACTTTCTGACCTTAGCAAATTTTCCTAGATAGACACAGCTTGGGAACACGACTGTGTCTCAAACTATGTAACTTCAAAACTTCATAACTCATTCATTTGAACTCCAAATTGAGTGAAACTTGATTCCTTTTCTTCGTTTTCAATCCAAGAATACGTTCAAACCTTGAAATCAAAATTTTACTCAATTAAGTATCAATTTCTTTAAAGAAAACCAAAAATGTAAGGGAAATACTATAAAATCACCATATGAAATATGTTTAAAATAAGAGTTATCAAACTTCCCCACACTTGAGCATTTGCTTGTCCTCAAGCAAATAAATCAAAACAAAAATTTTGGGACAAGAAACGCTAATCAAAATTTATCACTATTTAGGAATCTGATGAATGAATACACTTAACCCATAGAAAAGTACGAAAATCATTCTCAACTAACTTGCAATAATAAAGTCAACCAATTTCATCCTTAACAATGTCATAATTTCACTTGACCATATTCGAATGCTCCAACAATACTTAATACTAGAGTTCATTAGTTAATTTATGAAAGTCGAAGTTTTCTCAAGTCGTTTAACCAGGAATTCTTAAACTAAAAATTGGATTTAACATCTCGCCAATCGAGAAAGAGTCATAAAAATTTTGTCCATTTGACTAAAGTGTATACAATTCTCTCTTCCATCTTACCAAGCGCCATAATCTAAAACAAACACATTTTACATCCACTCATCCTCTAATCATCCCCCTAGTTCATGCTTTTGTTGAGAGGTCTTTTAAATTTACTTTATTTAAGCACAATTGTGTTGGTAGAGGGAAAGAATCTCGCTCTTCTGATGGACCAAGATCGATCCATACCAACTTATTCCTTATATTGATAGCAGGAAATAACTTCGCTCTTCTAACGGATCAAGGCTGATCTATATCAATTTTTTTTTCATTAGAATTGGTACTGAGACTCAATCTCGCTCTTCTAACGGACCAAGACGAATCCTTACCAATTTTTTCTATTCATACACTTGTTATTACTTTTGACCTCCAATCATTGTGACTTTTCAAGGGTTTCTCAAAAGAAGAATTTCATTTATTTATTTGCTAAAAATTATAGTGCTCTTAAAAATTTCTAAGAGAAAGGTATACATAAAAATAAATTTAAAAATGGCCATAACTAACTCTCAACTAGTGATGTTGCTCCAATCTCAAGTCTTAGAGTCCCAAGCTAAGTAACTCACAACTTTGCCCTCCACAGATTTGACTAATCAATTCTAGTAAAGTATAATAAGATCAATAATAATCAAGATAATACAGTTAATTTGGCTCAACACTTGTTAATCACCTATTGCAAGTTAATTTAAAAATTAATTGGGTCAAATGTGAATAATTGGTCTCATAAACAGTAACAAATTCATATATATCCTTTCCCCACACTTAATAACATACATTATCCTCAATGTACAACTAAGAAAGCATAGCAGCAAGAAATGAAACAAGAAAAATCATCATAGGGAAAAAGGAAATATATGTACTGAAAAAGAAACTAACACTTCCCTACCAGTCGAAAATAAGGTGAAGAAGTTCAAAATGAGGAAGCATCATCATTACATGTTTGATTTCACATGCCTTGGCCAACGAAAAACAACACAAAAAAAATATATGAACTAAGAAGAGGGATCATAATTTGTCTCTTCATCATCCTCATCAGATGGTGCCTCCGCCATGGTTGCATCATTGTCTTTGTCACTGCCCTCAACATCCTCTTCACTTCCCCTAGCCGCCTCTTCCTCACCACCACTATCCTCATCATGTGCATCCGACTCTTTCATTTTGAGAAATTTTTCCATTTTGTCTTAGCGAATATGAAGCTTATCCACACTTTCTTGGATATAACGAACCTCAGACATCAACATATCAAATTTTTCTTCAAAGCTTGTTGAAGACGTCTGGCCTCGAGATGTGCTACGAGAGTGTTAACCTTGACGTCTTGTTGGTAATAGGTTCATGAGTCGGAATGAATTAAGTCGCATAGGAGTGACTTGATTGACTAAAGTAAGTGAGGGCTAAATAACAACCTTAGTTCTCATGGCCTGCACGAGTAAGGTTTTGTAGGAGCTACAACAAATATGCCCTTTCTTCCGTGTAGTGGTGGCTTGGTGACTGAAAAGTTCTGGTGGCTGAAAAGCTCGATGGCGAGATTGATCGGATGTTTATGAATAACATTATACAGATAGAGGCAATCCTTGTTGGAAACCACACTGGTTCTAAGGCCTCGGCCAGTCAATGTATGCACAAAGAGCCAATGAAGAACACGATATTCAGGGTTGACCAATTGAGAAGCCTTGCTCTTTGCTGGGTCATACGCATCACCAACAGTAATTTCATTCCAAAATGTCCGTAGTGTTACTCCACGGGGAAAACGACATGAGAGACATTGGAACTCTTCTATCTATGTATATCTATCTTCATAGAGACCGAGATATTTGCCCAATTGAGCTATGGTCATGTGGAAAGGGTGGCCACTCAAGGTGAAATGGAGTTTGCGTTTAGGGCCCATGCCAATAGCACTCTCTTTATCAAGTTTGTATATACATAAAAACTCCAATGTCAGTTCTTTATAAACTGGAACTTCAAGAGATAAAAATTGCTCTCAAATGGTTCCGTCCAAGAGCTCCTTCATTTTTGTTGTGAGCTCCAATTGAGTAAGAACATCCTAATCCAGACGAAGCGTGTCACTGAAAGGCTTGTTCTTAAGTAAACTATAGCATTGCGACTGGTAGTCTTCCTTGAATTGAAGCATTGGGTGCTCCATCAGAGGGAGAGTGGCTAATGGTTCAACAATTGCACCTTCTTACGATGAAGAGGATGCTGCATATTTGGATTTCCGTCAAACGATAAGCTTTTTTGTGATTTACCATTGAATACCTGAAAAGAAACAACAAACCAAATAAAAAACGTGCAGCCTTGCCACACGTAGTTCAAACGAAGACAGAGGGAGAAAAGATTAAAAGTGAAGCGTATTGAAAGAATTCTCATTAGGACATTTAAACAAACATGTAGAGTGCATCCACAAAACTAGTTGGTGTAAAAGAAATGGCTAGCAAATGCATCCAACTAATTATACAATAGACCCACTACATTACAATCAGCTTGAAATGCAGGCGTCCCAACACATCAAAAACACTAAATGACCCAAAATTAATCTCACAATACTAACCTTAACTGGCGTGATTGAAAAATGAGTATCAAATTGACAAATAAAATTCGGATTTGAGAGATCATTAGGAATATCTAACTAGAAGAGGTATCATAAAGACATTAAAATCGAGCAACACAAGGCAATTGTGCATGTCTAACATAAAAGAATAAAAACGAAATAAACTGTCAAACTAAATGCATATACCAATTCACACAAGACCGAAATGTCTAATAACTAAACCTGCCTAAACAATGAGGAAGATAAAGCATAAGCAATGAGGAGAACTTACATGGATCAGGAATCGTGATGTTAGGAATCGTGAGGAGAAGATGGAGAGAAGAGAGAATATGAAATGAATATGTGTTGAGGTTTGTGAGTGTTTGAGAGAGTATGTGTGTGTTTTAATAAATTGTGCAGGTCGTACGCTGAGTCGTATGGGTACTGGGTGGACACGGGCTAGGATACGACCGTATCCCACGCCCGTGTAACTCTCTGTTGGCAGTACCTTACCTGGGCAAACACGGGCTGGGATACAAACGTGTCCCACGCCCGTGTAACTTCCTGTGTTCAAGCGTGAATTCTGGATACACATGGGCTGGGACACAACCGTGTCCCACGCTTGTGTAACTTTCTGTTTGCGGTCGGAAATACTGGGCACACACAAGCTGGGACACAACCGTATCTTATGCCCATGTAACTTTCTATTTGCACGGCATATGGCTGGGCGCACACGAGCTAGGACACGACCGTGTCCCATGCCTGTGTAACTTTCTGTGGGTGTTAGTTCATTGAAGGGGTCTGGATGGATACGGGTTGGGATACGACCGTGTCCCATGCCCGTGTAACTTTCTGTTCTCTTTTTTTTTTTCAATTAATGAATTTAAAAATACAAGAAACTTAAAAAAAAAAAAACTAAAAGTACTTAAACTAGAAAAAAAAAAAAGACAACGAAAACTAAAGAGAGAAAAAATATGAAACTAAAAGGGAAGAACCTATGACTAAAATTGAAACAAATAAAAGAAGCAAAGCAAAGTTAGATAAAAGAAAAATAAAATGGAATAAATTGAAAAAACTAAAGTATAAGCAAAGTTAGACATGGGTTGCCTCCCAAGAAGCGCTATAGTTAACGTCGATAGCTCGACCAGATACGTCTTCTCATGATAGTTCTATCGAGTGGAGATAAAACTCCTCTAGTCCAACATGCTCCACATTTTCACTCAAGTATAACTTCAATCGTTGCCCATTTATCTTAAATGTGCCTTTCTCCGGGTGTGTAACTTCAACAGTCCCATACAGGAAAACTTGTGTAATTGTAAATGGTCCAGACGACCTAGATTTCAACTTACTTGGGAATAAACGAAGGTGAGAATTATACAAAAGAACCTGATCGCTTTCTTTAAATTGTCGACCTTGTTTAATTCGCTGATCGTGGTACTTTTTGGCCCTTTCTTTGTATAATTTGGAGTTCTCATATGCTTTCGTTTGCCATTCCTCTAGCTCATTCAATTGAAGTTTCCTGTGAGAACCTGCATGCTCAAAATCAACATTAGCACTTTTAATTGCCTAATAAGCCTTACGTTCAATCTCTACCGGTAAATGACAAGCCTTCCCATATACAAATCCGTAGGGTATAGTCCCTAGTGGTGTTTTGTAAGCGGTTCTGTATGCCCATAGAGCATTATTCAACTTTTCTGACTAATCTTTCCTATGATACTTTACGGTTTTTTCAAGAATTTGCTTAAGATTACGATTGGCAACTTCCACTTGGCCACTACTTTGGGGGTGGTACGAGGTAGCTATTTTATGTGTAACGCCATAACGTTTCAACACTTGGTCGAGTTGGGCATTACAAAAGTATGTTCCCCTATCACTTATAATTGTCCTAGGGGTGCCAAATCGAGAAAATAGGCCTTTCAAGAATTTTTTTACTACCTTAGCATCATTAGTAGGTAAAGCTTTAGCTTCCACCCACTTAGAGACGTAGTCAATAGCTACTAGGATATATTTATTTCCATTAGAGTTCAGGAAAGGACCCATGAAATCTTTCCCCCACACATTGAATACCTCAACCTCGATGATGGGGTTTTGTAGCATTTTATCCCTACGAGATATATTTCCCACTCGTTGACAACGATCACAAATCTCAACGTATTTCTGGGCATCTTTGAATAAGGTAGGCAAGTAAAATCTAGCCTCTAGGATCTTATGAGTTGTCCTATTGGCATTATGATGCCCACCCGTAGGCCCCGAATGGCAGTAGCTCAAAATTCTCCATCCTTCGAGGTGTAATGCACACCTTCGAATAACATGATTGCATATACTTTAAATAGGTAAGGATCATCCCAAAATTCTCCTTCCTTCGAGGTGTAATGCACACCTTCGAATAACATGATTGCATATACTTTAAATAGGTAAGGATCATCCCAAAAATAATGTTTCACATTAGAAAAAAATTTCTTCTTTTGTTAGTGTGGAAGTCCCTTCGGTATAATCCTAGTAGCTAAAAAATTAGCGATATCCGCGAACTAAGGAATTTCCATATCACTTACCTAGGCGATGGCATAGAGTCGCTCCTTAGGGAATTCATCCTTGATCTCATTTTCGTTGAGCATTTCCAAGTTTGGATTCTCCAATCAAGATAGGTGATCTACTGTCAAATTCTCAGCGCCTTTTTTATCTTTAATCTCCACATCAAACTCTTGTAGCAACAAGATCCACCTAATTAGTCTTGGCTTTGCATCTGGTTTTGCTAACAAGTACCTAAAGGCAAAATAATCAGTGTAAACAATCACTTTAGATAGAAGTAAATAAGAGCGAAACTTATCAAAGGCAAAAACAATTGCTAGCAACTCTTTTTCTGTAGTAGTGTAGTTCTCCTGAGCATTAGTAAGAGTTTTGCTAGCATAGTAAATTGGTTAAAAGTGCTTGTCTCGCCTTTGCCCCAGCACTGCCCCGACTGCGTGATCACTTACGTCATACATAAGTTCAAAGGGAAGTGCCCAATCAGGTACTACCATGATTGGAGCATTGGTAAGTTTCTCTTTAAGGATATTGAAAGCTTTCAAACACTCCTGAGAGAAAACATAAGGCACATCCTTCTCTAATAACTTAGTCAAAGGGCGAGCAATTTTTGAGAAGTCCTTGATAAATCGCCTATAAAAACCTGCATGTCCTAAAAAGCTTCTTATAGCCTTGACCGAAGTTGGAGATGGGAGTCTTGCAATCGCATCCACTTTGGCAGTATCTACCTCAATTCCTCGATATGAGATCTTATGTCCCAGCACAATACCCTCTTATACCATGAAGTGGCACTTCTCCCAATTGAGGATAAGATTGGTCTCTTCACACCTGGTAAGTACCCTATCCAAATTATTCAAACAAAGGTCAAACGAGTTGTCAAAAACTAAAAAATCATCCATAAATACCACCATTATGTCCTCAATCAAATCATTAAAAATGGTTAACATGCATTGCTGGAATGTAGCAGGTTCATTGCAAAGACCAAAAAGCATTCTGCGGTAAGCAAAGGTGCCATAAGGACAAGTGAAAGTGGTCTTCTCTTGATCTTCCGGTGCAATAGGTATCTGAAAATAACCAGATAAGCCATCTAGAAAACAATAAAACATATGTCCAGCTAGTCGTTCTATCATTTGATCAATAAAAGGTAAGAGGAAATGGTCCTTACGTGTAGCATCGTTTAACTTTCGATAATCGATACATACACGCCAACCTGTTACCATTCTCATTGGAATCAATTCATTCTTTTCATTAGGAACTACTATCATCCCACTTTTTTTTTAAACTATTTGCACTAGACTAACCCATGTGCTATCAGAGATAGGATATATCATACTTGCATCAAGGAGTTTCATAACTTCCTTTTTGACTACCTCTTTCATGTTTGGATTCAAGCGTCTTTGGGGCTGTACAACTGGCTTGTAGTCTTCTTTCATTAAAATCTTATGAGTACAAAAGGAGGGATTTATACCTCGAATATCAGATATTTTCCAAGCAATGACCCTCTTATGCTCCTTAAGTACTTTTAGCAACCTTTCTCTCTGTTCTTCTTCTAAATTGGATGCTATAATTACCGGTAATTTGGAGTCTTTCTCTAAGAAGGCATATTCCAAGTAGTCAGGTAATTGCTTTAGCTCCAATACTGGTGGCTCCTCAATCGAAGGTTTTAACTGTGCTTCCTTCCTCTTTTCAAACTCTTCAAACCCTTTCTCAATAGAGGTAGGTTTATTTGCCTCTAGTTAGGCTACCACCTCAGATTTGATAAGGTCTTCCGAAGCTTTTTCCATGACTAATTGCAAGCAACTCTCCAGCGGATCCTTAAAAAGAACTTCCTGCATAAAACTTGAAACAAAAGTGTCAGTAACATCCAAAAGGTAGCAAATATCATCCTGATTGACAGATTTTTTTCGTAGCCTCCGAAATTTTAAACATGATCTCTTCATCTCTTACTCAAAGAATGAGCTTGCCATCACTAACATCAATGATAGCCCTAACGGTAGCTAAGAATGGTCTACCTAGGATAAGGGGTAACTCAAAATCTTCATCCATATCCAATATCACAAAGTCAACTGGAAAAATAAATTTACCCACTTGGACTAATATATCCTCAATTATGCCTCTAAGATACATCACAAATCTATCAGCTAATTGCAAACTCATGCATGTGGGTTTAGGTTCCCCTAATCCTAGTTTCTTGAAAAATTTATAAGGCATTAAATTGATGCTAGCACCCAAATCAACTAAAGCTTTGTCAATTAACAAGTTACCAATATAACAAGGAATTGTAAAACTTCCTAGGTCTTTTAGCTTCTTGGGCAACTTGTTTTGCATGATCGCTGAACACTCTTCACCTAAGATGACTGTAGAAAGCTCCTTAAAGTTCCTCTTGTTAGATAGCAAATCTTTCAAGAACTTAGCGTACTTCGACATCTGTGACAAGGTATCAATGAGAGGTAAGTTAATATGCAGTTGTTTAAAGAGGTCAAGGAACTTACTGAATTGTTGGTCATTGCGATCTTGCTTGAGTCTTTGGGGATATGAGATGGGTGGTTGATATTCCTTCGCCTTAGATGACTCTACGTCTTCCATTGCTTTCATCCCCTCCTTGCTCTTACTAGTCTCCTTGCTAACCTTCCTCTCAGCATGCAACTCCTTCCCACTTCGAAGTGTCACTGCCTTGACATGTTCCTTTGGATTGGGTTTTGTATTCCCTGTGGTCTTTCAGAGATTAGCTTTGCAAGTTGACCAATTTGGTTCTCAAGGTTGTAATTGGAAGCCTCTTGATTCCTCAACGATGATTCAATGTTGGATAAGCGAGCCTTATTGCCTTGAATATATTTTGTGAAAAGTTCTTCTACACTGGACTTCTTTTCTTGAGGAAGAGGAGGTAGGAATGGTCTTTGAAATCCAGGTGGGCCAAAGGTGGTCTTCTACTGGCCTTGGTTTTGATTTCCCCATGAGAAATTGGGGTAATTCCTCCATCCGGGATTATAAGTGTTGCTGTAGGGGTTATTTTGTTGCTTGGGTGGATTTCTTAGATAATCTACCTGTTCCAGTTGTTCTTGTGCTCTATACCCCTACATACTAAAGTCACTTACATCCGATTGTAATTGTTGAGAGCCAACAGAGAGTGCATCAATCTTCTTACTCAATAGGTCCACCTTGGCTGCCAGAGCAGTGGTCAAGTCCACATCATAAATTCCCATAGCCTTTTGCTTGGCTCTAGTGCTTTCCCACTGATAATTGTTCATCGCTATTACTTCAATTAGGTTTTATGCTTGCTCGGGTGTCTTTGTGTTCAAAGTACCTCCTGTAGATGCATCAATCATCTGTCTCGTAGATAAATTGAGACCATTATAGAAGGTCTGAATCTGCATCCATAATGGAAGGCCATGATGTAGGCACCTCCTGAGGAAGTCCTTGAACCGCTCCCAAGTGTCATATAGAGTCTCCGCTTCCAATTGGGCAAAACAAGAAATATCGTTTCGAAGTTTAACGGTTTTCGCAGGTGGGAAATACTTCTCCAAAAATTTCTCTACCAATTCATTCTAAGTTATCATTGAATTTCGTGATAAAGAGTTCAACCACTATTTTGCTCTACCCCTCAAGGAAAAAGGAAATAGCCGCAGTCGGATGGCATCATCCGTGGCTCCGTTGATTTTAAATGTATCACAAATCTCTAGAAAGCTAGAGATGTAGGCATTCGGATCTTTATCTTGGAGACCATCAAACTGAACATATTATTACACCATTTGTATGATGTTAGGTGCAATTTGGAAGTTATTAGCTGCGACAGTTGGCCTTGCGATACTAGAGTCAGCTCCAATAAGTGTAGGCTTTGAATAGTCGGACATGGTCCAATTTGCTTCATTACCATTGTTAGCCATGTGTGGTGGATCTTCTTGCTCGATGAATTGAGCATTGGCCTCTTCAGCCTCTTCCTTAATCTTAACGATTGACTCGTAGTCTATGGTCACCACGATTTGTCTAAGTTACGATCTCAAATTTTGAAGGACAGTTCTCTCAATTTCAGGATCAAGTTCTAACAAATCTTTTAAGTTGCTTTGGGTCATATACTACAAGGGCAAGAAATATAAAATCAATTGCAGCTCTAGGTAATAAAAATAAACAATGAAAACAAAAAAAAAATGGTTAAAGTAATAAAGCAACTAGTGTTCTTAATATCGAAAGTCCCCGGCAACGGCGCCAAAAACTTGATATCAAGTAAGTGCACCTATCAATTTTAATATAGCGGATGTGAGTTCGAGTCGATCCCTCAAAGACTTCGAGTACTAATATTAACCTTAACTCTATTATCTAACTGGAAAATTGTGATGAGTTGAATAAATTAAAAATACTGAAATTAACAAACTAAACTAATTATAAGACTTGATTAAGTAATTTAAAAAGTAATAAAACTAAGAACGACTTCAAGAATGCAATAAGGTATTTAGGAATTATTTCCCTTAGTATTTAACATATGACCGCTTAAAATATATTTAATTCAATTTTTATTATTTTTTACCGAAGGGATTCACAGTTAAAGTTAATACCTTTCTCAAGCATATTAACCCTAATTCTAAATTATTTACCGAAATCTCTTCACTTAGTAATATAACTTAGAATTACATTAATGTATAATGAATTGCCACATAAACAATCAACTTTCTGAAAAAAACATATATTTTATCTCTAAGTACACATGTAATTCTCTCCAATTATGTCAAGATCTAATTACACATGTAATTTCTCAATCATCATGCATAATATCATAGATTGATACTCTAGAAATATCAATTAACAATTAAATAACATAATTGAATCAAGAAAAGATAGAAACTTTATTGAAAATTATAAATCTATCTAATAGTCACATGAAACCTTAGGTTCCATAATCCTAAATACAAGAGTTTTAAGCTATCATGATGAAACTAAAAACAAATTCCAACAAAACTAATAAATAAAACATGAAAAACCCCTTTTGTTGATGATAAATCTCTTCAATCTTGAAGTGGGGTGTTGCTTTCGCTTTTTTCTTCTCCTTTTCTTCAAGTCTCTTCACTTTTGAATGTCCAATCTTCCTATATGAAACCTTAATATGTCCTTTTATATTGTATTGTAAGGTTTCTTTTTTTGTCACCAGATACAGCCTGGGACACAGTCGTGTCCCCAGGTTATATAACTTTCTGACCTTGGCAAATCTTCCTAGATGGACATAGCCTGGGGACACAGTTGTGTCCTAGACTGTGTAACTTCAAAACTTCATAACTCATTCATTTGAACTCCAAATTGAGTGAAACTTGATTCCTTTTCTTCGTTTTCAATCCAAAAATGTGTTTAAACTTCGAAATCAAAAGTTAACACATTTCTCAAGCATATTAACAATAATTTTTAAATTATTTACCGGAATCTCTTTACTTAGTAATATAATTTAAAATTACATTAATATATAATGAATTCCCACACAAACGAACAACTTTCTAGAAGAAACATGTATCTTATCTCTAAGTATATATGTAATTCTCTCCAATTATGTAAAGATCTAATTACACATGTAATTTTTCAATCATCATGCATAATATCATACATTGATACTCTAGAAATATCAATTAACAATTAAATAACATAATTGAATCAAGAAAAAATAGAAACTTTATTGAAAATTATTGATCTATCTAATAGTCACATGAAACCTTAGGTTCCATAATCCTAAATACAAGAGTTTTAAGCTATCATAATGAAACTAAAAACAAATTCCAACAAAACTAATATAAAACATGAAAACCCCTTTTGTTGATGATAAATCTCTTCAATCTTGAAGTGGGGTGTTGCTTTCGCCTTTTTCTTCTCCTTTTCTTCAAGTCTCTTCACTTTTGAATGTCCAATCTTCCTATATGAAACCTTAATATGTCCTTTTATATTGTATTGTAAGGTTTCTTTTTTTGTCACCAGATACAGCCTGGGACACAGTCGTGTCCCCAGGTCGTGTAACTTTCTGACCTTGGCAAATTTTCCTAAATGGACATAGCCTAGGGACACAATTGTGTCGCAAACTGTATAACTTCAAAACTTTATAACTCATTCATTTGAACTCCAAATTGAGTGAAACTTGATTCCTTTTCTTCGTTTTCAATCCAAGAATGCGTTCAAACCTTAAAATCAAAATTTTACTCAATTAAGTATCAATTTCTTTAAAGAAAACAAAAAATGTAAGGGAAATACTATAAAATCACTATGTGAAATATGTTTAAAATAAGAGTTATCAATTATTATTGACGTGCTTAAGAGCTCGGTTATTAGTAGGACTTAGTGTAGCGGATTCAAACCAATAGGTCCTCTAAAGTATCAAAGAAAATAGAGTAAATTGGTCTAAGGATTGACTAGAATAGTTGACATAAAGCCATTCGAAGGATATGACATACCAATGAATATAACACGACTTGACACTTTATTTGATATGACACATAAGTTGATGTCAAGGTCCACCCACCACTAATCTTGAGCTACTTGGCAAGATTAGATAAAAGTATATGAGAAGGACTTAGAGAGGATTGTCTCATAAGAATAGAATATTCAATGTCTATTTCTAAAGTAAGATGATTCTAGCTTACAAGGAAAATAGACTATTTATAGTAAATCCCCAAGACAACTATACAACTAAAGAAATTACAAAAAAGGTATACAAAAAGGAGAATTCTTAGTACATACAAAAATGGGTAAAAAGGACAAATGACAAAAAGGGAAAAATAGTATAGTGTTAGGTGAAATGGATAGGTAGCAGCACAACATTTGTTCCATACATAAATTCTCTAATTATAGTAAGTGAGGGGAATCAAGATGTTGCGGCATTAAGGACTGCTGAGACAAGGATAGGGTATAGAAAGGGTCGGTAGGAAGTCGGAAGAAAGTACTCGACTCGAATAAGAGTGTCTCGTCACTTGGCGAGTGTCTCGTCACTTGGCAAGTGTCTCTCAGCAACTAAAAGTTCAATCATTTAGCATAGAGCCTTCGATAAGCAAATAGTTAACATGTACGAGTAAGAAGACCAGTAGTAAGAGAATAAAGCAGGGTATAACCTCCTAGATTTGTCAAGGAATTTAGCTATCCTTCTTCCACGTAGGGTCTCTTATCATCAACAGGTTGCCAAGAGAAGATTTTTCGAGTGAGGGATTGAAGGCCTCGAAGTCATGTACGAGTAAAAGGACCAGTAGTAAGCAAGTCATTAGTTCCTTAAGGTTGTTGAAGATTTAGCGTCAAATCTTAGCCCTTTCTTCATTGGGTACGTAGGGTGTCAGATCAGCCACATTAAAAGTAGCAGATAAATCATATCCATCGGGCAACTCTAGCTCATAGGCATTGTTGTTGATACGCTCAAGGATCTTAAAAGTCTATCTAATTTGGGGAAAAGCTTGTTTGTCCTCTTCCCAAGGAAATGTTTCTTACTAAGGTAGACTCAGACAAGGTTTCTGGGGTTATAAACCACTTATTTCCTTCTATGGCTTCCCTATTCCTTCTATTGGGCTATAATCTATACCGGATGTTTAGCAACCTTTTGATGTAACTTTTGGAATTCCTCTACGTGTTGCAGGCCGAATTGACTTTCCCCTTATACGATCGGTCTGACAGCTAATCTAGGGGCAAGTACGGGTTAAGTCTATAGATGACCTCAAAAGGTAACCTTCTTATCGAGCTGTGAACCGATCAATTGTAAGTGAACTTGATGATAGGTAGGCATAGGTCCCAATTATGTGAATTCTTCCCTATAGCCACTCGTAAAAGGTTGCCAACTGTCCTATTTACTACTTCAATGTGGCCATTTGTTTGAAGGTAACAAGAAGTACTGTATGTAAGCTTGGGGCCAAGTTTTCTCCACAGGGTTTTCCAGAAGAAACTCATGAACTTTGAATCACGGTCAAATACAATACTTCTCGACAGCCCATGCAAACATACCATTTCCTACAAAAAGCAGTTGGCGATAAATAAAGTATCATTAATTCTTTGGCAGGGATTGAAGTGGCTCATCTTACTAAAATGGTCGACCATAACCATGATGGAGTTATGTGTTCTCAGCGTTCGGGGAAGGTTGAGCATGAAATCCATGCTTAGGTTAATCCCTAGTCGCTCAATTATGGTCAGGAGTGTATACTCTCCATATGGCTCTCTCCTTCTTTTTGCATGTTTACACACCTTGTACCTCTCAAGAACTCGACGTACATCTCTCATCGTCCTAAGCCAGTAGAAATGTTCTTTTAGTATTTCGGCTATCCTTTTTTCTTCGAAATGGCTAGCCAAACCTCCAACATGAGCTTCATGGATGAGTAGTTCTTTAGCTGAATCACTTGGCACACAAACTTGCTTACCCTTCATCAAGAACCCTTAACTCAAGTAAAATCTATCCACAATACCTCCAACATTGCAATTAGCCACTAAGGGCCCAAAATACTAGTCGTACTCATACTAATCAAGTAAGGTATCAAATCTAAGTACCTTAGCTTGCATAGCTGTAATAAGGGTATGGCAATGAGAAAGAGCATCGGCCACAATGTTGGTACTCCCCTTCGTGTATCGGATGACATAGCAGAAAGTCTTTAGGAATTCAACCCATTTGGCATGACACTAAGAAAGTTTCTACTACCCGTGAAGATGATTAAGAGACTCATGATCTAAATAGATAATGAACTCTCTCGATAATAGATAATGGTGCTAGTTCTGTAATGTTTAGACAAGGGCATAGAACTCCTTATCATAGGTTAAGTAATTCGAGGCAACACCACGGAGTTTCTCGTTGAAATAGGCAATTGGTCAGCGCTCTTATATAAAGACAACACCAATATTGATGCCAGACGCATTACATTCAACCTCAAAAACTTTCTCGAAATCCGGCAGGGCGAGCATTGGAGCAGATATCAACTTAAACTTCACATCTTCAAAACTCTTCTGAGCTTTCTCTGACCACCTAAACTCAGTGTTCTTCCTAGTCAATTTAGTTAACGGCATAATTATGGAATTGAAGTTCCAAATGAATCTCCGATAGAATGAAGCTAGACCATGGAAGCTCCTAGTCGACATAGGCCACTCAAGAATAGCTCCAACTTTCTTGTCATCAACTTGAACTCCCTTCTCTAAAACAACATATCTGAGGAATAGAACCTTGCTTTGATAGAACACACATTTCTTCAAGTTGCTGAATAATCTCTTAGCACGAAGGATGTCAAACACCGATCTTAAATGCTCAACATGAGTGATGAGGTCAGCACTATAGACTAAAATGTCATCAAAATAGACCACAACACATTTGCTAATCAATGTTCTAAGCACATGATTCATCAACTGTATAAATGTACTCGGTGCATTAGTTAGGCCAAACAACACTACCATCCATTTAAATAGACCATCCCTTGTCTTGAAGGCTATCTTTTATTCATCTCTAGGCCTTGTTCATATTTAGTGGTAGCTACTCTTCAAATCAATATTTGAAAAGATGTGGGCACCATGCAACTCATCGAACATATTATCCAACCATAAAATCGGATATTGGTATTTAACAATAATTTTGTTGATGGTATAGTTGTCAATGCACATTTTTTATGACCTATCTTTCTTTGGTATTAACACAATTGGGATGGCACATGGGCTCATGCTCTCTCGGACATACCCACGATCTACTAACTCATCAACTTGCTTCTTCAACTCAATTGCTTACTCTGGATTGAGCCTATAAGCGGGTCGATTCGATAGGGTTACTCTAGGCTGAAGATCAATGCAATGCTCAATGCCTCTTAAAGGTGGTAAACCTTTTGACATCTCGGTAAGAAATAGATCAGCATACTCTTCTAGTAGAGCTCTCACTTTAGTTAGGTAGTTCTTAGCATCTCTTTCCTCCAAGAGTCTCCTAACTAAATGAAAATAATATCAAAAGCTTGAATTTTAAAGACCCGAGCTTGTCTAGGTTCCTAAGATTATATAATCATTCTTTTAGTGGTTGCAAGTCATGAGGCAAAATTTAATTAGAGATATTTCTTAATCAATAAAGCCTCATTGAAAGTAAAAGTATAGAATGAGTGATATAAAAAAACTTGATAATTTTGTTCTATTTTTGTTTTGCTCTTTGAGTTTTATATACATATTCTATTTCATTATTGATCATAAAAAATAATTTGTATCATTTTGAGGGGGAGCTCTTTTTCTAAAATGTGTTTCTATAAGGAGATAAAGAAAGATGTTGAAATTTGTTTCTTTTTAAGAAAAACATGGCTTTGATCCATTTTCTTAAGGGGGAGAAGTCTCATCATTTATTTTTCCTTTATAAAATTTGGTTATCTTCTCACAAGAAAATGGGGGTGAAAAGTTCTTCAATAATTTTGTGACAAAAATATATGGTTGTTTTTTTTATGATAACAAAAAAGGGGAGAAAGGCCAAAAACAATTAAGTACTGAACATAAGCAAGCAAACTTAACAACACAATAGTTTGAATAATATATCATTATTTTCGAATAATGTTTCTTTCTTGCTGTTTATGTTGGACATTGAAATGTTACATGTTTTTAGACATATATATGTTTTGTTATCATTAAAAAGAGAGAGAATATTAGATATCTCTCATGGATTTTAATGATAATAAAAAGAGAAGAACACTAATGAACTAACAAGTATACAGGTATTCAAAAGGTTCTTCAAAAAGTTTAAAATTACAAATTGAGATGCATTCAGAAACTTATTCAAAAGATTTGAATTGATTGAAAAAGAGAATAGTCTGAAATTTTTTAGAAAGTATTTCAAAAGCTTTATAAGTAAAAGTAGTATAGTATTTTAGAAGCTTATTCAGAAACTTTAAAGAAAGGAAGATTTGATACTCTTTAGAAAGTCATTCAGAAAGTTGATTTGGAAATATATGACTTTAATTTTTAATACCAAGATTTGAATTCAATAAGGGTTAACTCCATTAGATTGGGTGTATTAAGGAAATACACTTAATCCCGTTGCACTCAAGATGGAACCATGATTCATGGGGATTTTCAAGTGAATTAATTTTTGAAAAATGAAGATATGCACAAATACAGATAAGGATAAGGTTGAATCAAATTTTGTGCAATTTCAAATCTTGAATATAAGTTTTATCCGAAAATTGTTGATTAAGCATATCTCCTCATCATATTCAAATCAGGAGCTTATTTAGTAGTTACAGATTGAAGTATATCTGATCTAATCTAGATAAGGAGAGTTTCTTTTGAATTTAAATTGACTAAGATCTTCTCCAAATATCCAAGGAATTATCTTTAACAACTAATGGTTAGATAAATTTAGAAGTGAAAATAATCTCCAATTTAGCCATTTAAAGATTTTAATATAAAAAGAGAAAGGATTCAAAACTTCTTTTGGATATACAACAACAACATGTCTCAAAAAGTTTTCACTACACAAAAAGAAGCGTGATCAGATTCCACCTTCTCAAAAGCCACAGAAAGTCTTTCAGATACTTTTTTATAAAGTTACATCGAAGCAAATTATACAACAATTGTTATTTCTCTTTAGAGAGAAATTGATTGAGATTTATATTATTATTCTCACTTATAATTTGTAATTTTTATTTTGCTTTTTAAGTGTTGAGACAAGTACATTTGTACTTTAGAGATTTGTATTAGCTTAGATTATAGAGATGCTAGATAGGCAAAGTAAAGTATTGTAAAGTCCATGTACGACGAGTGCTTATAATCTCTTTGTGATTTGATTTAGTAGATCAAGTAGAATAGTACCAATAAAGTAGACCAGGTCCCTAATAATGGAGCTGGAAGAAAGTAGTAGACAAAAGGCCGAAGCTTTATAAAATCTCAGCCTAATATTCTCCTTTCTTACTCTTTTAATTTGCTTTATTAATTGTTGTGTGTTGAATTATTAAAATATCACTGTTCACTACTATAAGTTGTTAAGAGGGGTAATTTTATTTTTCTTATATCAAAAAGTTTTTTAAAAGTTTAAAGATATCGATTCAACTCCCCTCTTGATATCTTATACGGGACCAATAAGGAGAAAGTGTAGATTTGCTCTATTTTAGGATGACGTCCAAAAGTTAGCTCTTAGACCTGACTTAGTACAAGAAGTTACGTAAAAAGTAGTTATCATTAAATAGAAGATGAAGGAAGCTCAGGATTCCCAGAAGAGTCAGGCAGATTTAAAGAGACAGGGAGTAGAATTTAAGGTTGGTGATCGTGTGTATCTTAAGGTGAAACTAATAAAGAATGTACACTGAGCAAGGACACAAAGGAAGCTGAGCCCCTAATACATTGAACCCTTTGAAGTGTTGGATAGAGTTAAAAATTTAGCCTACCAGCTAGCTTTCCCTCTAAACTTATCTGGACTACATAATGTCTTTTATGTATTAGTCCTTCGCAAGCACATCTTAGATCCAGACATAGTGGTGGAATTGGAACCGGTCCAACTGAAGGAAAATCTCACCTACAAAGAATATTCTATTCGAATTATGGACCAAAAGACTCAGAAGTTAAGGACTAAAACTTAAGACCAATAGTAGGCTTAAGTCCAAAAAGAGAGATAAGATTAGACCTAAGGTCCTAAATTGAAAAATGAGCCCAAAAAGCCTTAAAAGGATTGAAATATAAGTCTAAATGATAAATGACCAGATCTGGACCTAACTTTAAAAGACTCACAAGAAGAGGTACAAGAGGTCTACCAAGGCTTAAGGCCCACTCAAGATATTCACTATAGGCCTTTTAGTGAGTTAAGGCCCTAAAATAGAGAAAATAGCTAGTTTAAGCCCATAAGAGCAACATCATTGTCTAAATTGAAAACTAAAAGATTTAGAAACAAAATCCCACTTAAAATACTTAAATGAAAGCCTAAAATATTAAGTGTAAGGCCTAATACAAAAATTAAGCTCAAATCCCAAAACTAAGCCCAAACACTAAAGTGATCAAACCAACATCTTGGCTCACAAACTTGATAGGCCTAAATCAAAACCATATCAACTTAGACACTCAAAAAGGACATCACTAAATGAAAGAGCACTTGAAAATGATGAAACATGACTACAAGATTACTAAAACTTGATTTAAAATGAAGAAACCATGACTAAATAATGAAAATAGTTAAGATGAGAATCTAAGGTGAGAAGAATAGATAGTTAGTACAAATAGAATACTTATATGCCTTAATTGTATTCTCTAAGTGATGAGGACCCTGATATTGATGTAGTTGAAGATTACTAGGACTGTTATATTCCATAGTAAAGTGAGTATATTAACCCCTATCTTATCTTGCTTGTGCTTATAGTATAGAGCATTGTTTAATTATATATATATATATATATATATATATGTGAAATGATTCTGCTTGGGGTCAAGGTTATATGCATGTGCTTAGACTGGTTGTACTTGCTTGTTAAGGATAAATATAATATATCTAAACTGAGAATTGGATGATACATTAGTAAGTAGGGCTTTAGAGTGTTTGTCATATATATTTGGTTGATCACTTGTGAATTGAAATAACAATTATTCGACTTTAATAAAAACCTATTGTCCCATCCCAAATAGTAGAAGTCGTAATAATCTTATCATGTAAACTAACTTAAGATAAAAGTTGACCTCATAGCTGTTATCGTAGATATAATTCACATAAGGTATACATGACTCAACCAGCTTGAAGCACCCATTCTGATACCTATGAATGATTAAACTTGTGCTATAGCTTTATAAAATATCTATTCTATATAACATGTTGTTTGATAACATAGTAGTATTTACATTTACATTTTACATTTAGAGTTATAATTTACAATCAGAGTTTACGAAAAGCCATAGGTATTGAAGTCTATTTACAATAAGATAGGAAACTAGTGAGCATCATAGGGAATTCCCAATTAGTTTCCTCAAAACTTAAAAGAAAAGTTAAAAGCCTAGATTCAATGGATTCTTCGTTCCTCACTTTCCCAACCAATTACACACTAACTTAAGGGTAGTGATATTCAAACATCCCGACTTTCACTCATAACTTGCAAAAGAGTCTATGGGGATATGAGTATAACTAGCTCAGTAAATGAGACGAAGTTAGAAGAATACCATGAAATCATAAGTAAAGTTATTAATTATAATGAAATACAATGCAATCAATAACTTAAAACATCGCATAATGTTATCCAAACCATTGTGAGGTTAGAGAAATTGCATCTGTTTCAACCTGGATTGAGGAGTTTTCCATGACTCAAAATCAAACCAAACCCAGGCTTACACAATAGAGAGCACTCTTCTCCCGTAATCACTTTTGAACCACAGCCTCTATTCTTGCCATAACCTTTTTGCCTATCACTTAGTTCAACTAAGGATAGAGAAATGACAATTTTAGCTTTCCTCATCAAAGGGAGTTAGTATCTAGCTTGGCACTCCTAATCGTTCCCCTAATGATTGCTATGCATGTCCAGTTAAGTTAGTGGTCAAATCACTCTTACTTCCATTTAAGGGTAGCTAGACAAATTCACAACAAAACAAAATGAAGTAATCATGTAGAACAACATGCTAAGGAGTTTAACTCTTATTACATTTAAAATATCAACCACACACATGCATGTACATAAACAGGTAATTTATAACTATAATCAAAGTATTCTTAAGAATCTAAATACTTTAATACAATATCTCAACAAGTAGTAAAGCCATGATCCTAACTTACCTGTTCAATTACTCACTATAAAAGACTCATATCTTCGACGCTTTGTTCATTGAGAGACCCTATATATATATATACAAAATTTAGATTTAGTTTTTGTAAGAGTTACGAAAAACGTTAGGATCCTATCTAAATGTATTCCGCTAAACAACTATATATATACATATATAAATATTATATATCTAAAGCATATTATCCTTTTCTTTATATAATAGAATATAGTTTTATTATATAAGTTATGTTATTAAATATCAATAATATATGCAATTATACTATTACATATAATATATTGTTTGGATCATATTGAAATGTACTTTTAATTAATTAAACCATATTTCAATTATGGTAAAGTTATCGTAATATATAAATCGTCATAATATTATAGAGATATAAGTTATATTACTTATAAGTGTCCAATTTTAGTAAAAGTAGTGTTATTAGGGTTGGACGTACTTGACGACACATATTATGGGTTTTATTTTGAGAGATGACTTCTAAAGAGTAGTTCGAGTTTTTAATATATTTATACATGTTTATAATGATTATTATTGTATTATACTTATTTCATGTATTTCAACTATATGTTATATAATTTACTAATATAATTTAATAATATAGATATTATCTAACCCTAATATGTATAGAACATGTCTTGTTCGTAAAATTATCACTAAATATATTAAAAACTCATTTTCACCAAATTTGACCAGTATGTATTTATATAGTTTTTATTTCAATATCTATCATATTTTAATATATTATTACTAAAAACGAACTCTGATTCATAATTGAAGCATTTTACTATATAAATTGTAATAAATATTTCAAGTCACCAAATAATTCCTCAAAGATTTCTATAAACTCCTAAAAATATGGAGAATTCATTCATCACTTGGTTTCATGCTATAAATTTATCGCCTATATACTCGAAATTATAATTTTATCCCTAAATTGCATTTAATTAACTTAATATTGTCCTTTTAATGCCAAATTATTTTCAATATATCTTAATATCATTACAAATCACCATAAATTAGCATATATCATTTTTATCAATTAATTTCATAAAAATCTATTTATTTCACATTTTCATCCTAATTCTAGCTATTTTTAGGGCTAAAAATTACATTAAATACTAAAAATACTTAAATAAAAAATCTAGCTACATAGAAATCATATATACATCATGTTTATTCTATATAAAAATTTTAAGCTAGAAACTACATCATTTGATATATTTATTTTGAAAGTCAAAATTTAAATGAATAATGAATTTATTAAGCAAGTACATAAATTATTCTAAATTTTTCAAAATTTAAAATATCACATGAAATTATATCCAAAATAACCTAAATATAAATTTTTCCATAATTTTCTAAATTTTAGAAAATTAGGTAAAAATAAGATAAAGATTTGACTTAGTTGTTCATCGAAGCTCTAGTGGCTGTAGGGTGGTGGGTGGTTATTGGAATAACTAGGCGGTGGTGGCTTTACACAATGGTGAAAGGGTGTAATAGTAGATTAATGTTTGACCTGGGAAATGCCATATCTCGATCCCTGCTTTATTTTTCTTATTTTTCTTCTAAATTATTTCCTAATTTTCCTAAAATTTTTCTATCACTATCTTAACTCCAAAATACTAAATGGAAGTGAATTGTGGTCTTCAACAATTTGTGGAAGTGAATGTCACCAAAAAGGAAATTTTTTCCAATTTATAACTCTTTTCCAAGCAAGTAGGATATATCTTAATTTTATTAATTCACCTTTCAAGTTATGTTGTTTATTTGCTACGACAATTTACATGATTTCCAGATTTTTCTCCATCCCTTTAACAGATAGCTCTTGGTTGGTTTTTGATTTAATTAGTAGTATTATATATTATGATAATATTTTGTAAATTTATTAATATACGTGTATATATCCTATATATGTATCGTGTGTAATATGTAATTGTACTCATATAATTATGTTTCTAGTATATCTTTTATTTTTAAGATATATTTTGTATTTATTTTTATGAGTTTATCTTATATTACACACGATACATATATAGGATATATACACGTATATTAAAAAANTCGGACTGGGCAATGGCTACTCTGCTAGGTGGCAGTGGGGCTCCATAACAAACTCTCTTTTAGTTCGATTTCTAGCTTAACTCAGTAATTCCCCTATTTTTCTTATTTTATTTTCTAATTTTTATAAATTTTTCCAAAAATCCCCTAAGTGTTTAAAGTGTATAATCTGGTCCTACGAGTCCTATTTATAGTGATTTAGGTCGAGTTTTTCCTTAGCCATCAAGTAATTTTTTTTTTTTATTTATGTATTCTTTTAAGGAATTTGCATGTGCGATGTATCAATCTTTTAGTTATTTACTTTTAATATAGTTGATTATTCTTTTTAAGTTGCTCCACATTTAATCCAATCATATTTCAGGTCGTTTTTTATTTTTTTTAATAATTTTCAGATAATATTTTAGGGTATTTTGGTATTTTATATTAATATTTAATGATTTTATTAATATACGGATATATATCCTATATACATATATCATACACGTAATGAGTAATTATATATGTGTAATCGTGTTTCTAACATATCTTTTATTTTTAAAATACTTTTCCTATTTAATCATGTTATTTAACCGCTTATTATGCATAATTATATAATTTTTTGTTAATTTACAAATATATTTATTATATATACCAGATATACTCATAAAAATATGTATATACTCATATAGTATATTATGCTATATTATTTCTTTTTATAGCCTAATTAACTTATCTTTAGATTCTTATTAGATTCTAAGCTCGATTTTAGAGGTCTTGATCATTTTTACTTTATATTAAATAATCATACTTCTAAGAGTAAAATTAGGATTTTGAGTTTTTATTTTTGGAATCTAACTTCATTTGGTTACTTCGACTAACTTTTCTATCATAATCGCAAAATTTAAGCTTAATCCAATAACTTTTCCCTAAAGGGCCTAAATTTGGATTTGGCTGCTCTAATTGTAATTTTAAGGGTTCACACTTGTTATGCATTGCACATTTATGCATGTAATATAAAGGGTGTTGGTACTATACAAGGGAGCAGCGGATCATGCATGTTGGATCTATATTTATATTGTATTATTGTTGTATTGTATGATGTAGTTGTACGACATGTTTTTACCCTGACCTTTGGGATTTACTTAACTCTAGAGAGTGCCACCCTCTACTTGAGGCTAAGCCATGTGTGTTACTTTAGGTTTACCAAGAGAAGATAAAATTCATTCGAACGATAGATATAGAGACCCGGGTGTTGGCATACCTAAATACTTTCCAACTTAGGCAACGATGGGCGTAAAACCAAGCTTTACACAGTTGCTAGCAGGCTGTATATGATGTTGCTTTTCATATACTTATTTGCATTATGTTTGTGTGATTAATTGACTTGCTTGTACTTACTTATTAGTAAGATAGGAAGGTTACTTACTAAGTAGTTGTAGCTTATCCCCTTATAGTTTGTTATTGTAGTAGGATTTATGGTTGGTGCCAAGTCATGAGATACCTGATGTTAGTATTATTGGCTTTAGGGATACTAGTAGGAAGAAGAGAGCACAAGTGGTCACCTATATGTTATTTAGACTCTTTAAACTTTATTTTATCTTTTAATGTTTTTGAGTGGCTTAGACTACTAATATCATTTTAATTTGGAAATGTATGAACTTTATTCAAGAATGTTTAACCCCGCTAAGGTATTTTAGACTCATTTATGATATTATTGTTAATGTTTATTACTTTGTTACATGCTTGATGTGAGTCCCTTAGTGGTGTCGAGACTAGGTAGACGCCTTGTGTCATGCGTCAATGGTTCTTAATCAAGGGTAGTGCTTGATCTTGATCTTGGATCTTCCTAATCAAGGCTATAACTTGATAGCCTCTCGGGTTATGACACTTATGGCACTTGCATCTTTTTGATTGGAGGTGGTTTTGATTTATTTTCATTTATTTTATTTTTGGTATGAAGATTGTTCTGAGATACTTATTTGTTGATAAGGGGTCAAAAGCTATTAATTTGGGTTGAACTCCATTAAGATGTAGTAGAGTTAAAGAGGGATTAGGTCTTGGAGATCAAGTTTGATCGAGAGAAATTATGGATTGAGAGTATTCCAGGTTAATATTTGTGTGTATTTTATGTGGATTTATTCTTAAAAGTTGTCAAGACCTTGTAATTTAATTGCCACAAACATTTTTTTCCTTTAAGGATGGAATATGTTCAAATCTCTCCTCCCTCATATAATATGTAGTTGACCAAAAAAAAAAAAAAGTGAGTGATTTCGAACCTCCAATTTATAGAGAATTATTTAATTAATTCCCCCTTTTTGCAAGATAATTTTCCATGATTATGGATATAGGTGGGTCTAAAGGTCTTATGGTCTTATGACATAATCTTTGGATCCTATGCCCATGGCATTTTAAATTGTCCTTAGGCCATTTAGGTATGAGGGCTATATCTAGCCCTGGTACAACAATTCCAATGGTCGGTGAACAATGTTACGCCCCGAAGTGGCAGAATTGTAACAGCCTCGTCGTGTAAACCATCCTAAAATAGAAGTTGGCCTTACAACCGCTATCTTAGATCTGATCTACATAAGGCGTCCATAACTAACCCGCTTTGAAGTAGACAGTTTGTAATTTAAATAAATCATTTACCTATAAAAGTGAGGAATTATATATTTATGTTATAATTCAGTTATTGCAGTTAAAGTTTACAATATTTCTCTATAGTATATTTCCTAGTTATTACATCATTCGGAAATGAAAAATAATTCTAAAATAAAAACTTAAACCTTAAAATTATGTGTTTATTCTTCAATATTTTTCCTCACTCCCCAGGATCCAGCAGTTGCTAGCTTTAGAGTAATTGTTGCCGCTTCTTAGCCAGCACATGCACGACGTCTATGGGGATGTGAGCAACCACAGCTCAGTAAGTTAGGACGGATGACTTAAAACTATACCATACACACAACAAGGTTTTCAATCACTTATTAGGTGCAATGCATGTGTAAGCAAATGCCATCGCATAACGTTGTCCGGCCCGTCGTGAGATTAGAGAAATTGCGCCCGCTCTAATCCGGGTTAAAGAGTTGCCGTTAATGCAACAGCTCACGACCAAACCCAGGCTTGTGTAATGGAGACCTTGCTCCTCCCGCGACTACCTTCGAACCACTACCTTCACCCTCGCCGCAACCTCCTCACCTGTCACTTAGTTCGACTGAGAATGAAGAAGGGACCATTTTGCAATCTTGCGCTATCCCTTCCGAAGGGGTCGGTATTTGGCCAGAGAGTCCTAAGTTCCCCTAACAGGTTGCCATGCATGTCCGATTATGATTACTGGTCGGATATTTAATTAAGTCCAGTTTAGGGTGATTAATCCTTTCATACAATTCATACAATACGTACCAGAGCAATAAACAGAATCATAGCATCACCCATAATCAAGCACATGGACACATTCAACTATCTAACAAGCATAACCAAACATAATCTTAAGCTTCCAAAATACAGCATCGTATTAATCCCAACTTACCTCGACTCCTCGCTCACTCACCCGAGGTCCGATTTGCTCAGGCTATCGCCGATCATCCCTATAACACAAACGTAGTTTCAGCTTTTCATATAACTATTATAGGTTCGTTTTATCCTACAACGCTTATTGTTAGGTTTTGTTTAAGTTTTAATATGCCTAATTATCTAGGTATTAAGTCTTTTACAATTATTCTAGGTTTGGGGTTAGGTTTAGGCTCGGTTTTCGCATCGATTTCTAAATTAGGTTTTTAGTTCGATTTCTAAGTAATGTTTTAGATTCCAACCCTAGAAATTTGTTTCAACTCCTAATGTGAAGCTAACCACATTATTTCCAGATATCCTAAATACGATTATTACCCCTAGTTAGCATTTTATTCCATCCGGTACACTTAAATTCGTATTAGTGTACCGAATTTACTCATGTTGTGAGAAATTTTTACCTTTTTCATATAATTACCTAAAATTGAATTTTGTTTCAGATTTGTTATGTTCTGATTTTCATTATTTTATTATCTAATTAAACCTAATTTTTCTATATTTATTAATTTTCAATTCTACATATTCCTAATTTTCTACATTTACCACATAACACCTTCATTACTTACACTTAACACTCTATAGACTAGGATTAGGTTTCCACATCAGAGAATAGCATCCCTATACATCTAATTACTATCTAAATCAGTAATTAATATCCTAATCAACTAATTAACTCCAAATTACCCAATTTTTTCATCATTTTAGGGCTAAAAATTAACTTAAAAATTTCGAAAATTAATTTTAAAAAAATGGCTTCATAGCACTATTCTATATCACATGACATCCTACAGAAAAAAATTGAGCTTCAAACTACACTCCTAAGGTCATTTATTTCTAAATTGAAATGTGCTTGGTTTTGCATGATTTCTTAAGGACCCTATATTACGGGACATGTTTTCATCAAAATAATATTTTTCCTACAAACGACATACAAAAATATCCTAGAATGAAAAAATTCATAATTTTATAATCGTATTTACTATTTTTACAAAATTACACAAGAATCGGGCTGAAATCGGACTCATCGATTTGGGTGGCTCCGGCCACCGCGGGCCGCCGTAGCCTTGTCGGCCGGCTTGTGGCCTTGTCGGCTGGCCTGGGCGTTGCCACCATCGTGTGGTGGTGGTGGCCGTCCACTTCTAGCTGCTCGTCTGGTGGGGGTTCCCTTTAAAAGCCATAACTGTACAGTTTTTCTTATTCTTTTTCTAACTCGAATTTTTCTCTCAATTTTTTGCCTCTCCCAAATTTTCTTTGATTTGTAACTGTCCAAATGAGTTCTGTAAATTTTTTCCCTATTTATAGATATTTTCTGTAATTAATATGCATTAATTTGACAAGACTTTGCCTATTTTCCTTGATTTTTGGTTTATATGTTGTCCAAATTTTATTGGTTGATTTTTCTTTTGCTTATCCTGACATGCCACGACTTGTTCTTGATTCATCTTATCCTCTTCTGATTTTTTCTGATTTTTCCATAATTAATTTATAATGTTCTTTAATTATTTACTTAGTTTTTGGCCAATTTAGGTAATTTCGCGTATTTTTATCTACACGTAAATATATGTGGGGTACATGTGAACATTCCTAATTATTATTTTGGTCATTCTAAAATTTTTAGTATACATATAATCTGTCTCTAGTAATTTATTAGTTATTAGATTACACTTTTTGCCTTTTCGATAATTAGCAATTATTATGCTTAAAATTTAAAAATTTTATAGTCTCTTATTTTATCACTTATTTTCTTAAATTTAAGTTTACGAGGTCATTTTTACTAATATTTCTCTCAATAGTTTATAATTTGGGGTTTGATCGGATCCTTTAACCGATCGCCCTAAATCTTGGGTTCTAAGTTCAATTCTACGGTTATTTGGCTTAACTTTGGGACTTACAAACAAGGCTAAGCTGGGCTTGTAAAGGCTATGCCAGGATCCAATACTAGGTCGGGTTTGATCCTATGTGCTTGTGGTACAGTATTTTAGGCAAGGCTTAGACTCGACCTTATAGGTTTGGGTGGGATGAATGTCAACTATCCATTTACTCACCAATTGAGCATAAAAAATAATTATATGATTTATGGGTATAGTTAGACCATGTTTATAAAGAAGGTGATAAGAGAGATGCTTAGAATGTCACATTTACATTTCAAGTAATTTTTATTTTTATTTAACTCTCTACTTTATAAAGAAATATTTTATTAAAGTTACTTAACAATTATTTTAATTTTTAGTAGATCCTATGTTATTGTTACTTGTTAAACTAATACATAATTTTTTAAAAGATTATTATAGTGTGGATAATTATTTTATTATTATTTCATATTATAATAATAAATTTTTATTTATTATTAAAATATAAAACCAACACAAAATAATCATCTTAAGGCCAATTGGCCAAATTTGGTCGAGAATCTTACAAGTGTCAGAGAGAAGCAAGAAAAGAAATTATAAAAAAGAAAATGTTAAGTATCCCAGCCAAAAGGTACCTTAAGAAGCAACTTTGTACCCTTTGATGTTTAGTGTTTATAAAAGAAAAAAGGGATACTTAATATGAAAATTTGTGTCAAATATTTTTTTTATAAATATATTCTTAGGATATATTTATAAAGAGATATTTAGAGAAGATACTTAAATTTATCACATAAACTTTTTACTTACCAATTCTTGTAAGCAACTCTTTACTTTATAAAAGAGTACCTAATGAAAATTGTTTAGTAAATTTTTTTATTCTTTTATTGGGTCTATGTTATCATTATCTTTCAACTAAAAAATAAAATATATTTAAGATAAATATTAAATGGCATAAAATTCTTTCATAATATTTTATATTGTAATTATTATATAAAAATAAATAAAGAACTTAATAATTTAAAATAAAAAGAAGTCATTGAATGTATTTGCAGGTGAGATATTTTGTCAAATGGTGCAAGTGCAACGGCCATTCTCTTTTGTAATTCAATTAAAGTAAAAAAAAAAAAAAAACCACATGTCATGCAAGCTTGAGCCTGCTATTGTTATTGACAAGCATCGGTACCCTGTAACGCGTATAAACACAGACTGGTGCTTTTAAATTATAAAGGTCAACGAGTACTTGATAGGGAATAAGTGACGAATACTCTTTATGAATTTACTCCTTGAGTATCCATGTCAAGCACCCTGCTACTCCCATATATTTAAGCTACACCAAACGGTGCTTGTTGGAACCCGGGTGCTGACTTAAGCACTGATAACCATCATTTTCTAACATCTCTTGCCATTTGGCCTTTGCGATTCCCAGATTTTTTTCTTCTTTCTTAATTTCAACTTAGAGCATTACAACGCTCGTTGTTTCGTGCATCGTTCGAGGTTGAAGTAGCGTCTGTCCATTGCTTCTCCGTTGTGAGAAGTTACTTGACAGATGGAGTTGCTCTGCATAGCAACTTCAAAAGGTAAGGTTTTCTTTTTTTCTTTTTTTTTTTTTTATTTAAACTCCTTAATTTTGATTGGTTAAAATTTATATTGGGACTCACCAAATATTTTTAAATATTGTTAAAGAAGTTTCGTGAAGTAATATAGTTACTTAATATAGTTATTTAATATATTGGTGTCATATTTAAAGATATAAAAAGAGTTATTACATATTGAGAATGATTTTAAAAAGTTATTTGCAATAAAATTTTAATGGCAAATATTAATTTGTGTCGTTGCTAAAGCAATGGTCCTATATATATATGTATGTATATATTTTGCTTTTAAAATTAGTTATTGTTCCTTTTCATTAATTTTTTCTATAATAAAAAATAATTTATTATGATAAATAAATTATAAATAAGTAATTTTATCACACTTTAAAATTTTCTACAACATATTTTAGATTTTTTTTGCAAAGTAATGATATTATAGATTTGCAAAAGGTTTTAAAAAAATTATTAAATACTTCTTTATAAAATAAAAAGTTTAAAACCAAAAGGTGTTTAAAATATTACTGTTAATTAAAGAACTCTTTATAAACACACATCGAAATAGCATCCCCCAAACCGACTCTCTCGCCTCCCCTTAACTCTTATATCAATCCGATGTCTATCCACCCAGTGAAAGCTATCTCGTTGGTCTCGCTCAAACACACAAAAACGAAGGGTTTAGTTTCTGAATCAATCACTCCACGTACCTGACTCGAAGTTCTTTCTCTATCGTAGTGCGATCATTACAAACGCTAGGGCTTGTTTCTAAATCTCCGCCATGGCAACGGCCTCAGGTACTGCCCGTTGAATTCCCATTCATATGTCTTGAGTTATGTTGGTTGAATAGTGAAATCCATATGCTTTTTTGGGTCATTGTCATGGTTATCCGAACGTTTTAACGATGAGGACCTTTATTTTGAATTTATTATTCTAGGAATTCAGTACTTGGTGAAAATTTGGGAATAATCGATGACATGTTATCTGGGGGGTGGGGAGATTCAAACTATTTCATTTATGAATTAGGGATTTAATGATAATGATAAAAAATTGACACCTTTATTAGACAGGATGTTCAAGAAAATGTGCAATTAGTTTGATGAATTCTAAATCAATTTTTCTTGAAGCAAAAGCGTTGCAATTGTTGTTCTCCTGAGTTTGAATGCCATTTTTTCAACTAATTTTGGTTGTTTTGTGGTGTTAGACATTGTAATCCATTGGAAAAGGGAATATGTCTTGTTCTAATTATACGCAGTTAACCAGGCTTGAATGTGATGTAGTATTAACTGATATATCTATACCATCTTATTACAGAAGGCTTTGTTTTTGTGTATAATATAGCTAAAAGTATGATTCATATGTTTCTCCTTACTTCTCACATGTATAGTGCAACTGGTTTGTCTTTACTGAATTAAATTTGGAATACTTGGGAATTGCAGCGGCTTTTAAATCCAGGGAGGATCATAGAAAACAGTTGGAATTAGAGGAAGCACGAAAAGCTGGTCTTGCACCTGCCGAGGTTGATGAAGATGGAAAAGAAATCAATCCTCACATTCCTCAGTATATGTCTTCTGCACCATGGTATCTTAATGCTGAGAGACCTAGTTTAAAGCATCAAAGAAAGTGGAAATCAGATCCAAATTACACCAAATCATGGTATGACAGAGGTGCAAAAATATTCCAGGCTGATAAGTATCGGAAAGGAGCGTGTGAAAAGTAAGTGTTGTAATCATTTGTTCCTCATACCCTGTCAGCTTTTTGTTTATACATCTTATTTATTTCCAGAAATCTATTTTCCTATTGAGTTAATTAATCCTGGATGTTTGGTGAGATTAGCTAGTTTATTGAGTGTTCATTTTTCTTTTGGGGTTGCTACATATAAAGTACTTGTAAAATAGTTGATTCTTGAAATTGGAACATCCTGTGAAATTGAGGAAGTTATTGAAGTTATGCTTGCTAGTTACATTCTCATTTCATGCCATGGTCCTTAGAAGGAGTGTGCCAGGGGAGTGGTTTGCAATGAAGATTGGCATACAAAATGATGTTGATGTTTGTTGGGTCTTTTGCATTCAGGTAGATAAAATCTATGTATCATGTATGAGCCTATGAATTAGCTAAGGGATAGTCAAAGTGGATTAAGAGAAGGGAAAATTTGTATTTTCTATGCATAATGAGAATGATGAATGCAAATCAAATCATTAATATTTGCGACGGTTGACTACTACTAATGCAACTTCTACCCTTTATTTTTTCGGTTGAAGTTGTGGTGCTATGAGCCACGATGCAAAGTCATGCATGAGAAGGGAAATTCCTATTTTCTGTACATAACGGGAATGATGAGTGCAAGTCAAATAATTAAAGTTTGCTGCCTTTAGCTACTATTAATGCTATTCCTACACTTTCTCTCTCTTTTTTTTTGGGTGAAGTTGTGGTGCCATGACACATAATGCGAAGTCGTGCATGGAGAGACCTCGGAAAAAGGGAGCTAAATGGACTAGCATGCACATTGCACCTGATGAAAAGATTGAAACATTTGAACTGGATTATGATGGTAAAAGAGATAGATGGAATGGTTATGATGCGGCGACTTATGCCCGTGTTATAGAGAGATATGAAGCTAGGGATGAAGCAAGAAGAAAATACCTGAAAGAACAGCAGCTTAAGAAATTGGAGGAGAAAAATAACAAGCAGAATGATGATGGTGAGGTAAGTGATGAGGAGGATGATGAGGACACACTGAAGGTTGATGAGGCTAAGGTCGATGAGAGTAAGCAAATGGACTTTGCAAAAGTTGAAAAGCGTGTCAGGACTACTGGTGGTGGAAGTACAGGAACTGTCAGGTAGTTCTTTTTCCTTTTGCTTTAAGAATTTAATATAACCTAATTTCATTACAACCAGCATTCTTCTTGATTCTAACGAAAGACAAACTGTTTTGCTACAGAAATCTGCGTATTCGAGAGGATACTGCCAAATATCTTTTGAATCTTGATGTCAATTCTGCATATTATGATCCTAAAACGCGTTCTATGCGTGAAGATCCTCTTCCTGATGCAGATCCAAATGAGAAATTCTATGGAGTAAGTTTCTCTAAAGTGTGCTCTCTTTAGTTTCTGTGTTGTATCTTGGGTAGCTCTTTGTAGTTATTTCTCTTTAGCTTCTATGTTTGAGTAGTTCTATGTAGTTATTTGCTTGTTATCTTGTTCCAGGGGGATAATCAATATAGATCAAGTGGGCAAGCTTTGGAGTTTAAGCAACTTAATATTCATGCTTGGGAAGCATTTGACAAGGGCCAAGATATTCATATGCAAGCAGCTCCATCCCAAGCAGAATTGCTTTATCAGAACTATAAGATCATCAAGGAAAAGTTGAAGTCAAAAACAAAGGACACCATCATGGAGAAATATGGTAATGCGGCTGCAGAAGAAGAACTTCCAAGGGAGCTTCTCTTGGGACAAAGTGAGCGACAAGTTGAATATGATCGTGCCGGAAGAGTTATAAAGGGCATGGTAAGAACTCCTTTTGAATTATATGTTTCTATTAGTTTCTTGCAGCATGTGTAGGTTTTTCTTTTAGGCATATCTATCTAGATTTCTCTGACATTGTTTATGACCAGCTTCCTGTTGCTGGTTTGGTGTCTCTTTCTGTGGCTATATAATGTAAGTGAAGCCATAAAAACACAAGAAAAGCTGAGTTTAGAAACATCATGTATAATTTTAATGCTCTATCTGGATTTGAGGAGTGATGGGGGATGATGGTTCACATAGAAATTTGAGAAAGTTGCTGGTTGAGAAATAATCTGGGTTATGGTTATTTCTACTGTTAGTTATTATGGGACATCCTTAATTAAAGGCATCATATGGTTATGTTTGGAATTTGGGCAGCATTCTTCAATTTTATATAAAACTAGTATGCAAGGAGACTCTTTTTCTGCAAACTGTAATTTTAACCTGCATAATGTCCTACTAGGGTATTTCATGTTTTGATATATTTCTTCAGACTCTTGGCAGTTTTTGCTGCCAATGGGCTGCCTCATATTGTAGATCTTCTGGAGTACTTTCTGAAGACAAAGGGAGAATTTAGGTGTTCTTTATGGCAAATGTAGTATCTGCCCTCAAGTAAAAAGCCTCTTTTTGTTAGATAATGTGGACTGCAAACAAAGTTGAAGTGCTATAGGACAGTAGAAAGCTATGTGGGAAATTGGCACATTTGAGGGTGTATATTTGCTGTAGTGGAATATACAGCTCAGAGATGGTGACATTATAATTATGTGGTTATCTGAACTGGAAAGTATATAAGAGAGGAGGGGTTTAGCTACTCCTTTTTCTTCTCGTTCAAGTGAAGCAGCTGTCTGTTTATACCCACAGTTCTCTGTTTCCACTTTCATTATCAGCTGATGGTTCTTATTTATTAACCCCCCCCAAAAAGGAACTTCTGTCCATGGTTGTAGCTCCATAGGGAGAAGCTATATAAAACAGCTTTATGTTTTGTTTAATGTGGGTCATCTTTCTGACTTTGTTAAATTTTCATCCCTTATGTTTTAGGTTCATATAAATGGGTATAAATAACATGATTTACGTATTGCTGTTGTTTATTATCAAAACAGCATATGTTATATCATCATCTTTCTGCTTTTAGTATATAACATGTTCATTTTGCTAAATGTGGTGGTGCATAGCACTATTAGTTTGCTTTGTTTTGCGCTTCAGATTTTTTATTATGCAGTATGTCAACTTCTTCTCTTGGCATTCTGTCTGTGAAGGAGGTATCTCTTCCTAAGAGCAAGTATGAGGAAGATGTCTTCATCAATAACCACACAACTGTATGGGGCTCATGGTGGAAGGATCACCAGTGGGGCTACAAGTGCTGTAAGCAAACAATCAGGAACAGTTACTGTACTGGTGCTGCTGGAATTGAGGCTGCAGAAGCAGCGGCAGATCTGATGAAGGCCAATGTTGCTCGTAAAGCTGCCAATGAAGGTCAGCAACTCTGCTTCAATATTGTCATAATCTTTATTCCCATCCACACCCCTCCACACCACCACCACCACCACCAAACCCCCCCCCCCCCCCCCCCTCTCTTCTATTGAAAACATGACTCAATGGGCCAAGAAATCAGTCTTTGTGGCCATATCTAGTGCCTTCTTCTCATTGCAGTGGCTGTGCCTCATCCGTTTTGTGCTACAAAGTAAGTTTTCTTTTACTGACTTGTTGAGTAACGGTTTCAGAGACACCTGCTCCAGCCGAGGAGAAAAGGTTGGCAACATGGGGTACTGAGGTGCCTGAAGATTTGGTCCTGGACCAAAAGAAACTTGAGGAGGCACTGAAAAAGGTGAGATGGTGGTTTTGACATTGCTGCTTCCGGCTGTTATTTTCCAGATATCTGGATGAGGGAAAATTTTGTTTCTTTTCAATTATAGGTATTAATGATACATAGATTAGCTGCTTTTATGTTTCTTTATATGTTTTAATATGTGAAAACTATTCTCCAGGAGGATGAAAGGAGAAGGGAAGAGAAGGATGAGAGGAGGCGAAAATACAATGTCAAATGGAATGACGAGGTATATAGACTTTGTTCTTAATGTTAAAATAAATTGCCTGTGATATGAGTTGAACTGTCTTTTATGTGCGTGTTTTTACATTTTTCCCTCCTGCCTTCAGGTTACTGCCGAGGAGATGGAAGCTTATCGAATGAAAAAGATACATCATGATGATCCGATGAAGGATTTTCTGCATTAGTTGTTCACCACATTTTAGTGATGAAACGGACAGAAACAAAGGCCAAAATTCCCCATGTTTATTGCCCTTTTGCTTTGTATGTTGCTTGCCGCATGTATTGAGATGATTTCAACTTATGAAAATATAGTGGGTGTATATTTAGCACTCCGCATTCAATTATTAGTCCTAGCACAAGAATCCCTTAACTTCTTTTGGATGATTTTTACCAGTAGTGTTGCTAAAATGAAAAAACGTAAATGAGTTTATTTCTTGTATTTGATCATTCTTCTGGTAAAAGGAAGTGGGGAGAAATTTTATTCACGGCATGTTCAATTTGGGGGAATGGTCTGCGATTCCCCACTTCTTACTCATGGGCCTTGAATTACATGGTTTGCTTGTAAAAGACGACCATGTAATTGTCATTTCACAGAATCCTTATTTCCCAAAAATACAGCATTCATGACCCAAAGCTCGGAATCCCAAGTCTTCTGCCATTTCTGATTTTTCATTCCAATTCTACTCTCACTGAAAATAAAATATTACAAATTTTATCATTAGTTTTTACGGCAAACGCAAATCCACTATCTTGTTCAACCCCCTATCACTCTCATAACCCATAGCCTTTATTCAGAGTCAATCGATTGTGCCATCCTTCAAGCCCACACATTCTTTCTCTATTAACGGTCAATTTCGTGAGAAAGAAGTCGGAGAAGTTGAAGTTAGAGAGATGCGAAATTCATACTAGATTTTGTCGAGAAATGATTCTGGTTAGATTGTACTCGTGATTCTTTGCAGTTCTGGTTTGTTACTTCCTACTCAAATTATAGTCAGGGTTTCAAGATGGAGGATTTAAGGTTATTGTGAATTTGGGGCTAGGGGTTCAAGAATGGAGAAGTTGGGCTCATATAGGGTAGAAATCCATGTGTGAAGAAGCCAAGGAGAAAGCCAAGGATTCACGATCAGAGACTACAAAAAATAAAGTTCTTTCGAAGTAAGATGATACGGATTCGGATCTTATAGTTCTATTATTATTTGAAATATTCTCATAATTTTTATAAAAAAAAAATCAAGTGATTTATTTTTGTGTTGGCTATTAGATATTATATTTAAGTACTAAAAGGTTTTATTTTCTTCCACTTATAGATTTTAGGAGCATCTACTTTCTTTTTCTTCTTCCATTTTTATTTATGTTATAGTATGTTGTCTGTTGACAGAGCACTTTGGACATAGGCTCCTCAAACTTGATTGGATCCGATGCGTCTTTTGGCCTTAGGCACGTTCTTATAAACCTAAGCCTTAGGCTTGTATTAATCAAGCCTAGTAAGCCCTGTAACAATTAAAATATATAAGATAAAAAAGAAACAACCATGCTTGGAATAAGAGGGACATGTTGGATACAACGACCTTACTCTCCCATACAGGTAGGATAATATCTCTCCTGCCAATTGACTTCTAATTGGCGGCTCGGCTCGGCTCGGCTCGGCTCGGCTCGACTCCACTATAAATACTAAGTCATTACTTAACAGTAAATCTTTTTAGACTCTACATATTATTGCAAATTACTTCCTACTCTCAAAAGCCCTACTAGTAACTTAAGCATTAAAGTGATCATACTAGACAACCTCCTAGTATTCTCTCACTCTCTATTGTTTTGTAGGCCTCCTACATGTAGAGCCTAAACATCCATCGGTAAGAACTCAAAGATGATATTTGGCACCGTTTGTGGGAAATTAAATTCCTATACCTGAAACCTCAAACACATTAAACACATACCCCATGAACAATTCCTTTAACATTATGTCTCAACATAATGAGTAGGAGAACCAATAGTTGATAAACAACCAACCTGGGGGCAATCAACCCCTCTTAATGGCTATACTAGAGGAGTGCCTAGAGCATATGGAACACTTGGCTGAAAAGTATACTGTACAGAATAGGCTGCTTTGCACTCACTTAGACGAAGCAAAATGTCACAATGCACAAACTTACCCCCTCGAAGCTTTAGATACCTATACTAAGCAAAACAACATCCAGTAGCAGTAGCAGAATGACAGGGATCAGCAAATTGATCTACTCTTGCATCAGTAGCCAATAAGGTTTATGGCCACCCATGATCGAGTTTTGGCTGGCAATGAATATGAAGTCAACTAGCAGGGAGTGCAGACGCACTTAACTACATGACAAGCTCATTCGACAGACGATGCTGACCTAAACGAGCTCCATGCCATGGTAAGACAACTTTCCAAATAGTAGGGGAGTAAGGCTGTTGACGACGTTGGGTTGATCACCAGCAATCTGACCCTTTTCACCTGGGGTGTCTAGGATAAAGTGTTACCCTCTAACAGTAAACTTTCATCCCTAGACTAGTACGATGGCACGAGTGATCTTGATGACTATCTTCTCCACTTCTACACCTTTATGAACCTTCACGGTCATGGGGATGCTATAATGTGCAAAGCCTTCCTAAGCACTCTAAGGGAAGCAGCTCGGATGTGGTTTAATCACCTCCCCGATAATTTCATCAACTCCTTTGATGAGCTGGTACGGAGATTCAACCTCTACTTCAGGGCTAGCAAGACCTGGTCGAAGGACACATTGTCCTTGTATCTCGTAAGGCAGGGTGAAGGTAAGTCCTTGCGCAACTATGTGGCCCGGTTCAATAATGCCATTGTCAAGATTCTTCAATTAGATGAGGGAGTCGCTATTCATGTCACCCAGCTTGGCATTTGACCTTCAAGAGATTTCTTCCAATTGCTTGCGAAAAGCAAGCCGAAGACCCAAGTAGACTTTTGGAGCAAAGCCTAGAAGTATATCAATCAGGAAGACAACATTCACGCTAGGTGCGACGTTGACCAAGAAAAAGTTAGACGAAAAGTAGGATAAAGAAAAATTGTCTATGAAGGATCGCCTCAATAGTAGGATGTCGAGTAGACAAGAGGGGGAGAGCTCTAGGAAGAAGAAGTGCCAAACCGAGTGGAGCGCGACCAGTTCCCCTCTCCCATTTACACCCAGTATACGCCGCTAAATAGACCCATTGCTCAGGTTTATTTCGAAGTAAAGCACCGGAATTTGCTTTAGCTACTGCAAAAAATGAGGGGAAACCCTAGTTGTCGGAACTTTAATAAATACTATTAGTTCCACCAAGACCATAGCCACACAATTGATGAGTGCTTCCAGTTGAAGAACGCCATCGAATATACCATTTAGTACAATTTCTTCAACGAATATATAGCCCATTAAAGGAACAACAACAGTTTTGATGATGATAGAGATAAGGTACCTCAGAGGCAACAGATCGAGAATGCCCATGTCGAGTAAAATAATGATTGCTGTAATGATCGTACCCCCAATTGTGTAATAAACGTAATAATGGGGAGCCACACCCTAGGAGTCAGTCGAGCATTAGCAGCTTGGTTAATGCCCCATTAGAGGTGTTGGCTGTAAAGGATAAGAGATAGAAGCTAGAAACTTCCATCTCCTTCTCCAACGAAGACCTTGAAAGGATTGATACTTCCCATCAAGATGCCCTAGTAATAGGGGTAAAGATCTCAAAATTTAAGATCCTAAAGATTCTGATAGATACTGGCAACTCTATTGACATACTCTTCTTCCATACATATGAGAGGATGAAGAAAAAGCTATTAATAAAAATGAAGCCACTAGTAAAAATGAAGTCATACCACCATAATCTAATCGGATTTAATGAAAGTACGGTTCAAGCCTAAGGTATTATCACATTACATATAGAACTTGGTAACGACAACCATGTGGCATAACAACTTATAGAGTTTGATGTGATTGATTGCCTCTCCCCTTACAACGTGCTCTTGAGAAGACTAAGCCTAAATACGTTCAGGGTGATCACATCTTCTCTTCATTTGAGGGCCAAATTTTCGACCCTAACTAGGGTGAGAGTATGCAGATGTGATCAAAAGCTCTCATGAGAGCTATATGTCAAGGCAGTTAAAGGGGATAGTGTCTTCGCCCTAGAAATAGGCCTGCAGGAGAGGCTAGTTAAGAGGAGCGAGCCTAGAGAGAAAATAGAAAACGTCCAGATCAGAACCTCACTTGAGTAGACCATGAAAGTTGGGAGTGAGACTCTAGTCGAAGTAAAAGATGAAATCATTGCCCTCTTATGGGCAAATTCAGATAGGTATGCTTAGTCGGCATCAGACATACTCGAAATTTTACTCAACCTAACGACCTACAACATCAACATCATAGCACGACCTCTTAAACAGAAGAAGAAGCATTTTGCTCTAGAAAGGTAGGCTGCAATCCAGGCAGAAGTGCAAAAGCTACTTAAGGCCGGCTTTGTGAGAGAGGAAAAGTATCCAACATGGTTAGCTAACTTGGTACTAGTAAAGAAGAAGAATGAGAAGTGACGAATATGCATTAATTACAATGACCTCAATAAAGCCTACCCAAAAGAATGTTTCCCCTTTCTAAGGATCGATCAGCTTGTTGATTCTACATTGGGACACACCCTATTGAGCTTTAAAGACGCCTTCTTGGGTTATAACCAAATCAAAATGAACCCGAAGAACAAAGTCCATACCTCTTTTGTCACTAATTAAGCACATATTGCTACACCGTGATGCTGTTTGGACTGAAAAACACTGGGGCTACATATTAACAAATGGTAATGAAATTGTTTAAGCCCCAAATTGGACATAATATGGAGGTATATGTTGACAACATGATTGTCAAGAGTCAGAAGCCGGTCGATCATGTCAAGGATCTTTAAGAAGCCTTTGACCGAATGCACATGTACGATATGAAGCTGAACCCCCAGAAGTGTATCTTTAGCATTAGATTTGGCAAGTTCCTTGGATTTTTGGTCACACAAAGAGGTATCGAGACCAACCAAAAGATCATTGCCATTAAAGCAATGAAGCCTCCAACCTTAGTTGAAGACGTATAAAAGCTTACTAGCATGGTGGTTGCCTTGAGCAAATTTATCTCGAAGAGCATCATCAAATGCATCAAGTTCTTCAAAATCCTAAAAAACCTAAAGGGTTTTGAATGGTCTTTAGAGTGTGCCATTACCTTTTAGTAGCTTTAAAACTTCTTTACACACCTACTAGTCCTCTCTAAGCCTATCTATGGGGAGGATCTCTTTTTGTACTTGGCTATAAGCGACCAAGCACACTCTTTTATATTGGTCTAAGGGAAGAAAGCATAGGCTAGTCTATTACGTTAGTCATATATTGCATAGGCCTAAGGTCAGGTACACCCGAGTAAAAAAATTTGCCCTAGCCATCGTCATTACAGCCCGATGGTTGAGGCCCTACTTCCAGGCACACTAGGTAATCATACTTACAAATCAACCACAGCATACCATGTTACAGAAACCTAATGCATTTGGACTGATGATGAAGCATGCAATGGAATTGAGCGCATATCGAATCTAGTATCAACTACAAATGGCCTATAAGGTATAGGTGTTGATTGACTTCGTAGTAAAATATATAGGAGAATAGGAAGCACCACTAGGTGATGACAAACTGGTATGGACTCTCAATGTCGATGGATAAGCTTCCTTAGGCAGTGGATGCATGAGCCTTATTTTGATCGGCCCACATAACGTCACCATCTGTTATGCCCTCAAGTTCGAATTCGATTCTAACAACAACGAATTCGAATACGAGACACTCATCGCCGGTCTTAAGCTAGCCAAGGAGATTGGTGCCAAACATTTGTGGATCTTCTCGGACTCCGTGCTTGTCATCAAGTAAGTCTGAGGTGAATACAAGGCTAGGGACGACACTATGGCTAGGTACCTTAAAAAAGTGAAGAGCCTCCCTACGAAATTCCCTTCGTGGGACATTAGAAAGATCCCTTGACTAGAGAATTCAACGGTAGATTGGCTATCTAAGCTCACCTCCATTAGCATGCGGAAGCTCGAGGTGAAGGATAACAAAATCTTCATAATACTTATCGAAAAAAAGTATAACTCCGAACTCAACACAAGTTTTGGAATTTACCACAACAGCACCAGAGCTGAGCTGGATGAATCTTATCCAAAGTTACTTGGAGCAAGGTATGCTCTTAGAAGATAAGGGGGAGGCAAAGAAGCTCCGATACTACGCCACCAACTATACGTTGATTGACGGTATCTTATATCGAAGGGAAGTTAGCCTCTCCTTACTCTGATGCTTCTGAGAAGGAGAAGGGCTATAGGTTATGGAAGAGTTACACATCGGAGTGTACAACAATTACATTCAATCCTAAGCACTTTACCTTCGGGCACTATGGCTTGGATACTATTGGCCCATTATGAAGCAAGACGCTAAAGCCGTGGCCCAAAAGTGCCCGTAGTGCTAAAAGCACACCCCAATCAGTCATGCGCCTAGTACCGCCTTCTAACCCCTAACGAGCCCATAGGCATTCGCGCAATGGGGGATTGATATCTTTGGTACCTTCTCGAAAGCTTTAGGAAGACGTTAGTTCATAATTGTTATCGTCGATTACTTCACAAAGTGGGTGGAGGCGAAGGCAGTGGTTAGGATTATGGAGAGAAGTGTTGAATATTTCATTAGAAACAACGTTCTCTCCTGGTTTGGGGTCCTTTATGCCTTCATCATGGATAATGACTAACAATTCAAAAACCTTAAGTTCAGGGAGTTCTATGCTAAGCACCACATCAACCTGCACTTCACTTCAATTGCCTACCCCAATCAAATGGATAGGTAGAGGTAACCAACCGGATCATTTTGGATAGCTTGAAGAAGCGCATAGACTAATCTTAGGGCACCTAAGCCGATGAACTGCCCAATATCTTGTGGGGGTATAAGACTACCTACCATACTTCTATAGGCGAGACTCCCTTCCACCTTGCTTTTAGGTAGGAAGCAATCCTCCCCATTGAACTTAAGCTTCCTAATATTCGAACTCGAAATTTCGACACCACTCTTAATGAGTCATTATTGTAAGCTAGCATCAACACCATTAAGGAAATTAAAGACCTTATTGCTGCTCGAGTAATCGTAAACTAACATCAGGCCACCTAATATTACGATCAAAAGGTCAGACATAAAGAGTTCAAGGTCGGTGACCTAGTGTGCCGAAAACTAGAAGCTATAGGTTTGCCTGAAGTACAGGGCAAGCTGGCCCCTAATTAGGAAAACCCGATTAAAGTTAGGGAAAGATTGGCAATAGAGCATATAGACTGGAAAAATTGGATGGTGAGCTTATCCTACGCACATGGAACGTTAATAATCTTCAGCTTTATTTTGATTAGCATTCTGTTATGTACATTTTTCCAGAATGATGAAATAAAAAATTTGTTTTATAATTGATTGTCTACTTTCTTTCGCTTCCCTTCTTCCATTTCCATCCAAGCCTTCGAATAGGCACATGGATCCTCCATCGGGTAAGTCGAAATGCCACCAATCTAACCCCCCTTGGGTTACCTCAGCAAGGGGAAATACCCTTGTATGAAGGAACTCTACTCTATTGGGCAGGTTGGAATGCCATGGACCTGACCCCCTTCGGGTTACCTCAACAAAGGGAAACACCCTTACATAGAGGAACTCCTCTCCATCGACTAGGTCGGAATGCCATTGACCTGACCCCCTTCGGGTAGCCTCGACAAGGGGAAATACCTTTTGCATAGATGAACTCTCTTCTACCGGGTAGGTTGGAATGCTACCGACCTAACCCTCCTCGAGTAACCTCGGCAGGGGAAAACACCCTTTACATAGAGGAACTCCCTTCCACCGGACAAGTCAGAATGCATTAACCTGACTCTCTTCGGGTAACCTCGGCAAGTGGAAATACCCCTTGCATAAAAGAACTCCCCTCCATTAAGCAAGTCAGAATACTACCGACCTGAACCCTCTTCAAGTAGCCTTGGCAAGTGGAAACACCCCTTGTATAGAGGAACTCCCCTCTATCGGATAGGTTGGAACATCACCAACCTAACCCCCAACAGTTAACCTTAGCAGGGGTAAACTCTCCTTGTATAGAGGAATTCCTATACAGATATATTCAAAGGAAAAAAGAAAGTAGGTGTATAGAGAAGATGTTTCAAAATATTCATCTAATCATTCATTGATTGTTGAATTACATTATAATGCCCAACATCTCGACTTGACTTATACATGTTTAAAATAAGAAAAAGAAATACGCATGCTAACTCCTTGGATCAACTAACTCCGGTAACTTAAAAAAGTCTAAGGCATCGATTTGTTCGGAGCGTTGATCTATTGGTGCTTTAGGCGGCAGGCCTTGACTTAGAGTAGGGCCTAAGGGATATAAACTAGGAGCAACAAGAGGATCACCTAGAGATGTATTGTCTTGAGGAACTACTTTGGGGGTGGCCTCTTGCTAGGCTACTAGGGAAAAAGTAGATGTAGAAGTGCCTTACCCAGCCCCAACAGTAGAGGGAGTGTTTAGATCATCGAAGGCCACTTGGGTAGCCTCTCTCTTACATACCAGGGCTTCCATCTTCTCATTGAAGGTTAGAGAATCTAGAAAGTTGAGGAAGCTTAGATTAAGGTCCAAATAATGAGAGAGAACATCCTTCCTTGTGTAGTACGTGGAGTCCATGGTCAAGTCTTCTAGCTTGTCCAACTACTCTTCAGTCTTTTGGTAATTGGCAACCACCTTCTTAGTAGCGACATCGTTGAGGACCTCCCTAGTCTCCATTTTGGAGATGATCTTATCCGTCTTTGAAACTTTCTCTCGTAGCTCCTAAACTTGCTACTCTAATCCGACCTTTAAACTAGCTAGCTCTAGTAAAGTGGCTTTAACAATTTTGCACTTAGACACTTTCATCACTAACTCAGTTCGCAACCTTGCCACCGACGCCCTTAACTTGGCATTCTCTTTTTTAAGTTGAGCCTTAGCTTCACCGTCTTCATTTAGCCTCTAAGAGAGGTGAGCCTTCGTCTTTTGCTCATCCTTTAGCCGAGCCTTCAGGTTGTCGGCCTTCTTGGCCGCTTTCCTACTCCGACTCTACATCATTAAGCCTCACTTGAAGCCCTACCACTAGTACATGAAAGTGAAGCAGGTGCCTATTAGCCTTAGAGAATTTTCTTAAATACTTATTAGTAAAAGTCTCTACTTCCCATAGGTACTTCTTATGTCGACACAACATCTCCTTAAAGCCTTTTACCTATTTTGGGTGGCACTAAATCTATCCAATTGAAGCAGCACCTGACCATGGTACTACAAATTGAAAAAGAAGGCCATCATTAACACCATGATGAGTAAAACACAACAACATAAAACATATCAACACAGGAGTAAGAAAGACTTACCTACCACATTAACGTACTCAAGTGGCACGCTTTCTCTAAGAGGTTGTCCCTACTTTCCTTTGAGAGCCCTTCGAAGATAGTTCAGTCACCAAAGGTATAAAACCCTATGAAAGCTTAGTAGCTGAGTGTCTGGTGCCGCAGCATTAGATCATTGGCACAGACATCACACTTCAACCGTAGGAGCTAACTGTAAGAGCTTCCTCCTGGCTCTCTTCATCTCCATCTCGGGAGCTATCTTCAAAAACTCTTCATCCCAAAAGGTATACAGTACCTCTTAGAATGAGTCCAGACCTATCCCCATCAGCCTAAAATTGTTTAGGACTTCAAAAAATTTGTCCCCTATGTCATCAATGCTTTGATAGGGATGCCACTCATTCCATTTCCCCTTACTCAAAGGTGCCCTTGCCAAGGGCCTCTGCTTTTTCACTCTAGGACCTAGCTCCATGGCCATTCGAAAGTCATGTGGTTTTGGTTGGCCACTTGAGGAAGGGTGGCCCCTTTGACTATTTCTTCCTCCCTTGCCTTTGAAGGAGAAAGCATTTGGACATTGATCCCTTCCGCGTTGGTGCCTTCATCGCCTATGACAATGGGCTTAGAAGAAGGGGTGAGGGCAAGAGCAGGAGCTAGTAAAGCTACACCCAAAGGCTCTACATCCACGGGCTCGTCCCAAATGTCGATGGGAATCCCTTGAGGAATATACCTCAGCCGTACCTTATTAGTCTTACTAGGCCCTGGCTTCAACCTTACTGCCTTACCCTTTGGCGGATCTTCCTTCGTTCTTGCTTGGCGTCGGCTCATCAGCTTATCTATAGAAGGACGAAGAATCTTAGTGGCCAAATTTTTGCTTGCATGAAATTCAATCAAAAGTTAGAGAAGGAAAAGAAGAAGATACCCAAAGGAACTACTACTACCATTCATAAAACATCGTTGTAACCGGCACGACTAAGAAAGCCTTCTCATCTTATAGGTGCTGGATGAAGCACCTCAACACTAGCATAACAAATAGGCGTATAGAACAAACTTGTACCCTTAGTTCATTTCTTCACTACAACTTTCTTCATGTTGGGGAAGAGCTGGGAGATTAGATATTAGAAATACCTCTCTATAATCTCCGCAGCATTAATCTCCTAGCCATGTCTCAACGCTATGAAGGCCAGGATCTCTTGGGCGGCCTTAATGTCACTAGGACCTAGCCCCTTCTCACCCCCCGTTTGGACCATCCTAGTCCACTGCATCTAGAAATCTATCTCCTCAAACAGTTCAACTACCACGTACTTGTCTTGTTAACCCCTCACTAAATCCACAAGGTCATAGAACAGCTTCTTTCTTGGGTACAGTTAGAGGTAAGGCCACCCCCCTAATGTTCTTCTACATGTAGAAGTGCTTGAATAGCTCGGAAGTAGCCCTTACTACCAGATATTCACAAAGCACCTAAAAAGCCTTGGGCACCCTCTGATGGGAATTAAGCTACGGGGTTCCTAACCCGCAGCAAGGTTTGAAGACTAGAGGGGCTGGCACGACGAATCCTTATGTTCCGATGAATCCTTAGTGAGGCCAAGTACCTCCTTGTCGAGTTACCTCTAATGCTGTGCTGCATGACTGCCCATTATTGTATGGTATGCCGAGTTAACGATTACTCTTTATTACTAAGTCAACCAATTACTCGGCCTTTTACTTATTGAGAAGCCGAGAGAGAAAGCTAGACTAACTAGGCCATCCATGCATCGGTACTTTTTGTCCACATCTCCTAACGCCTTCACCAATACTACATCGCTACGTATACAGTATCACATGTAAAATCTGTAACACCAATGATTATTTTCCTTGTGTATTCATTTTTGCCCCTTTATAACATGTACATTGCCTTCCTTAGGAAATGTCCTTTTTGTCCTTTCCCTTTTAGGTTAGTTACCTTAGTTTGCAAGTATAAATACCCTTGTACTTATAGTTGTGGGAGATCAGATAATCTTCAATACACTTTTGAGTACCTTCTTCCTTACGTAAACACTATTATTTACTCTTGATATCACTCTTATCCTTCTCCTTAAGCAAGGTTAGGTGGCGAGTAACCTCATTGGACCAATTCGTGTATCACATCCAATTGTGCCGTGAGTCCTCAAAAGTTCCATTGGTGCATCATATCCTCTAAAGCTGTTCATAGGTTTTGCTTACTATTTTCATCCTTTTTTTTCACCCTTTTGTACCTTTCTCCATTGACTCTTTTCTAGCTTTCTGCAAGCTCAGACTCATTCAACGACTAACCTTATCTATTCTTGGTCATGGTTAGCATCATCTTGGTATCGGAGCAAAGGTTTTATATAAACTGTAGTTAGTTCTTCCTGCGTTCTATTATACTCTGTTTTTGCCTATTTGAAACAGAGTCAGTTATTGAGTTCATTTGATTATGGTATTATTAATTGTTTACTTTCTAAAGTGTTTGTTTAAATTCTGAATCTGTAAGGAAAAAAAAAATGATAAACCCAAATATGAATGTTGATCCCGGTGATGATAGTGGAGTTGTCCACCATGAGTGTTGGTTTCAAGGAACTCCTAAAAGCACTGACGAAAGACTCGATGAGGTAGCCAACCTCTTAGTAAATCTGACCCAAGCTGTTCATGTACTGTCTTGCCGACCTACTAAGGCCGTGCAAAACACTTTACAAGCTGCTCAACTTGTTAGAGATCATAACTAAACTCAACCATTTCAAGGTGGAAGAGTTGGCAAACAAAAGGCGAAAGATAGACCTGAGAGAGCTTAATGAGGAGGAAGAAGAGTATTTTGAAGAGGAACGTGTATGAGTCCCTAAAGCATTCGACTATGTGAAGCTTTGGATTCCGAGTTTCAATGGGTTTTGGGAATGTCAATGGGTACCTGGATTGGGAAGAGAAGGTGGAGTATGTGTTTAATTATTACCAGTATGGGAATTACGAGAAAGTAAGGAATGCTGTTGTTGAATTTTTTGGATATGCCGCTATGTGGTGGAAAAATTTTTGGGTTATGAGAAGAAGAGAGGGGTACCGAGAGATTAATGCTTGCCCCGAGATGAAGAGGGTGCTCAGAAATGAATTCATGCCAAAAACATATCTCCAAGATATTTTCATACAGTTTTAGGAGCTAAGACAAGTAGGCTGAATTGTTGATAAATATGTTCAAGAATTCCAAATGCTTATGATAAGATGCGAAGTTGAGGAACCACCTACCCAAACAGTTTCAAGGTTTGTCACTGGGTTGAGAGGAGACATTCGAGACATTGTAGAACTCCAGTGATTTAACACAATAGATGAAGCTATTAGGATTGCCCAATGAGTAGAGAGGCAAAGAAGAAGCTGAGTAGCGACCAGAGTGTCGACTAGCCCACTAGGATAGGCAAGTAATCGGATACTACAGAGTACCGAGCCGAGAAGTAGGATAGATGCCAAAGCCGAGCAGAAAAGTTAGTTCAAAGATCTAGTGCCGACCCGAATATATGAGAAAGGGCAAAGGTCTGGTAAGAAGACTAGCCATATCAAATGCTTTAAGTGCTAAGGGTTCAGATACATGGTTGTTCAATACCCAAACCGAAGGACAATAGTCATTAAGGGAGACACCTTGAAGTTAGATGTAAAGAGTATGGATGAGGAACTCGAGGAGGAGGAGGTTCCTGCTGAGAATGAGAGTGCCGAGAAAGAGTTGATCGAGGAAGACGTGCATGTTAAGGACATAGACCAGCTACTCATGGTTGTCCGACGCACTATGAGCATGGAACCCTCACGAGAGGAAGAATAGAGAGAGAACTTATTTAATATCACCTGTAAGGTGAATGAACAAACGTACGCCCTCATCATGGACAGTGGGAGCTACACCAATGTGGCGTCAATCGACCTCGTCTCAAAATTGAGGTTGCCAACTGTTAAGTATTTGAAGCCGTACAAGTTGCAATAGTTAAGTGACAAGGGAGCATTATACGTCACTCAGTAAGTATTGCTGCCGATCACTATTGGCAATTACTCAAACCAGATTCTCTACAACATACTGCCTATGTGTGCTTCCCACATTTTATTAAGAAGACCATGGATGTTTGATAGGAGAGTCATCTACTACGGTTATAGGAATACCTACATGTTCGAGAAGGATGATTGGAAGATCACGTTGAATCTAATGCCGCCAAGAGAGGTTTACAAGTTACAGACGAAACTTGCTCGTAGATCGAAGAAGGCTATAGTGATGAGTAAAGCCAAGCTTCAAGAGGCCATTAATGCCAATAAGCCGACCCTCTTATTGGTTGAGTGGAATGATTTACCCGAAGAGGTAAAGGAATTGTTGGATGAATATGTTGACCTATTCCCAAAATAGTTGCCAGTAGGGTTGCTTTCGACTCAAGGCATAGAGCACTGCATTGACTTAGTACCTGGCATTGTAATGTCAAATAAGCCAGTTTATCGCATGAATCCTAAGCAAACTTTTGAGCTTCAACGTTAAGTCAATGAGTTCTTGGAAAGAGGATATATAAGAGAGAGTCTTAGCCTTTGTGCTGTGCCTACACTTCTAGTGCTGAAGAAGGATGGAACTTGACGGATGTGTGTTGATAGTTGAGCCGTCAACAAAATCACAATTAAATATAGGTATCTAATCCCAAGACTAGAAGACATGTTGGATGATCTAGGTGGAGCCAAAATTTTTAGTAAGATCGATCTTAAGTCCGGTTACCATCAAATCTGCATAAGGCTAGGAGATGAGTGGAAATTGCGTTCAACACTCGACGTGGGCTTTACTAGTGGATGGTCATGCCCTTTGGCTTATCGAATGCATCAAGCACCTTCATGAAACTTATGAATCATGTGCTGAGATATCTCATTGGAAAGTGTGTCGTAGTGTACTTCGACGACATCCTGATCTATAATGCCGACATGCTGAGTCACTGTGAACACATTAGAGCAGTTTTAGATATTCTTCGTGTCGAAAGATTATTCAGCAACCTAAAGAAATGTTGTTTTTGCCAACATGAAGTGGTATTCTTGGGTTATGTAGTTAGTAGAGAAGGCTTGTAAGTTTATGATGAGAAGTTCGAGCAATTGTTAAATGGCTAACCTTTGCTACTTGTGCTAACGTGAGAATTTTCCATGAATTGGCTTCGTTTTATCAAAGGTTCATCAGGAACTTCAGTACCCTCATTGTACCACTTACCGAATTAACGAGGAAAAATATTAACTTCTGATGGGGAGAAAGGGAGGAGAGGAGTTTTACTGAGGTAAAGGAGAAGTTGACCTTCGCCCCAGTGTTAGTACTCCCCAACTTTGACAAAATTTTTTAGCTAAAGTGCGATGCGTTAGGCATTGGAATAGGTGCTATCATGATATAGGAAGGACAACCAATTGCTTTCCCTAGTGAAAAGCTTTGAGGACCTTAATTAAATTAATTCGTATATGACAAAGAACTCTCAGCACTCATTTGAGCGTTGCAAGTGTAGTAGCACTATCTACTGCTGGAAGAATTTATCATATATACTAATCATAAGTCATTGTGGTACCTCCAGAGTCAGACCAAACTGTCCAAGTGGCAGGTGAGATGGGTTAAATTCCTTAAAGAATTTAATTTTGTGATCAAGTATAAGTAAGGAAAGAGCAGCGTAGTTGTAAATGCTCTATTAAGGAGATATGCGCTTTTATCAAAACTGCAGATAAGACTATTTGGTTTTACAAGTATCAAAGAACAGTACTCCGTGGATCTATACTTTGGACCAATAATTTCGAGATGCATTGATGAGAGAACAGTGGATGAGTATTATGTACAGGATAGCTATCTATTTGAAGGAGGAAAACTATACGTATCGACTTATTCCCTATGGGAATTATTAATTAGGAAAGCCTATGGTGGAGGACTCTCCGGACATTTTGGAGAGAGAAGGACCTGTGAACTAGTAACGGCCAATTCTTTTAGTCGAGAATGCGAAGAGATGTGCACCAAGTGGTTGAAAGTTGTGCTATATGCAAAAAGACCAAGTGCTAAGTTGAACAAGGGAAGACGATGCCCCTTCCTGTTCTGACGAGGCCACAGACTAAACTAAGCATGGACTTTGTTCTCGAACTGCTAAGAACTACTTGAGGAAAAGATTTTGTGATGGTCATTGTGGATCGGTTCAGTAAAATGGCACACTTTGTGCCCTGCACCAAAACTAACGACGCTTCGGCTATTGCTTCTCTTTTCTTATAGGAGATTGTGTGAATATACGGCGTACCAAGGAGTGTAATCTCTGATAAAGACCTAAAGTTCTTAAGTCATTTCTAGAGAACTCTATAGCATCAACTAGGAACTAAATTACTCTTCAGTACCTCTTGTCACCCCTAAACTGATGGCCAAATAGAGGTAGTTAATCGTACTTTGAGTTCACTGCTCTGAGCTGTAGTCAGCAAGAACTTGGTCGATTGGGATGTCTGCTTGCTAGTAGTCGAGTTTTCTTATAACCGAACCGTACATGACACCACTAAGTAAACCCCCTTCGAAGTATTATATGGATTCAATCCCAAGTTACCCTACGACCATGCCCCTATACCCACACATGTGTAAGAGGACCCTGACGCCTTGGCCAGGGCACAATCTCTTCAGCACATCTATGATAAGGTTACTCAATACATCGACTAGGCTGCTAGAAGAATGCGTAAAAAGACCAAGGGTTGGTAGGCAAAACAATTTCAGTCGGGAGACTTGGTATGGGTACACCTTAACAAGGAACAGTTCCCGAACAAAAGAAAAAATAAATTATTTGCAAGAGCAAAAGGACGTTTCAGAATCCTTTAGAAAATTAGCGATGATGCCTATAGGTTGGAACTGCTTAAAGACTATGGGGTTTCTAATGCCTTCAACATTACTGACCTCAATCCATATCACCTTGATAGAGAATTGAGCAAATACCATCCGGATTTGATCCTAAATCCAAAATAACCCAGAGGGAATGATGGGAATCAAGCTATGGGACCCCTGACCTATAGTCGAGCTCAAGGACTAGAGGAGCAAGCACGACAAATCCTTATGTTCCAACCAACCCCTACTAAGGCAGAGTACCTCCTTGTAGAGTCACCTCTAATGCCGTACTGTATGATCGCCCATTGTTGTATGGTATGCTGAGTTAACGATTACTCTTTGTTGCTAAGTCAACCAATTACTTGGCCTCCTACTTGTCGAGAAGCCAAGAGAGAAAGCTGGACTGACTAAGCCATCTCTGCTCAAACAAACATGCATCCGTACTTTTTTGTTTACATCTCCTAACGCCTTCACCAATGTTGCATCGCTACATGTATAGTATCACATGTATAGTATCACATGTATAATTTGTAACACCAATGATTATTTTCCTTATATATTCATTTTTGCCCCTTTATAACATGTACATTGCCTTCCTTAAGAAATATCCTTTTTGTCTTTTTCCTTTTGGGCTAGTTGCTTTAGTTTGCAGGTATAAATACCTTTGTACTTATAGTTGTAAGAGATCAAATAATCTTCAATACACTTTTGAATACCTTCTTCCCTATGTAAACACTGTTATTTACTCTTAATATTACTCTTATCCTTTCTCTTAAGTAAGGTTAGGTGGCGGATAACCTCATTGGACCAATTTGTGCGTCACATCGAATTGTGCCATAAGTCCTCAGAAGTTTCATTGCTGCGTTATATCTTCTAAAGTTGTTGGTAGGTTTTGCTTATTGTTTTTGTCCTTTGTTTTTACCCTTTCGTACCTTTCTCCATTGACTTTTTTCGAGTTTTGTATAAGCTTGAACTCATTTAGCAACCGACCTTGTCTATTCTTAGTTATGGTTTGCATCACCCTCCACCCATTGGGAGGGACCTACGATGGACTACATTGGTGGTAGTTAAAGAATTCTTTTTCGAAGTGACTCGGAGGGAGGTACTGCCCAAACTTTAAGCAGTTCTCAAATATTGTGAAGTGCTTCCTTGACAGTAAGGCCCTTCTCAGCAATCTTATCTACCATCTAGGGATCACCTCAACAATGAAGTTGCTTATAATCCAATTGGGGGCAGATTACTTACTTGTGCTCACTCGGCTACTAAGCCCCTTGCCCATCTTAGGAGCATCAAACAAATCCTTTATAGGGGGTAGAGGAGCGTACGCATATACATCCTTAGGAATGACATTGATGATCTTAGCCCTATCTAGCACCTCTACGGCCATTCTATTAAGCTCATCAAGTTATGCTAACGACGAGACTTCGTCCTCCCATACCTAAGGGAGGGTCATTCTTTATAGAATCGAAGCCAGAGATATGTAGTGATGAAGATGAATCTTTCTCACCTTTGTTAGTCAACATGGCTGCAATATTCGAAGAAGAAAGAAAGACTTTCAAAAACTTTTGAAGAAAGAAAGACTTTCTTCAAAGGCTAATGCGAATGTAGAATTTGAAATGGAAGAACAAGAAGATTGTAGAAAAGTGGTATCTCATTGTAATTTTGCTATTTATAGGCAAACCATCTAGGAAGCCGTACAAGTAGTTATAGGGATTTATATAAGCACGAATCCCTTAGAATGCTGCATAGTTGACATGTGGAAAGCGTTTTGATCGGACGATTACCTTTAAAAGGCAACGCGCATGTAGCTGCACACTAATTTGCTACAATATGACACTTGTTACATTACATTTAATGCATGGAATACAAGTGGGCAAAGAACACATTTTGAAAAGGTTCTTTTGACGAGAAGCTTCTTTAAGGCCTATTCGACTTCCACTTGGTCAACATGATAAAGACATGGTATAGTTGCATCTGCTCGGTTAGTAGCAAGCATTGTTCAGATAGACCGATTCATAGTTTTGAAGCAACTGCCTAATAAGTTGTAAAGGTATCCTACTCTGATACCCCAAGCAAGCATTAGCTTCGTTCGAGTCTTTGGCATTCTGCTTTGGAACAATTATTAACCACCTCGGATGTTTTTGGCTCGAGTGTCCATTGCTTTGGACATTCCTACCTCAACTAGCTTCTAACTTGGACTTATGCTCTCACCAAGTCGACATCGTAGCCAAGTCGGATTCCCGTGTGTTAGATTGGTCATGCTTGAGTAGCCTATATATCCTTTCTCCTTACCTTCGCCTCGGTAATGAGACTGCTAGGGGGTGGGGGGTATGCAAGTGTTGACATGGCACTTTGAACATGGGCTGCTCAGGCCCGAGCGAATCCGATGTGTCTCGTAGCTTAGGGCAAACCCCTATAGGCCTAAGCTCTACGCCTGCATTAACCAAGCCTAATAAGCCTTATAACAACTAGAACGTACAAAATAAGGATGAAATAATTACACTTAGAATAAGTAGAACACATCGGATACAACAATCCCACTCTCCCATATTTGTGAAAGAAGATCTCTCCCATCAATTGACTTCCAACTGCCGGCTCCGCTCCGCTCCGCTTTGCTCTGCTATAAATACTGAGTCACTACTTAACGGTAAATTTCTTTAGACTCTATACATCAAGCCTGCACATTATTCTATATTACTTCATACTCTCAAAAGTATCGTTGTTAACTTAAGCATCAAAATGGTCATGTTGAATAACCCTTTAGTGTTCTTTCACTGTGTGTTATTCTGTAGGCCTCCCATGTGCAAAGCCCAAATATTTACTGGCAAGAACTCAGAGACAACACTGTCCATAATTGTTAATGATTAAAATAAGTTAAGCTGAAATTATAGTTTAACTGCTAATAGTTATGTTGTTTATGGAATCTTCCTCCTCTTCTTTTTGTTTTTCCCATTTTAATTGGTTTTGTAATTTATTTTATTATATAATTTAATAAGGGTATTTTAGTCATTTTACTTTTTATTCATATCTCATTCCCTATTGAAATTTATCAACTAAGTAATGTAATAACAATTCTACTATATTCAACTAAACATCGTAATATCTAATAACTCTTTATTTATGATAATTGCAATTCTATTTCTTTGTTATTTCATTAAGCGAACCAAATGCACCCTCAAAATTAATGGATTGTACTTGATAGCGCTTTATTATCTTTCTATCCAAAGATATGAGATGATAAATTAAAAGGTGTTATTCCTTCCGGTATTTTTCGTTTCTGTGCTCCTTCCTGTATCCACTCCAGAGCTTCGAACGTGTATATCCTCACTATGCCTTTCCTCTGGCTCTTTCCTTCCTACTGGGTTCGGTCTTTTGGTCTGGGTTGGTTCTTATCCAAATTTACATAGTTGGCACTTTGGCATTTTGCTCATGCTGCATGTCTGTCTCTGTCATCTCATGTCGGGTGGAACTGGAAGGGCTATAGTGGTTTTCGTGTTCCTGATAGCTTTTTACCTACCTTTTTACGTCATGCGCTGATTACGTGTTTATGAACTGTAGTCGTCCAACAACAGAAATTCTCACTTGAAGATTGTTATTTACTCAAGGCTGAGTATGCATACGTTATCTTGAGACGTAAACCTTAGCAAATGCTCAATGAGCCTAAATTCTGACCTCCGAGATATGACGTCGCAGAATCGTGTTGCCTCTTAAGTTTGGGTAAAGAGAATAAAGTGTAATTTGTGATGGTAATAAAGCAAATTTGGTGGAGGGGCTACAATTTCAAATCAGTTTCCTGAGACCAACATGATTATATTGATGATCAATGATAAGTTCTTTTGTATCTGAAAAAGTGTGTTCATCAAACTTTGCGCGGTTTAGATTTTGTACCGATGAGTTTATGCATATGCAAACAAGTAAACTTACAATTCAATGAATTGAATTACATCGGACCGAACCCTTTTGAACCATTCATTGAACCACTAACAAACCAAAGTCTTTAAGAATTGTGTGAATTAAAACCAGATGCAAAAGCATCAATGAAGAAAAGAGTAAGACCTATGCTATGCAACCTGATAATCGAAGGTATAGCAAGTCCACTTCTCCTTCGACCACCAAAAGAAGGAATAAGGAAATGGGACTCCAAATTACAAAAGTAAAAAAGAAAAATTTCAATCCTGCAAGTCATTAATCACACTTTAATTCATATTCAGTTCTTACAAAGAGAGAAAAGGGAACAAAGAAATCGACCAGCAGCAAAATGATTGATGAGAGTATTTTATCAGACACTCCTTTTCAACATATCTTGAAACTCAAGAAGTGATTTTTCCCTTTGGATTTTCATATCCTCCTTGAATTCGGTAATGAACTCTTCTGCTCTCTCATCAACACTGCGCAACTGCGGCGATCTAGCTACGACCTGCTTCCAGATATCCTCGACGCTGTATATGCCAGAGCTTTTATCAACTGCACTCTTATCCTCTGGCAAGGGCTTGTTGTGAAGCTCCTCTCTAGCCCTGCTAGTTTCTCCTTTAGCACATACATTTCTAGAACTTGAATGCACGGTCATAGGCTCATCAAACAGATCATCTATACACACAGTTGAAAACCTTTTATGTACGTGATCATGACTACGGTACTGGTAGTGGTAACCGTTTTGGTAATAGCTGTAGGGTGGTGATTTCCTAAGAGCACGCCGGGTAAAGGGTATGAGAAAATGGAAGAAACGCGAGGAAAGGAGGCGATGTGTGGTTGCTTTAATGAACCTGGAGTTCTTGAGTTTGTTGAATTTTGAGTGTAGGTTGCCAGTAAGGTTCTTCCATGCCTTTTTGGCATGGATTGGTAGCAGCATCTTTGATAGTTTCATGGTGAGACGTACAAATGTAAGAGACAATGCCAAACAAGAATAGTTTCTTGAAGATTAGAGTTTCCGAAATATTGAAGTTCAAGTAGTGTGTTTGGAAGTCTATGTGTTTGGTGTTTTCAAATGATATTTTTATGCCCCATTCAAAAGATTCTCTTGGTCTATTTTTCTGATCTCCACTTCAAGCATCATGTCCTTCTCATTCTGTTAAATAAAAACTATATGGAGCTATTACACCTCACTTTGGAATTGTACCATGAAAGACAGATTTAATTAATTAATTAATTATATACGTATGTATATATAAATTTTGCATACATAGACTGTCGCACCCATGGGATAGTCATGGGATTGGAAAAGCCAATTTCTATGTTGCCCCTAAATCGATAGGATAATTATAATAGAAATATTTTCAAGATTTATTTTTACGCATTTAGTAAAGTTTTAAAGATTTTATTTCTATCAATTTAAATTTTTCAGTAAATTTGTTCAATTTTCAATTATAAAGAGTTATTAGACTATATCAAGATATCATGATGGGATGCCTGTTTTTAAAACAAATTCACTAATAAATTTTGTTACTGCAGAACAATGGTGATCCCCATCTATCTCACGACCATTCTACGTATAAAGTTGTGCGAGAGCAAATGGGGCAAGGAAGCAATAAAGTGAAGTTTTCTTAGTCTCGCAGCCATTCACTTTCGGCAGATGGGGCCGGGTAAACTTAGTGCCTAAGTTTAGGCGGTTTGCACAAGCAAAAGCATTCGAGAAGTTTAATAAAACCAAACTAACGGTCTCCTTTTGTTTCAAAAGAGAGGATTTTATGTATTTAGGTATGTTTGGTCCAAGAATTGGTTCAACAAATAGGAAACAATATCTGATCAATGAAAAGTTCATTATAATCATTCAAGGGATTTTTCATTAACGATGAAGTACTAAGTACGACTTGTTGGAGTGTCATAGGTAATTTAGTGATTGCTTTCTATAATGTTTTAGCAGCTAATACTTATAATCATTTTTATTGATTATAGAATTCCGATATTTCATTTGCAAAGCAGCAGAACCGTTTATTTTGTTGCCTTTTTAAAGAGCTTTTAAGTGCATTCTATTGTCCAAAAGTCTAAGAAAATAACATAATAACTAATAGTTTCATTCAACTATTTATTCAATATCTATTAGATTTAAATAATTATCAATTTAATGATTCATATCTAATAAATATTAAATTATCAGTATGATATTAAGTAGTATTTATCTCGTAAAAATAATAGATGAGATTTTAGAAAAATTCTCATATATATATATAAAAGCAAATAAAGCAACGATTCCTTAGCTAATAACGTGAGGAGGATCAACTCGGACATTTTTACTTCAAACTTCTTTCAATTGGATGCCTTCTCTAGAGTTTTTTCTTTTTCTTTTTTTCATTTTTTTTAATAAACTAACTACATTACAATTGAGAGAGGGGGAGGATTGAGAAATAGGTATTGATATCATTAGATTACAATAATTTTGGTTAATACACATGTATGCTTTCGGTAGAAATTTAATTCTTTTAGATCAAATAAGTGTGCATTGTATTTGAACTCGATGTATTGCTTCCGTTATGATTAAAATGTGGATTTCACTTTCGCTAAAGAGAAACAAAAGTTAAGATTATTAATTGCATTCTTTTCCAACTGCATGATTTATTCTAGATCAAATTACAATAACAAACTAAAATTATAGAAAAATTTGGAGTTTCTAAAACACTATACTTGCATCCTTTGGAAAATTTTGACACCAGAATTTCTCCCAGGCATCACTTGTAGTTATTTTTTTAGATCAGTTCATCATTTGATTTAAGAATTTACTCGACTTAACTAATATTTTATTGGTCAAAATAAGTCGAATCGGATAACAACTCTATTTTAAAAAATAATTACAGATGCATATTAATACATAAAATTGAGTTAATACATTAGGAAAAATGTTCTACTATTGATATTTTTTAAAAAATGGAAGTGCTATATTTTAAAAATTCGTGATCTTTCAAAACGTTGATAGTCCTTAGTGAACATCTCAGTATGTCACCCTTTATTCTATTACGAAATAATGCCCAGCGAAATTCTACTCTTTATTTGTTAGGAGGGAATAAAAAACATGACTATAATAATTATTTGAAATTCCTTTTCTTTAAATGCATAAAATTGCGACCATCCATATTGTGTCATCGTGTGATCCCTTTAATTTGACTTGATTTTTGGATAGAGCTCTCTAAATTCATGAACTTAAATCCTCTAAATTTATTTTTTTTTCTAAAGTTTTTTAAAGTTATAAATTTATTATTGTTTAAATCTTTATAATATTATGTGATCTTATTATGATTGTATTTTTGTTTAATAATTAAATAACAGCAATCATTAATTTATATTTAAAAAAAAAAACCTTACATATGATCCATTCCCTAAATCCACATTTTGGAGGGTCTTTTCAAGTTGTAAAGATGGCAAAACGGGGGTCACTTTGTCCTCCATGAGAAAGGAAAAGGTATGGCTTCCATCTTCTCCAAGTTGCTTTCAAGCTCATAATATGGACCTTCACTTTTATGTTCATCTTGAATCTGAAAATAGGCTCTGAAGTCGAACGTTAATGAAAGAGCAATTAACTAAGCTTTCTTTATCGTGGGTTGTTTCTTCTCTTTTTCTTTTTCTTTTTCTTTTTTTTTTTAACAGATTTTTCATTGGTAACTGAGTAAATACAATTTGATGAGAAAAAAGTTGATCGATAAATCGTACCGATCATGCGTATCGCTCCATTTCAATGGATCATATTTCTTCATAGGATTTCTTAACTTTTATCAAGGGGAAAATAATTTAATATTTATCTGCATTTTTTATTTGGCATTTTAACCTCTAATTACTTTTCTATTTAAGTTTTTAAATTGATTCATAATGTTATCCATACATTCATGATATGTATGGTTTTCAAATTGATTCATAATGATTAAGTCAATAAAAAGATAACATTAAATATATTTGATTATATAATATAATAAAAATAATGTTACATATATTTAATTATATATCCAATAAATGCAATAAAAAAAAAATTAAAAGCAGGAAAAAGATGTTGGAAAAATTTTTGTAAACCCCAGCCACATTAGCCAACCATCTTAAGTCTCTGCCCAATGAGAAACTAATATATATCCAAGGTGCACAAAAAATTTACTATTAATCTAATTTTGTAAATTTTTAAAAATGTTGAGAACTCATATAGAAGGAAAAAAAAAAAAAGTTAAGATAGAAATAGAAAAGTAACTAAAGATTAAGGATTAAAACTAAATTCTTTCCTTTTATTAATGGTCAAGTGATCGATTATTAGACTTTGATCAATAAGACCATTAAAACCACCAAGATAAAGTTCTACTTTGAAGCTGTTGCTGATTCTAGATTTCAGTCTCGGTTTCATTATAGGTTCTCTATGCAGCCTCTTGTAAATCATTACGTTCGACAAAATTGAATTAACCTAAAATATGAACTCAAAGGCGAGCGCTAAACCAATGATTGCTTCAAACGTGGACTAGAGTACATCCGGAAACCCTAAAACAACCGTCCCGGAATTAATGACCTAAATTAAGGAGAACACTCCCTATTTTGTGCTACTTCGATTTTGTTACAATCCAATCCAAGACGGCGATCGAAGGGTAGATTCTTCCCTAAAGTCAGTGGAATCCTTGATTTATTTCTCTTATATGTCAGTTTGTAATCCTTAATACATTTTTACACGATTAAATTCTAGAAAGATTATTGGAGCGAAATGCTAGTAGATTGATCAATGACTTAATGTTAATTTGATTAAGTTGGTCAAGCTATTAGTTAAGGATTAGAAGATAAATTTAGCTTGGGATGGACAAACAAACATAATTACAGAAGAGTTAGCCGTACATTCGACTAAGATTTAACCCTATATTAAAAGGGTATTACTTAAATAGGCTTTTTGACAAATAAGAATGGAATAGCTTAATCAAAGCTAACTATTTAATGGAAACTTGGATTGGAGATAGGATGAAAAGGACTAATAAAAACAAAAGCCCATATTCTAATGACAAAAATAGATGACTTTAAATATTAATGTAAACCTAAAATTATAAAAGTTTTTAGTCGGTCGAAAGCTAGTTTGAACAATCAATATAGATAAAAGAGGGAGATTTTAAAATTTATAGTCATCTTGAGAATTGAACTATCCTAATGGTGAGCTAAACCAATCTCGAGTTCTATCTCTACTTGGTTCAATCAACCAAACTTTGAGTTCTACCTACTAAATTGAGTGAGAATGAAATTTTCATATGGCAAGATTTAAGATAGGTTAGCTAAACCCCCTAATTTTGATTTGAACAGTTAAGTAATTATTAATTTAATTATAGGTAACTAATGAAAAAACACTAACACAATATTCACATGTACGTATACCAATTCAAGATACACCTAAAGGACTTATTTTGACTATATGCAATAACAAATCCTTTTAGACTATAATATACATGCAAATAAATATTCAATTTTAGCATCCCAAGTTTCAGAGTAACCTAAACTTTGACAACAAAAAAAGAAACCAATGTGCTAAGGTCTACATAAGTCTTCGATATGTAAACTACATGTTATAGCCTAAATAGCCCTTTTACGTACAATCGAATTTGTACTTGTTTTATCATGACTTCATAGCTTGTATTAGCCATCGGTAGTCAATCAATTATAACCATCCACAGTAGTGTTCCATAACATTAGTATGACCCTTTACAATTTCTCTCTAGATTTCCCAACATAGATTATCCTCTATTCTCCATTTTGATGACCTACTTATCCATATATAGTGCCCTTAATGCGTAAACTATCAACCACATCATTACAAGTGCCTAACTTTCAAAAAGACATTACAAATACCCAATCCATGACTAGTTTTAAAAAAGGGCTTTTGGTCACTTTCAAGTATAAGTAACAAAACAATTTTAGTTAAGAGCCAAATATGAATCATGTTCTTTTTTTATTCTAATCCTATAAGAGCACATAGTACAATAGTATAGTACTTATTTTTATTTTCCTTTAAAGCTATTATATGATTCATTTATTTACATGATATTCCTATTAATAACAATTTAGATAATTTAGTCCTTGAATTCTCAACTTATTCTTCTTATTTATAAATTTTAGTAATAATTTGTTAAGCCATATAATCTATACGGGCAGAAATAATGTCTACTCATAATTAGGGTTGGATAAAAAAAATTGATCAAACTACGAATCGAACTAAATTGGACTGAATGGAACCATAAATTAGGTTAGAACCATTTTTTTAGTTTAAAAAAATTTACAAACTAAACCAAACCATAAAAGGTTAGAAAAAATTTATGTTTTTGCATGAGTCATAAAATTTAAGTTTTTCCATTCTATAATTTTGAAGGTTCAACCTTGTGAAGGCTAATAATATATTTTTGTCATCTAAAATATGAGTTATTGGAAAATAAATCATATTATATAAGAAAAATGTCTAAAAGATGTTAATCTTCCACTATTATGGCATAAAACTAGTTGCTTGGCTTATGGTTTTTCCCAAAAATACGAAGCATGCTCAATAAATTTTTTCTTTTCATTTATTTCAGCGAGCTCACATGTTCCTTTTACTAATTATTATCTAAAGCTTCATAATTTCTTCATGGCTTTTTAACAATTCCTTTATACTAAAATTAATAATATAGTGATAATGGTTTGAATTATGAATTGAATCATGTTTATTAGGTTCAAAAAATTATGAACATAACCATATTATTAGGTTCATTTTCTAAAAAAACTTGAGTTGTAATATTAGGTTTAGTTTTGTAGGAGAGGCAAAACATATCGAGCAAACTGGTTTTGACTAACCTTACTTATAATTTACATTAATGCTATTGATTGGGGAATAATGGGTCGCCCTAGGTTATGTGCTATGGTTTTGATAACACAAGCTAAATTTTAGTTCTTTTCTCTTTTTTCCTTATTCTTCTGCACAAAAATTTGGTCCTTTTGATTTATGCTTCCAAAGAATACTTCTATCAGTTTCTTTATAAGACAATCAAAATTTTAGTGAAGTTTTTTATTTGAATCTAATTTTATTCATTTAAAATATATGATAATGAAGATTCAGACTAGACATTTTAAAAATCTCCTTTTCTATATAAATTTTTGTCGAGCAACTCCCTTTTACAAATCATAATAAGCTTTATAAATACCAATTTTTAGCTTTGTTTTCTTATAGGTTTAAGATTCTAATTCATATATTACTAAGTTTGCTTGATGTTTGTATCTGATATGTCTTATTGAATTATATTTCTAAGGTTCTTGATACTAAATTTAATTTATCAATTTTCTTTATGTTAATAATTACTAAGATCAAATTGTGAAGAAATAAGTAGTAAAGTAACTACTAGATTGAGAGGTAAATGAAGGCAGTAGAGATGAAGACAAAATGCTCTGTAATGAATGATGAAGAATTATGATATCAAAAAGTAAAATGTCTTTCCATTAAACTAACTCTTTGTACAAGGTATATATGTATAATGTGTCACGTGTGAAAAATAAATAAGTATACGTGTGTTTATAACTTCTGCTCCCCCCCTTAAGTTAGAGATTGCAAAAGTCCTAACTTGATAAAAAATGAAGCTAACTATGGTCAACAACTTGATGTGTTGAAGGAATAAAATCTACTTATCAAAAGCCAAAAGTAATGTGTTGACGAACAAAGTGAATATCTACTTCAATGTGCTTCAAGCACCCATGAAGACATGTATTCTCAGTGTTAAGTTTAGCTAATTTAGTATACGCAAACAAATGCATTGGTAAAGAACAAGAAACACTAAGTTTATGCAACAAGTAGGAATCCATAGTAACTCCATTGTAATAGACACTAAGCTTCCATATTCAGCCTTTATGTATGATGTTGAGACATGGCCTGTTTCTTTATTTTCCATCAAATTAAAGAACACCCAAGGAAAATATAGAACTCAAAAAGGGACTTTCAATCAATGATATAGATACCCTAATCCACATCATAATATCCAAGCAATGGTAAAGAGCTAGAAGAGGATAGAAATAATCCATGATTGATGGTACCTTTCAGGTTAGAATATATATTGTAGCCTTCAAATGTTAAGTACCTAGTTAGCATACAAATTGACATAGCTGCTGCACGATGAAAGAAAGATCAAGACATATTAAGGTTGAGTAAAGTAAACGCTCAATCAAATGCTTGTATGAGGAAGGATTTGCTAAAAAGACTTCCAACGGAATTATCTACATAAAGATTCTATAGAAATGGAGTTTTGGTAGGCCTCACTAGTGTTAACCTAATTGATAGACCTAAATAGTGAACATTGCTAGGATCCTTTATTGTAAATGCATGATCAATGTCGTGCTTAACTTCCTCAATTTCTAAAAGATTATTACCCATGACACATCATCTACATATATAAGTATAACAACAAATTGGTATCAATGGCTCCAATAAATAGGGAATAATCATTATGTGATTGTGTAAAACCTAAAGAGACTATAAACTTACAATTTGTTCACTTTGCTGTATAGAATAAAAGACGAATAGAACTACAATTATGAAGTAATGGAATAAGGATGTAATAAGGCATGAATGGTTATTGTGTTCACTTGAGTGCAATGGAGTTTGTATTACGTTGTTCACCTTACAAAATCTAATAAGGAATAAGAATCAAATGGAAATTAACAAACCTAAAAATACCCGTGCTACGTAATAAAAAAAAAAAAAGAGAGAGAGATAGATAAGGATAAAACATTTGCAAAACAAACATGATCAGAAGGAAAAAAGCCCATTGCATCTTTGCTCCTCTAAAAACCCTAACCCCCTAAAATGCAATAATGCAACCATAAACTTTAAGAGAATCACAACAATTTGATGAGAGCCTATCTATTGAAGGCCCATACAATCATGTTATAAGATATAAATTAGAAAAGAAATACTAAATCCTCATCCAACGTGTAGGAAGATATAAATTAGTTGAAAGGGCATTTGGTCCTCAATCATGTCAATAGAGTTGTTATCTTTATTTGATTGCAATTAAATCATAGATAATCATAAATCATTAGAAGTAGGTTAGAAGCAAAATTTTTCTAAACTCATAGGTGCCTAAAACAAATTTTTTTCGAACTTAAACCTTACTTTAAAGCAACATTTAACAAAAGGAGGGATTAATGTTTCAACTAACCTTGATCAATGTTAGCGTCACCACGAAAAAGGAACAAGAACAGTATAAGAGAGAGAGATGGGGGGATAGAGAGGATTGGACTTGCTCGATTCAATGTTGAAGAGATAGAGGGAAGAACTAAGGTTTGAACAACATTTTTCCAAATGAGCATTTAGGTTAGGTGAGATTGATTATTCTGTCTTTATTTGAGGGTGGTTCGTTTTTCTTTCTTTTTTTTTTTTTTCCTTTTTGAAATGTAGATGAGTGCATTGTTGGAATAAAAAAGAAAAACCAAGCTCTACCGATAACTCAATCCCTTAGATGCCTGCTTAACCATGACCGAGTCGACCTCTAGCTCGACAATATTAGTGCTAAGAAGCTGAGAGTTCCAGCATATATCTACAGCCACTTCTTTCTTGGATAGACCTAAGTCTATTCAATACCCCTACTCGATACCTTGGTTCAATAGTCACCAACTTAAGCAAACAGCTTGTCTTTTCTACTAAAGAGTCACCTATTTATAAAGAGCTACATGTCTGAGCAAACACATGATAGAATCCTCTATACAAGATACTCATTTTATTGTATTTTCAATTGTACCATTTATCATTCCTTGTATATTACTTCTTTAAGGCATTACTCTTTTAATAATTTCCATTTTAAGCAAGTTGCCCTAGTTTTTTCGGTAAAAATACCTACTGTACATGTAGCCACATAACATCTTTTCCATTTTAAGCAAGTTGCCTTAATTTTTTCGGTAAATATATCCACTATACACATAGCCACATAACAATCTTACATTAGAATACTGAATATACTCCTTTTTTTTTTTGTGAACATTACTCTTGTTAGCTTATTTGATTACTTCACTCTTATCATGACCCTTAAGTAAGGCTAGGTAGCGAATACCCTCATCGGATTATCTCATACGTTATATTGAGTTGTGTTGTAAGTCCTCAAAAGTTTCATTGGTGCGTTATATTCTTTGGAGCTGTTCGTGGATTTGCTTGTTTTACTTTTCTTGTTCTTTCACGCATTTTCCATCACTATTTTCAAGTTTCTACTAAGCTTGGACCTATCCCCACGATCAGCCTTATCAGTTCTTAGCTTTAAGTTTGCACTAAGGGTTGTAGTGTAGGGGTGGTGGTTTGATGAGGGGGAATGGAATAGCCATTCCCCCAAGTGAACGAGCTATTAGTGAATTGCTTATTCCATTATCGTGATGCTTGCTTAAGTTTATATAAGGATTTTAGTAATTTGCACACTTGACCAAGTTAAGCATTAACATATCTCTTTGGTGGCACCATATAGATATTCTCATTGATGGATCCATTGAGGAATGCATTATTAATATCTAACTATTGGGCAAACCACCCTTGAACAATTGTTAGTGCTAGTAAAACACAAAAAGTAGTCAATTTAGCAACATAAGAAAAGGTATTAGTATAGTCAATCCTCTCTACTTTGTATTCATTGTTTACTAACCAGCTTTAAACCATTCTATGGTAGCATCATATTTATATTTTATTTTATATATCCATTTGCTGCCAATAGGTCTTTTATTAGGAGGCAAAGAAGTTAATTCTAATATACAATTTGATTTTAGTGTAAGTAGCATCTTTTATATGGTTTCTATCCATCTAGGATCAGTTTTAGCTTCCATATAACTTCTAAGCTCAAAAGTTGTTAGAACATTGGTAAAAGAGGCAATGTAATCGAGGGGAAAATGGTCCAAAAGAATTGTATGAAATAAAGGGTAATGGACAATGTTTGAGCTAGCTACTACATAAGCAAAGGAATTAGACTCAACTCCATGAACAAATTCATTCAACCTAACTAGGAACATATTTAGACCTTGTAAACCTTTGAAATGTAGGAATAGAATCAAAAGAAGAAGAAATAGAAACAAAAATGTGTAAAACATGAGAAGAATAAGATGTATTAAGGGAAAGATTCTATATATATGTATCAATAGGAGAAGGGATAGATTACAATGAAGGCATAAGGGAATAAAGATCAGGACTATTAAAAAAGGGTAAAGAAGGAAATATGACCGAATGTGTATCACAGTATTTTTATTCATTTGGAAATAGGAAAACATGCTTATGAAAAACTACATCTCTATTGACAAGGATTTTGCTTCCAAGCTTATTAAGGCTCTTACCGACCTAAAGCACCTATGTATCAATTTGTTAGTACCAATTTCAGCTTAGTTTACCAAATTCTCCTATGTGAGGAATGGAGTCCTTATGACCCAAAGTAGGACAACCCAAAACATATGAAGATAGATCGAAAGAGGAATTGTCAAACTATTGATAGCTTTGGCTTACAAATTTGACTAAGAAAACTTAATTATCAGGTACTTGAATTTGGATATAGGCGCAAGTGGATGGGAGGTTACTACTATGATAATTATCCATCTCCCTTAAATTCTTAGAGAATCTAAATGATATCTAGCTAAATATTTTAACCATGAGGAGAATAATTCAATTGACTAAGGAAGTAGTTGTTGATCACTAACTATAAACAACCCCAAGGTTGGTCATAGTAAGCTCTCTTGTTACTATTATTACATGAACTTTTCATTTCATTCTTTCTTCTCCTTTTTACACATAAACTTAGACATCGTGGTGGCTATGCTAGAGTCACCCTAGTACCCCCATAGCCTTACCTTTTTTCTTCTTGCAGGCTTACTAATAACTCTTGTATTGTACAATCCTAAATTAGACTATCAACAATTTGGCATCACCTATTCCTATTACCTACAATGGTAACCATAAAGAAAACTAAGGATGACCATATTGGCGGGGGGAGTAATATCCCTTACATGGTTTAGGGTAAACAATAGACGTAGTAGCAAGAGGTGCTTCATCCAGAGTTGAGCAAACCTTTAACCCAATAGCAACCATAGCAAATTGAGCTTTTGTGCATTGCTCAATTGAATCATTATGTAAACAACTTGCAAAAGAATTGAGAGAAGTTAAGGCATACAATGTGGAGTTGAGAATAAGGCTTGATGAATGTGATGCTACATCTTCAACAACACCATCTTTAGAAGAAGCCAATGAGGATGTTCATTTCATTTCAAAAGATGAAAGCTGTCGTTGTGTAGGTGGAAAAGCCCCCATAGGAGTCAATGGTAATCAACAAGCACCTATTGGTACTCTTATTGAATGAGTCCCCTCGATAATGTCGAGCGATAACTTGAAGGATTCTAGCAAATGCCATCATAAGCTCTTGTTTATAATTGCATCCTAGCTCTACAAGAAGGAAGAATCGAGCATGTAATTGCTTGAATGCCATGAAAAGCTACAAGATTTAGAGGGAAGTGTGAAGAAAGAAATTGATTAAAAGGGCAAGAGGTAAAGCCCTTTTATGCAAGCGATTGTAGAAGAAGTTCCTCTCTTAAGTGTCAGATTACCTCAATTTGACACTTATGATGGTTAGAAGGATCTGGATGATCGTCTTAGTACTTTTCAAACCCTTAAAGAGTTGTACAGGCTTTTTAATGCCATAGCATGTAAAGTATCCCCTTCTACTTTAAGCAAGTATACAAGCAATTAGTTTAACTCATTGAAGGTAGCCTCAATATCTTCTTTTGATCAGCTTGCCTATGAGTTTCAGCAATATTTCCTAGCAAGTCAGCCCCTTATGAAAGATTCCTCACTCTTGACTTCCATACAGTATAAATTTGATGAAATCATTCATTGTTTTTAACCAGTTGATGATAGAGATCATGAATTGTGATAAGAGTGTTGCACTTCATTCTATATGTCAAAGAGTTAAAGAGGACTTAGATTTCTTCAAATCCTTGGCTAAATATTCACTAACCTCCTTGGATGAGCTTACTATGAGGTTAGATAAGTTTATTTAGAAGGAGGATTGGATGCAAGTTTGGAGGGAGTTAGAAAATGGGAACCATGATCACAAAATAGAGAAAGTAAGGGTTTCGATGAAACATCATTTAGGACAAAGGTTTGACATGAGAGATCAGCATGGAAATGCCAATAGAGATTGCATGCACCTAATTTCAACTTATGTTACTCATACTCCTCTTAATCGACCTATGTTAGATATTTTGATGAAGGTTTGAAATCACGGCTACCTTGCTTAGCTGGAAAGAATGACCGGTAATCCTTTTAGGAAGAACTCAAATAAGTATTGTGATTTTCATTGTAGCAATGGACACAACACTAATGAGTGTATTCAACTAAAGAATGCACTCTAAGATGTTGTCCAAAGAGGTTATCTGAGGAAGTTTATTATGGAGAAAGAGGAGAGTATAGAACATTCTACTTAGAGAAGAAGGTTAAATGATTACTAACCTCAAAATGAGGAAAAAAAGAGATGATAATAGGATACTAAGTAGTTTGGAATAATAATGAAGATAATAACCAAGTTCATAAAGGAGTCATTAACATTATTTTTGGAGGACCTCAAGGAGGGAGCAGGCTGAGCACCTTAAGCTTGGTAAACGCCCAAGGAGATCCGGTACCCAATGTCCAAGGAAGTAAACATAGAGTTAATGACATGGTTATTTTATTTTATTTTTATAAGGATATGCCAGTGATGTAGTTCTCTCATGATAATGCACTTGTTATTAGTGTTGGAGTGGTCACCATTGATGTTAGGAAGGTCATGGTAGATACTAGGAGCTTTATAGATATAATTCTTAAACCTGCTTTTGATCAAATGCGGCCAAAGTTAGAAGATTATAAGTTGTAGTCTTATAAGTACAATTATTATGGTTTCAATTACAAGTCCATGAAGGTTTAAGGAGCTACTATGTCATCTTTATAGATCAACGATGATGAGAATGTTGCCAAGAACGACGTGGATTTTGTTATCATGGATTGTCCATCACCTTGTAATGGAATCAGGGGACAACCATTTATAAATATCTTCAAGATGATTATATCCATAGCACATTTGATGGCAAAGTTCCTAAACTCAATTAGAACTGGGTTGTTTTAGTAACCAATAATTAGTGAGGTCTTTATACTTGAAAGCATTAAAGAGGGATCGGATCTACCATATTGAGTAGAGCTTGGATTATAGACCAACAATTAGGGGAGAATCAACTGAAGAAACTTTAACTATCCGATTAGGTGATGACCCCGAATAGACTGCAAAGATAGGAGTAAGTATGGACCTTGACTTAAGGGACTACGTTGCTTTCTTTGAGCTAACATAGATGTATTTGCATGGTATCTATTTAACATGCTTAGTATCCTTGAGGGTGTGATATCTCATGAACTAAACATTAACTTGAATTTAAAAGTAATTTAGTAATAGAAGAGGTATTTCGCCCTAGATAGGCAAGTGGCAACAGAAGAGGAAGTTCAGAAATCACTCAAGGAAAATTTCATTAGAGAAGAGCCATAACTAACTTAGCTTGCCAATTGTGTATTGGTTAAGAAGGTGAATGGAAAATGGTGAATGTGTATTGTTTTTTTATCGATCTCAACAAAGCTTACGGAAAGAATCCCTATCTTAGATAGATCAGTTGGTTGATTTTACATCTAGGCATGCATTTTTAAGTTTTATGTACAATTTTCCTAGCTTTAACTAAATCAAAATGCACCTGCCCGATTAGGTACACACTTCCTTTATTGCAAAATTTGGAACATATTGCTTTAAAGTAACACCTTTTGGCTAGAAGAATGAAGGTGCTACATTCTGGAGACCAATGACTAAGATGTTTAAACCTCAAATTTTTAGGAACATTAAGGTTTATGCGAATGATATGATAGTGAAGAGTAAGGAGTAAGTCAATCATCTCATTGACTTAGAAGAAACATTTGACACTCTTTAGCGGCATAATATAAAGTTAAATCCCTAAAAAAGTGTGTTTAAGGCTTCATCGAGCAAGTTTTTATGATTTACGATAACTCAATGGGGAATAGAGGCTAACCCTGAAAAGATCTAAGCTGTGTTGGACATGGAATCTCTAAAAACTATAAAAGAGGTGTAGATGTTAGTAGGTCGATTGGTAGCTTTGAATCGATTTGTGTCAGAAAGTGCTGAAAGATGTCTAAAATTTTTTTTAGTATTACAAAATCCTATTGAATTTAGGTGGACTGAGCAATATGAAAAGGCGTTTGAAGATTTGAAGTGATTCCTCACCACACTACCAATTCTATCTAAACCAATTATGGGGGAAACCTTATATTTATATCTATCAATCAATGATTGAGCTCTTTCTTCTGTATTAATAAGACAAAGCAGAGGATACATCAACCAATATACTATGTAACCTATGTTTTCTAGGGCATAAAGCTTCGATAGAGCAAGCTTGAGAAGTTTGTCTTAACGATCATTATTGCAGTACATAACCTTTGACCTTATTTTGATGCCTATGTGGTGGTTCTTTTAAGTGATCAACCTTTAAAACAAGTACTCTAGAAGCCAAAACCCTCTAGTTGGATAGTGAAGTATGCCTTAGAGTTAAGTGCCTTTAATGTTTAGTATTGGCCACAAGAAGCCTATAAGGCTCAAATTTTACTTAATTTTATTGTAGAGTTTATTAGAAGTGAAGATACTATTGTATGTCATGAAGATATTAAATGTTGATGGACTATCTACTTGTAAAGGAAGTGGAGATGGATTAGTGTTAAAAGGGCCAATGGTTGTAAGGATTTCATATGCATTAAAGTCTAGCTTTCTCGCTAGCAACAATAAGTCTAAATATAAAACTTTAATAACTAAAATCAAGATAGCTAGGGAGGTCGGAGCTAAGAGTGATATTTAATTGGATTCATAGTTAGTTGTCAATCAAGTGAAGGGAGAGATTCTGAAAAAGGATGAGAATATTGGAAAATATTTGTAGACAGTGAAAGAGCATGAAACATCCTTTGAGTAATGAAACATTGTGAAAATACCAAGATCACAGAACTATGTAGCATATATGCTATTTAAATAGGCCTCTATAGGCCTCCTAAGATGAGAGGAGAAGATCTTCATAAAATATGTGCTTGAAAAGAGCACAAAGAAGAAACCTGTAGAGTACTTAGAGGTGCAAGAGAAGGAGTCAAGGCCCAGTAGGATGGACCTTAATCTTGCTTTTTTAAAGGAAGGAATGCTGCTTAAAGATAGGAAGGAAGCTTAGAGACTGATTTACTAAGCCACATATTTCACCATTATTAGTGGAGAGCTTTATAAAAGATGATTGAGTATGTCATACTTAAGATGCTTACGACTTAGTGAAGCTGAATAAGTACTGTCCAATCTGCATGTTATAACTTGTAATAACTAAATTAAAGCAACTGCCTTTTATGTGAAGAACGCATTAAGGCTAATACAAGTGTTTGAGCAATGTTAGAAGAATGTACCCATTAAGCAAGTTCTGAGCACATGCCTCATACCACTCACTAGCCCTTAGCCATTTGCTTAGTGGGGCCTAGACATATTGGGTTTATTTCTTAAGATTACCAAGCAAAAGCAATTTATTATCATGGCAGTAAATTACTTTACCGATGGGTCAAGGTTGAAGCAATAGGAAGCATCACAGAGAGGGGCATTGAAGCTTTTGTTGTTAGCAATATCTTGACCAAATTTGGAATCTTGTATTCTCTGATCATGGATAATGGACCATAATTTGATAATGACTATTTCAGAGAATTTTGTCAAAAGCATCATATCGAGCTATGTTATACTTTAGTTGCATAATCCCATAGTAATTAATCGGCGGAAGCCATGAATAAGGTCATTTTGCACAGTTTGAGGAAAAAAGTAACTTAGGTAGTAAACAAATAAGTAGATGAGCTGCCAAATGTGTTGTGGGGATATTGGATTACTCATAGGACTCCAACTGGGGGGACACCTTTAAAGTTGGCTTTTGGATTTGAGGTAGTCCTTCCTCTTGAGCTTGAAATAGCAAGTGTTGGAATACAAGCTTACGATCTTCAAAGCAACAATATTAGTCTCTAAGTTAATTTAAACACTATTCATGAAATGAGGGCACCAACTAAGGATCATCTTACTATGTACCATTAATGTATAGCATGGTATTATGACAAATGTGTGAGGTACAAGTACTTTTAGCCAGGAGACCTTATTTATTGGAAGCTTGAAGCTTAGGGAGTTAAGGAGAGTCATGGAAAATTAACTTTGATGTGGGAAGATCTAGTCCAAATATGAGAAACTATCGAAAATGGAAGGGCTTACAGACTTAAGAGGTTAGACGGTTAGACCATACCTAAAGCTTAGAGCGTATACAATTTGAGGCCTTACTTTGAGTAGATGGATTGGATAGCTCAATGGGTGTATTTTGATAGTTGGCATTTCTATTTCTTGTTGGTGATTGTGTTTTATGACTAAGGTTTCGTACTTTAGCCATAATGCTAAGTTGATGTGTTTTCACTTAAGATAATCTTTCATTTACATTATATAACATACCATTTGAACTATGTACTCTTATAAGAATGGAAATGAATAGTACGTACAGTGTTACATTTATATATAACATGTTTGGTTGCCTTCTTGTTTGTTCAAAGTAACAATGTCTAGCTATTGAAGAACTCTTACTATTTTGAGAATAATATGAATTATAGACAAGATAAAGGCTCGATGAGTGCCTTCAAATCACCTTAAACCCAATCAAATATAATTTTCTATGAGCTAATTTCTCAACCTTTGTGAGTTTGAGTAGCACATGCACCTTTAAGCCCTAGTTGTGTATTGGTGATGAGCACATTAGATATTATATAATCCTTAATTCTAACTAAAGATAGATGATGGGAATGAGACATGTCTTAGATTTGAATGAGATTATCATAAAAATACTTTATATCCTATATGTGTATGAATGATGGGTTAATATGCCTTAAGTCCTATATCATTAACAGACTATGGTTAACCTACTAAATACCAAAACTATAAGTGATAAACTTTAGAAATATTATATTAGGTCCTTGAGTAAACACATGGTAGAAGCAATATTATGATAAGGAAAATGTTAGATGTACATTAGAAAGGTCAGCATTCCAAAGAGTAAAATAGCATCATTTCCTTAAGAAAGTGCTAAAAATGAAATTCAGTTGTTATCGACGAGGTCATTAAGAATAGGAAGAGACTTAGAGGTTGAGAGGTATCATTCTAGGCATCCCTAAGGGTGCCAACTTGAACAACATCCTCTATTATGGGTGGATCATTTTGCTTAGCAGCATCTTGATCCATAGGCTCCTCCCGAGGTATAAGGTTTCCCTTATGAGCTCCATTTATGAAGTTCAGGTAGCTTAAATAATATTTAAGGTGATGGATTAAGATCTCTTGTCTTGTCGTATTGATCCCATCCAACATTTTTTCTTGTAACATATTCATGTACTCTTTGTTGTCTTGGACTTCCTAAATGACTTGTTCAGAACTGGTCCGATCCCTTAAGTTGCCTTCTGCTCTTTATAGAAGATCTTAGCCTTTTACTTGAGACAAAGAGTCTGCAATTGCTAGATCTCTTCAACATATTTACTTTTAAGGTACTCAATCTCTTTTTGAGATCCTTGCAAGTTGGTGACAAGTTGAGCATTTTTCTTATGCTCTTCATCAAAGGCTATTGCTTTTTCCTTGCATAGCTCGATTTCTTTATTTAGATCTTTTATCAAGCTATGAATCTCTCCTTCAAGCTTCTCCTTCTCCTCTTCCTCTAGTTTGATATGGGTAGCAAACTAGGTGTTTGCTTGCACCAAATCATCTTTAGCCTTTTTAGCAATCTAGAAATCTAGTAAGGAGAATTAAAATTAACTTAGATTAAAATCCATTTAAGGGATATAGAGAAGGTTGGAATTACATTACCTTTCCTTGCTTAGTTGTTAGATATCAATGATAATAAGCAAGTGTTGGGATGTTTGCATGAGAAAAGAGAAACCATTAACAAAGTGCCAATCAAAGAGCTATACTAAAGTTTAAAGGTTAGACTTATGTCATACAACTTGGTAGTAGCCAATTATTTCAGGTCCTATGCAATGATAATTGATATTTCTCTCTAGTGTGCCAACGTTGATAAGGAGTCTAATCCCCTTCAAGAGCTGCTAGGCAATCTTACCATTAGCCAAAGTAAAGTGACCTATGTTAACTTCCTGTAGAGAAACAAACTAAAAGATAAGCTGGTTTTCATTTTGTGAGGGGGGCATGGGTCCAAGAATGGTCATAAGAGTTTTATTAACCAATTTAAGGTTGGTTAATCCACTAGCATTAGCCTTAGCAATGTCCTTCTTGGGGGCCTTCACTATAGCCTTTCCCTTCAAAGGATCTTGAGCAAGAGGTTTAGCATAAGGGCACTTACTTAGTGGCTCTACCTTGGCTACCTTGCTTCTCTTTCGGCGTTTCCAACCTTAACAGCTTGGGTTTGTGCTTATACCTTCTCAAGAGTTGTTTTTGCTTTGGGGGAAGTAATTTTCTTCCTACCATCATCCTTCTTCAGGACTTACTTAGCCTTCATGCTGGCAAATAAATCTTTGGAATCTAGATTTTTTAGTGGCACCTCTGTAAAATCAAAAAGAAAATTAGTTAAGAAGTAAACAAAAGGGAAAAGAATAACTTAGAAACATTGTGCTAAGCATAGGTAGGAACGACCACCCATCCTTTGGAGTAATTGGTTGAGATCCCCTCATAACAGGCTTAGCTCGGTGCAACGAATTGTTGTAGTCAATACCTTCTTAATTTACAACTATACCTTCATTCGCATCCTTAATGGTATTCTCATTGCTACAAATGGCACTTGTACATTCTTAAGGGCCTACATTGTCAATAGAGAAGATCAGGGCTCCACTGTAAAACTGATCTATGATAGTATCAGCATCTTACAAAAACCAGTGGTTGTTATATTTCTCTATAATTTTGCCATAGGAGGCCTTGTTATTTGGTAGCAATGTCTTAATATCACTCTGCCTAATAAGCTAGGACTAATGCATTGGAAAATTGAAGTCTTTCTTTAATCTAATAACAATCCATCTCTTTTTTCCAATCATAAATTAAAGACTCTAGTTCGAACAAAATCTTCCTTCTAGGTTAGGCACAAATGTAAAATTGACCCTTAGCATGTTTGATCATAAAAAAAATACCTAAATAAGGTTAGGGTAGCCTTAACCTTTAGGTCTTCACAAATGCACTTAAAGGTAATCATTGACTTATAAGAGTTCGGAGTCAACATGCTTGGGTGAGAGTAAAAAGAATGTGAAAGATGACCTCGAAATACTTCTCAAAAGGGAAAACTTCCAATCACCAATCAACATAATTTGTTCGTGAACTTTAGGCCTCTCGATCTTCTAGTGATGAAGGACAGAGCAAAAATAGAAGCGCATATCATCAAATTCTTTCTCCGTCAATATGCTTGAAATGCTTTGTATTGAGGTCATACTTGATTCTAGAGTAAAAATGCTCTAAGACATTCTTACCCACACCATTGTTGGGATAGCCATCAAATGGAATTTTTCGAATTCTCCAAATCTTAAGGGTATGCATTCTCCTGAATTTGGTATACCTAGAGAGATCCCAATAGCAATCATCCTTTATGTTCGTCGTACCAAGCAATTGCTATATAGGAGGCAAACCGAACACTCTTAAAGGGGGAAGAATAACATCCCTAATTGGGTTCTGATTTTGATAACCAACTACATTTATGGAGTTCTTATTATTAGATGCAGTAGTAGACATATTTACCTTAAAAAATAGCTTAATAAAGGTGAAAGAGAATGAGATAAAAGAAATTTTTAGGGACAATGTTAGCTATAAACAAACAACTAGAGATATAGAAGAGGATAGTTGATTGCAAGAGGAAAATAAAGTTTTGGAGAGAGAAAATCGAGAGTTTTATAAACGTAAGTATTGGAATATGAGCCTTTGGCATAGAAATATCACGACTGTACAATAATATTACCTACCAAAAGATGAATGGCCAAGATGAATGCTTACTATGCACTATACACATCATGGTTGTCATGTTAACATAAATATCAATGTATAGAATACAAATCGACTATTGGCAAATATGACTTTTCTACTACACGCTAAAGTGGAGATCAGATATTGTCACTAACTAACCTGATCTCATGGTAGTCATAACAAAGCTCGAGTAAAGGAAGTAAAATAAGCTCAAGTAAAGGAAACAGAGGTCGGTTGAGCTAATGGTTTACATAGTGAAGCTTGTGAACATGATGCTATAAGTTTCATAGCCTAATAAGAAGCAAAATGAAAAGGGGTACGATAAGTTTTGATATGATAAAGCTAAATTGTTCGAGCCCTTCACCAATAAGTTAGTCTCCTTACTATTGCCACTGAGGAGAGTCAAGAGGCAAATATTGATGAGGATTTTTGCTCCCATATTAAGGCTCTTACTTACCTAAAGTACTTATATTATGATTTGTTGGTGCCAACTTTGACCTAGTTTACCAAATTCCCATGTACAAGGAATGGAGTCTTTATGACCCTGAGTAAGACAACGCAAAACCCATGAGGACGGGTTGGAAGAGTCTTAGATAAGCTAAGAAAAAGTAATTGTCAAACTAAGAATAGCCTCAACTCATAAATTCAACCAAGAAAACTTAACTATTAGGTACTTGAATTTGGACATGGCTATAAGCGATTGGGAAATTGCTATAGGGAAAACTACGCACTACCCTCATGTTCTTAGAGAATCTGCAAGATGACCAGCCAAAGATGTTGGAGAGTGATTCAACTGTTTAATGAAGCAATTATTGATCACTGACTAGTCACAATAAGCTCTTTGGCCACTTTGATTACATGAGCTTTCCATTCTTTCCTCTCCTTTTCATGCATTAACTTACTTAGGCATTAGAGTAGCATGCTAGAGTCACCCGACACTTCCATACCCTAACATTTTCTCTTCTTGTAAGCTTATGAACAACTCTTGTATTATATAATCCCAAATTAGACTATCAACAATCTTGACTCACAAAAATTTGATGAGAGTTGAGATAAAAATATTTATACCTTTTCGGCCAAAGGATATCCTACAAAGATGCACTTTCTAGCTTTAATATCAAATTTGTCCCAATCATTTGCAATAGTATATGCATAGCACATGCACTCAAAGATATGAAGATGAGAATAAGATGGTAGTTTCTTATGTAACTAATTGGCAAGTAAATTTTCAACCAAGAGATTGTGAAGGCATTTGATCAATGAAAGATGTACCAATTATGATACACTCACCCCAAAAAGTTTTAGGCAAGTTGCTTGGGCATGTCTGAGAAGTGTCAATGCTTGTGTTCCACTACACCATTTTGCTCAAGAGTGTAGTTTAGGAGTAGATGACACTCCTTTGGTGTAAAATGCCATATTTGTCAAACAAAGATCTACATCCTTTTGAAAGAGATTCACTCTCATTATAAGTTTGAATGAATTTTGGAATACAATCAAAATGGGTTTGACAAAGAGAATATATTTAGCAAGATGGGTTTGACAAAGAGAATATATTTAGCAAGGATAGAAGAAGTTATTGATTCATGAGGCATCAAGTATGTCTAAGTGCATTTTGTTCTATCATCTACTATTTAGCAAGAATAGAAGAAGTTATTGATTCATGAGGCATCTGTCTATGTGCATTTTGTTCTATCATCTACTATTATAACGACAAATCTAGCACCTTGTTCTATCATCTACTGACAGGAAAAAAATCTACCACTAAATAAGGAAACCGCATTATATGGTCAAATGTCAATGAGGGATAACTCAAATGGAAAAGGAAATGAAGTACATAAAAGGGCAAACGATGAAACTTTACCAATAACAAATATTACACAAGAAATTTGAATGACAATCTCGGATATGTTTCAATTTAGAAATTAAAACATGTCCCATTCTATTGTATAGGAGTTCAAGGGAGCACTATTCAATCACTTGTTCATCATTGAAGGAGGCTAACAGAGGTGTTGCAACAACCCAGATCTGGCTTCTGCTTGCGCAACCACCACTGGTGTGATTAACAGTAAGCAACTTACTTGCTGACATAAGGTTGAAGCAATAGTCATAGACTTTTTCCAGCACAATATGGTCATATATGCGAATGCTTCCAACGGTAGTGACTGATTTCAAAGTTCCATATGGGAGTTTTAATATTTATTAGGTTTGTAAGCTGTGATTTGTATCTATTAAATTTCCATAATTTAAGCGTTATGATTATAATTTCGTTATCGTTATAAATTCCGATTCTATCTTCTATTATGAGATCGAAAAAAAAAAATTAAAATTAATTTGTTACTTGTTACTATGCAACTCCTAGCTAGAATCACGAAGTCTATCTTAGGAATGCTTCAACTTTATTTCCAATTTGATTGCACGTCTTGGGTAAACTTTCCTATTTAATTTTCGATTATTTATCTAATATTGACGCTATAAATTGTTACTTATAGGCATCCATCATTTATCGAAGCCAATATGATTTACTACTAGCTAGACATCATCGGGAATAATGAAATTACAAATACTTAGAAATAATAAGGCAAACTTAAAACGATATTTACTCGGTAATGAAAGTATTCATTTGATTCCCGCAAAACATTCACATGGCAAAAGATGATTCCATGAAGTCCCATAACTTACATACCGTACTAAAGTCCCCGTCCCTAGCTAGCTACATAGGACGACATTATTCCATATCCTTATTACTTACTCTACATACTACTACATCTTGGGAACATTTTTTTTTTTTTTTAACATTTGAAACACTACTTAATCCTCTCTGCTTCTGCCTCTACCTTGGAAATGTGACCTGGATCCAGGGCTGAACACTGCAACCTCCTCCCTGTTATACTTCAACCTCCTCGCATCCTCCCTGGAAAATTGGTAGGCATTCATCAATACCTCTTCTGGGAGTCCCCGGATCACCGACACCCGCCCGGCCAAGGGGCTAACTATGGCATTGTCATTGGTTCGGAAGGCGATCCACTCGAATCCCTCGTTGCTAGCCCTCTTCACTGCCGCGAAGTTCTGGGGGACTACGAATAGCTGCCCCTGTTGTACCTGCCCATCGAAGGCAGTCTGGCCGGAATCGCCCACTATTTGGATCCTAGCTCTGCCTCGGGTGACATAGATGATTCCATGGCTGTTCATGTAGTAGTGGGGTGCTACAATGGAGTTCTGCATAGAGTAACGAATAAATGATTTGTTAGTTAAGGTTCTAAGGTTCATGCAGATCAGGTCTATGAAAGCAAAACCGAAATTAATTACCTGGTAGAGGACACCTCTCTCAGCACTGAGCTTGAGGAACCTGAGAATGGGAAGGCTGAAGCTGTTTAGGGTTGTGATTCTTCCACCTCTAGGGTTATAGAAATCAGCACGCACTGGGTTGTTGATGTTCTCCCTAAACCTCATGGTGCAGAAGGTCTCTTCCAACCCATTGTCTCTGCATCCTCTCCTCCTTTCCTCCCTCTCTCTTTCTCTCTCCCGTTCACTCTCTCCACCTCTCCTCCTTTCTCTTCTCTCCCTTTCCCTTTCCTCCCTCTCTCTTTCTCTCTCCCGTTCACCCTCTCCACCTCTCCTCCTTTCTCGTCTCTCCCTTTCCCTTTCCTCCCTCTCTCTTTCTCTCTCCTGTTCACTCTCTCCACCTCTCCTCCTTTCCCTTTCCTCCCTCTCTCTTTCTCTCTCCTGTTCACTCTCTCCACCTCTCCTCCTTTCCCTTTCCTCCCTCTCTCTTTCTCTCTCCTGTTCACTCTCTCCACCTCTCCTCCTTTCCCTTTCCTCCCTCTCTCTTTCTCTCTCCTGTTCACTCTCTCCACCTCTCCTCCTTTCCCTTTCCTCCCTCTCTCTTTCTCTCTCCTGTTCACTCTCTCCACCTCTCCTCCTTTCCCTTTCCTCCCTCTCTCTTTCTCTCTCCTGTTCACTCTCTCCACCTCTCCTCCTTTCCCTTTCCTCCCTCTCTCTTTCTCTCTCCTGTTCACTCTCTCCACCTCTCCTCCTTTCCCTTTCCTCCCTCTCTCTTTCTCTCTCCTGTTCACTCTCTCCACCTCTCCTCCTTTCCCTTTCCTCCCTCTCTCTTTCTCTCTCCTGTTCACTCTCTCCACCTCTCCTCCTTTCCCTTTCCTCCCTCTCTCTTTCTCTCTCCCGTTCACTCTCTCCACCTCTCCTCCTTTCTCGTCTCTCCCCTTCTCTCTCCCACTCGCTCTCTCCTTCCTCTCCACGTTCACGTTCGAACTGAGGAGGCACAACGATTTCGAGCTCGTTACGGACCTCGACGATGTGTCCACGGTTGTCGTCTTGGCACTTGACACGCTGGGCAAGGTTGCGATCGACGTTGAGGGATTCAGCGAGGAGGTCATCGTCGAAGCCATTGAAGAGGTTGCCAAAGCTCTCCTGTTGCTGCTGTTGGCCACCGTGGGTGCGAGTCTGCCTCCTAGGGCTCCATCTGCTGCGACCACCTTGTTGTTGACGTTGTTGTGGGTTGCCAGCGAGGAAGAATTTCTGCATTATGAAGTAATAATATTCGTTAATTCACATGCATGTACTATAATTTGCAGGAAATTAAAATTCTTAACAAACTTGGTCTGTATAGACTTAAGACTCTACCCGATGGTTGATTGTCAAAAAAATATATTTAAATTTAAACTACTCATCGCCCGTGATTTAGGCAATATGGAAATAAGTTGAAATAAAAAATTAGTTCTATTTTTTTTTTTTCTCAAATTGGATAATTTACTTCTACTTTCCTTACCCTTATCCTCTCGTCAAGTTGGTTTGCCTCTTGGCTGGTGTACAAGACAGCGACAAGCTCAAGTTCAGACCGTCCGTTGTTGTAAATCCAGTGGGTGACACCGGCGGGCACAGCAAGGACATCGCCTTCCCTGAGTAACCTCACCTTCTGGTGCCTGTCACCCCTGGAGCTTTCTCCCTCATACTCGCCTCTACCTCTACGTCCCTCTTGCCGTCGTCCTTGATACTCCGATGACTCGTCTTCTTGGAATGTCTCGGGACATCCTGGAATTGCCATTCCATGGATACCTTGACCTGCACGCGTATCTATGTTGTCAGTTACAATTTCACTAGTAATATGATTATAGGAAAGAGAAAATCTAATGATGCTGTTTTTGTTTAAACGTTTTGTGTCTATTTGAGAATTAAAAAGATGAATTTCGTACGTAAATAATCAAATATCATAGAAAGACAAGAACATAAGATACTCTATTAATTGCAGGATGGTACATGGTCAAGCCTTTTGGAATTTTTATGTGACGTATGGTTTGTATCTGTATATATGACAAGAAACAAAAGATACGATACAAAACGAATCCTGGTATGCTACTTAAGAGTGAATATGTATGATGTAGTTACCTCTTACGACGTACAAAAGCTCTGGGGCATTAGTGAAGGCAGGCAAGAAGAGTCCTCTCTGCCTAATCACATGCCTGAGAGCAGCTGCACCGGCACACACAAACTGCTCCTCATTCTCATCCCAAAGTTCCGTGTAACCGGCTTCAGCCTCGATTCGGCGAGCGGGTTCAAGAACATTAAGGTTCTCAAGGCGGCACTCCTCACGGTGGCGCAAGGGGTGCTGCTGTTGCACAATGGGGCGTTGCCCTCTTGTGACTTGCTCTATTTGAGCAAAACCGCAATGGAAGAGAACTAAAAGGCCTAGTCCTAGGCAGTACAACGTAGTGGAGTAATTCATGTTGTTTGTGCCTGCAAACATAAAAGAGGAAGAGAGAGAAATGTGTGTGTGGTTTTTGTTGATGAGAAGAGGAGGAGAATGCGAGGTTATTTATAGGGTTGGTGGAGAGGGGAGGGGTTTAGGACGTGGCGATAGGGTTTGATTGATTTGCATGCGAGTGTGTCTTTGCACGGCATGCATGGCTGGTGAAATCTCTGCTCTGTGTACACATCTTGATTTCTGTAATGAAATGTGGCGATTATAAGCTGAGACCGAGAGGGTTACTATAACTGTGTGCTGAGTTGGTTTTAACATAGATCGTTTTGAAGTTTTTGATGATGTCTATGAATATCTGTCCATGAAAGATTTTTCTCATTACTGAATTCTCGAGTACTCCCTGTTGATTTATTGAGTAATTGTTACGAAGTATGAAGACAGCCAGTCATAAGAAAATTTAGTATTAAAGTTTTCACGTCTACCTTATATTATACTCTCCTCTATTTGAGTAATAAATAAGGGGTTTTATCTAATTTTAACCACACTCTTTTATGATACATAAGAAATTAAATTTGCACGTATGTGAAACTACATTTCACCTTTTTTTTTTTTTCCTTTTAATTATATGGAATACGTGGTATGGTTTTACTAAAATAGGTGCACCCCAGTCTTACTATTGTTTCCCCCTCTTTTCCTTTTCAGAAATTATCATCTGACTTTCTCGGCCGTTTTCTAGAGCCTGTTTTCCGATAAACATCGTATTATTTACAAGTTAAAATGGTGTATCGTATTATTGTTCCGATATGTATAAAACTATTCCAGGCTTATCAAATAAAAATTCGGTCTTATACATTTGATCTAGTAAAAACAATAGAATATATATAGATATTTTTAACAAGGTGATGTACGTGGACACAATAACGATCTCGTGCATAGTGGGTCTTCTAGCCTGGTTATATATGAATGCTAGTACGGTATAAAAAGGACACCTGAAAATGGACATGTGACACATTTATACAGTAAAAATTGGCATGAATCAATTAAGCTTACTGAAGAAAATATTATTTCTCTCGCTCTTCCATCAACAAAAAGATTGACTAAATGCTATCTTTAATTTGAGTCTGAACTAAACGGGTAACTTTCAAAAGTATTGACTTTTTTTTCTTTTTTCTTTTTTTTTTAATATTTTCAATAATATTGAATGAGCTTTGGTCTAATGGGAACACTTATATATATGTATATTTTGAAATCTCGTTACCATATTATATTGTCATGATATTGTTTAATTATATGACTGTGTGTACGAGGACCGATATGCATTTATGGTTCGTCTTTGATTCTTCTATGTTGATTTTAGACAGTGACATTATATGGTAGTGTAAGAAGAGCCGAAGCTGGCAACATAGACACTGCACGTGTTTATCCGCTGGAGCAGGTGGCATGGGTTCATGTAGATGCTATATTCCTCTTCATGCACGGTTTTATTACAGCGCTATCTTTTTCTAAAAATGAAAAAAAAAAAAATACTTAAACTAATATATCACGTCTTTCAATGAAATGATGATGTATAGATTTTAAAAAACTCTAATTCTCATCTTTAAATATTAAAATTTTATTGATATATATTTATATTTTGCTAATATATTCACAAAGTATATTAATATTATTGTTTTGTATCTAAGTTATGAAAAATATAATTCTATTTCTATTATAAGATCAAACAATAGGAGTTATTATGGCTTGTGGGGCAATGACATTAGGTTATGAGCCTTTAAATCGCCATATCACTACATTAAAAAAAGCTTAAGATAACAATAAGATGTGTTGCCATGATATTAAATTTGTTGCATAATGCTTAAACCAACAGAATATTGACGGTTGTTGTAAGTTCCCCTTACATCAACATTAATGCAACAATAAAATTCTTCATGCATCGAAAAAACAAATATGTGGCTTAATTAATTGAAATGGTATGTAACTATGTATAACAATGTAAATGCATCAACTTTTTTCACAAGGCAACAAAATTCTAATAGAAATGCAACGATTCAATAAATGCAAAAGTAACATTATTTCTTTTATAGCAACGCCTTTCAAACGTTAAACGCAACTATTGGTTATCTTATGTAAATTTTTTTTTTTGGTTGCATATATTAATATTCAATTTTGATAAATTATTAATATAATTTAATAAGGTATATAATATATTGCCTTTTCGAGGATTATATAAATTTCTAATACATATTTCACCTAACAAGTTTTATAAATTAAAATATAGCCGATGGTAATACAATGCTTTTATTAATGATAATGTTTTATGAACATCTGAAATGAAAAAGGAGAATCGATAATAAGTGTAAAAAAATATGTAAATTCCTTTTCAAAGGAACTCTTCATATGAGCTTAGCTTTTCTCAAACTCTTGCAAATCAGTATATGCTTGTATTACTAACAAAGTAAAAAGAAAGAAAAAAGTCCAACCTAACTTAGAAAGCAAAAATGTAATGAAATTACAATAATCATCTTATTTGATCGAAACAATCTATTAATTAATAGTCTATGGTGTAGGATCTAGATTTAGTACAAGAAGCAAACACTTCTACAACTTTGCTTTCTTTTCTTGAGTCAACAAATAAAGGTAGCTTTAAATTAATATTTTACAATTTTACATATCCTTCGTGTATATGAAAGGACTTCATGTTTCCACTTGCAATAAATCTCTTTGCTACCTTCTTATGTTCGTGATTACAAGTTTTGGCTCTGATAAGCATAGAATATTATAAATTTAGATAACTATATGATGATGGTTGAAAGTTCTCATGGGTATGTCTATCTAATTAGGCTAAAGATTGGACTTGTAAAAGAGAAACTTGAGTTAAGAGTATGTAGGAAGTGGCTCTAGTGCATGTACCCTAAAGTTGAAGTTAGTGAAAAGACACTTGATAATGGAGAACCTCCAATATCAATAGTTAAAGGAGATAAAAAAAAAAAAAGATAGAGAGAATTTATACCTAGGTTAGTTGTAACTAATCAAGGATTTTACTCTTGATTCCTTATCTACAATGTTGCCTAAAGGGTTTTAAGAGAAGGACTAGATTCTTTGGATCAAGTAATGTGGACAGTGGTGATAATTCTAGGTTATACTTTTGCCAATGATAGGAGAGCTAGTAGGTAACATCATATCTTCCTTAATGAGATGGATATCTTTTGTAAGGATAGGATAGTTGGTGAAGGCTGTGTCATGGATAGCACCTCACTTTGCTCCCAAGTTGATGATGTTTGGTAGATTCTCCTACGGGTCTCCTTCGTGGAAAAATGGGAAAAATGGACCTAAGTGCTCTTAGAGAGAGCTTGATAGGTCGATAAGCCTAGAAATATATGGATGCTTGTAGGGTATAATTTCATATTGATTGAGCGTATACCGCATTATAAGTAAGTGTACCTAATTAAGTTATAACATAGATTAAAACGGATGTGGGTTCAAGTGTCGACCCTATAGGGAGCCAATGTATGAAAACCTAATGACCTCCTAAAATTTCTAATTACCAAATTTTACAATATAGAATAAATTGTAATTAGATAAGAAAGATGGATAAGGATTGATAACATAAGGAAAATAAAATAAACAAGAACAAGTAAAACAATAAAACTAATTAAAATAAACAAGAAACATGAATTAATAAAGAAGACATAATCCTTAGTGAATATTTATTATTTACTCTCTAGTTTCATACAATATTTCAATCTCAATTATTCTCTAGACTGTAGAGTTTCATAATCCTATTCTTATTGAAATCGAATTCTAAATTAGCTGGACTCGCATCTCTAGCTAATTTGTAATTCTAAGACCCTTTTGCATCATTACTGAATAGAGTATCTCAAAATTGCACGAAGTACATGGATCTTGCTATTAGGTTCCCCTAATTCAAAGATATCCAATACCTAATCTCCTAGAGCATTAAAACTCTTCTAATCACATTTGTCTATTTACTGTAAGCCTTGTGACTTTATAGTAAACTCAAACATCCAATTAATAACTGCGATAAATATTAAAAGAAGATAATGTATTCGATGTAATTAAATCATCAAAAAATAAAATCATAGAAAGAAGGAATAATTATTACAAGAAGGAATTATATTTCAATAATGATTCACTAAAAATAATTTAACAATAAAACAACACACTAAAAGAAGAAAGACATACATTAAGATGCCCTCAACAATATTATAGACTATAATTCTACCATATGAGGGCTCTCTTTCTAAAAACATTAGTCTAAGGATCTATTTATAAAGATGTAGAGTTAGGTTTACAAAGAGAGACTTGACAAAATAAAAGAACACTGAAATATGTCCTAAAATACAATATTTTCTTCAAAGATATAGGATTTGCATATCATATAGTAACTATGTCCTAGGTACATGGTCATAGTCATAGTGGTTGGCCGTATACTTATTTTTCGCGTAAAATCTTAAAAATTGAAGAAAATAATTTACAAGAGGAACACGGTTGGGACCATGACCGTATGGCTAGTCGTAGTCATTCGTGAACTTTTTTTCTTGCTTAATTCTCATCAAGACTTTCTCTGCTTTGTTCCAAGATCAATGCTTTTGCTCCAAATTATTCCAAAAAGTGCTCGAAATCTTTAAAACTTCATAAAGTGCTCCAAAAGTCCCTAAAAATGAAATTTAAATAAATTAAGCTTAAAATAACATAAAATTAACTTGATTAAGGTCTAAAATAGCTCAAAATAACCATAGAAAATATATCTTATTTTTGTGTTATCAAATATCCTTATACTTAAACTATTGCTTGTCTTCAAGCAAAATAAAGAAAATGTTTAAAGGATAAGCTAAATAATTTAATTTTATAAGAGTGCATCTGTAGAATCAAAATTGCTTAATAAAAATTCTTTTCAAAACCACCCCTATTCCTTAATTTTATAATGAATTTACAATGCTTAGACAATAGCCAATCGAAACTTACTGAATTTTAGTGATCAATCTAGAGAATTCAAAGTTAATCACATCACTCAAGTAAGGACTAAACTAGAGATTAAACAAATATGAATTAGTCAAGAAAAAGTCATAAAGATTTCCTTATTCTAACTAAAGAGGAACAAAATCTTCTTTACTTATTTTTAACTTGATAAACTAAATTAGATAAATGTTACATCAATTTATCCTCTAATTGTCCCTCTACTTCTCTCAATTTTCATTAGGAGGCTCATTAATTCTAGTTAATTTCCTTTGTTAGGGGCTTGATTAGCATTGAGAAAGTACCTTACTTTTCTATAGGATCGAGGCCGATCCTTACTAATTCAACTCTTTTTATTACTTTAGCAATTGTCAATAAGAGAGCACTTGCTCTTTTAACAAACCAAGGTTGATCCTTAACAAATTTAATTAATCTTTTTGAGAGACTAATATTGATCCATACCAATCCTTAGTAATTTACTTTATCAAGTCGATCCCATTATTCAATTTATTTTACAACTCCAATTACTTTGATTTTTCAAAGGACTTTCAAAGGATAAATCTCCTTTGTTCACTCAACCTAAAGTTTTGAAAACCAAGGATAGATGACTATCCCTAAAAATCAACCTTAGAAATCACTACTCTTTCTTTTCTTTTCTTAGTTAGCTCATTTTTTTTTTAAGCGAAGAAAACTTCATTCGTTGAATTGATCAAAGGAACTCAGATTAGATTTTGCAATTTTCAAGATAAATGCCAAAAACCAAGGAAGTCTAAGTTCTCTTTTCTTTATTTTTATTTTTCTCTCACCTGAATTTTTGTATTATATTGTTAATATGTACATTGGGGATAATATATAACTTAAGTGGGGCAAGATTAGATAATACATGCTATTTTTTTACTCACTTAAGCTTTTGTTAAAATTTGCAAAATTCTTCAAAAATTTTAGAAACTTGTGACCTTCCCCAAATATAATTAAGCAAGCATAACATTTTTTGAATTTACCCATTCCTTTATGAATTTAGAATACTTTGCTAAATTTGAGTAATCAAATGTTTAGAATTCAGAGTTACTCTTCTCTTAAGCTTAAACTTAGATCCGAGATTAAGATAGATATGAACAAATTAAGGTCTAGTCATTACAAAATAAAACTAAAACTATCGTTACCATTAATTCAAGTACCGAACATTAGTCTCCTGTAGAACTCAAAAACATAATAGAAACAGTTATCTAAGAAGAAAGCAACAGTATCTAAATTATTACAATCATCCAAAAGAAAGAAACATCAAATCAAATCTTTGTAAAAACAAGAGAAGGAATTTTAAAATTGATAAAAAAAGTATAATTCATATGATATAAACAACATCTAATTCAAGAGACTTCATAAAACTCAATTATTATCTTTAATTAATTGCTAGTTTACATCACTAAGCAATATAGGAGATGATTAAATTATAAGAAGACTTGTATCATTTAATGCCAATTTCACTAAATTCATGGATTAATGCATTCATGGGGTTGCCTAAGTCTTAGTTGCATGATCTTATCGACAAAAATTATTAGCATGTAACATATACAAATTTCTCAAAATTTTTTACTCAATATAAGAAACTCTTGGAATAGCATAATATCATATAATGCTAATTTCTCAAAACATGACTTCATGAAATTAAAAGGTTGGTAAGCTATTAATTTTCAATCTTTAAATTAACCTATAATTTTACAATCTCAATTAAACATGAATATTAGCATTTAACAATTGAAACTTGTTTTTCATAATTTGATTATGCAATTACTAACACCAATTTTTAGAATTCTATAATAAATATAGGATATGAGTTAAAAGAAATCCATATTAAAGATTTTTAGAAATTTATGTTTACAATCTCTAAAATTTCATGTTTTTAGAAATCCATAGATTCATGTTAACGATTTCTAAAAATTCATAGATTCACTAATTGCATAAATATTTTGATATTAACAAGTTACAATAATTTTAATATGAATCACTTAGCATCAACCATAAATTCCTTAACTATCCTTTACTTTCTCATCTTTTTCTTACACTTTCTCATTCACTAACTTGATCAGACATATATTTCTCATGGAGTTTTTAACAAGCAATGCATGACAAACACACTTCATGACATTAAAACTCTTAGATCACTTTTAATAGTAAGTTTTAAACACATGCATTTAAAAGAAAAACCTTCATCAAGAATCACAATTTCTAACTAATCTAACCACAAATCTAGCTTAAATAACCAAGGAAAGATAACGTACACACCTCGATTTTGCTACGTATAGTGTTGGATCATGAGTTTATGTAATGATTTGTGGTGTTCTAAGAGAGAGAAATAGAGTAGAAGGGGCGGTAGAGAGAGAAAGGGGGTTTGAAAATGGAAGAAGATTGTTTTCTTATGGTCTTTAAAATCTATAAGACCATGAGTATGGCCCACGATTGTGTACATAACTGTGATCCATGTTACGTCTTTCTTTTCTCTCCCTCTCTCTCCCTCTCTCTCTCTCTCTCTCTCTCTCTTTTACGTACCTGGGCACAACCATGGGTGTAGCCTTTGCCTGTGGACTTCTCATCCGTGTTTTCTCTAATTCTTTTCACAAAATCTTTTTACAAGAGGAACATGTGCTAGGTCCATAATCGTAAACCTTGGTTGTAGTCTTCTCTAAGCCTTCAAATTTGCACAACTTGTCTCCTTTGACTAGGTTTCTACAATTGCCATAGCAATAATTCAAAATTTGATCAAATTAAAACACAAAGAGTGGAATAAATATCAAATTAGATGACAACTTTAAATTTTTCTGTTGCATAAACATATCCAACAATTGTTTTTAGATGAAAGAAAATTGTTTGAAGTAAGACAAAACTAACTTATTCAATAATTGATACTTGAATTGACTAATGACATAATGAACAAAATAAACAGATTAACTAACAAAAATAACTAAATTGAAATAAATCAAACCAAATTTGGGTTGCCTCCTAAGAGCGCTGTTGTTTTATGTCATTAGCTCGATGGTTGAATCCATCCTAATTGCAGTTCCTTAATTAATATCCATACACTTAACTGGTCAAAAAGTGTACTGAGAAATATCAAAAGAATTCACAAGAAAGATTATTATAAATGTGTTAAAATAATTGGAAATTCAGGTTCATGCTAGTTCTAACTAGGTCACTTCTTTTGGCTCTTCGACAACAACGCTAAAAACTTGATTGAGCATATACTGCATTACAGACAAGTGAACTTGGTCAAGTTATAGTATAGATTAAAATGGATATAAGTTTAAGTATTGATCCCATAAGGAACCAGTGTATGGGAACCTAATTTCTAGCAATATAAAATAAATTATGACTAATAGGAAAGATTAATAAGGATTGATAACATAACGAAAATAAAATAAATAAGAATAAGTAAAGTAATAAAACTAATTAACTAAACTAATTAAAATAGACAAACAACATGAATTAATAAGGAAGACATAATCCTTAGTGAATCTTTATTATTTACTCTCTAGTTTTGTGTAACCTTTCGATCTCAATTGTTCTCTAAAACATGGAGATTTCTAATCCTATTCCTATGGAAATCGGACTCTAAATTAGCTAAGCTTATGTCTTTGGCTAATTCCTAATCCTAAGACCCTTTCTACCCATATCACTACTGAATAAAGCATATCAAGATTACATGAAGTACATGGATCCTACTATCAACTTTCCATAATCTTGAGAGATCCAAATACCTAATCTTTTAGTGCCTTAAAACTCTTTTAATTACACTTGTCTTTTTACTGTAGACTTTATAACTCTACAATAAACTCAAACATCCAATTAGTAACTATAGTAAATACTGAAAGAAGACAATGTTTTTGGCATAATTAATTCATCAAAGAAAAAAATCATAGAAAGAAAGAATAACTATTGCAAGAAAAAACTATATTTCAATAATGATTCACTAAGAACGATTTAATAGAAAAACAACATAATAAAAAAACAAAGACATAAATTGAGAAGCCTTAACAATATTCTAGACTATAATTCTACCTTAAGGGGGCTCTCTCCTTGAAAATACTAGCCTAAGGATTTATTTATAAAGATGTAAGGCTAGGTTTACAAAGAGAGACTTAATAAAATAAAAGATACACCGAATCTTACATTTACTAAAATATAATATTTGCTTTGCGCAAAATCTTGAAAATTAAAGAAAATAATTTATAAAACGAACATAGTTGGGACCATGGCTATGGTAGCTGGTCAAGGTCATTCTTGGACTTGTTTTCTAAGATTAATGCTTTTACTCTAAATTACTCTAATCCTCATTTGGAACTTACTATAGAGGCTCACCCAAAGAATTTCTCTATTTTCATGTAACTCTTATCTCTAGAACCACCACCTTATGGTGGATTTCAAGAAAAAATAAGCTCACTACGAGCTCCTATACCCTCTAAAACTTAGGGAACCACTCTTGGTTTGACTCAAGCGGCTACTAGCGGAGCTTCTTCATCCATTTCTCTCTTTACTTCATCAAACCATCACTCTACCACCACCAAACCATCATGAGAAGGCGAGGTACCCCCACCATCGAGTATTTCACCTAATAAAAGCGCCCTCCCCTAATCGATTCAACCACTATAACTGTTGGAGACCACCTTACTTCCTTCTTCTTCCACTTGGCCAACTCGATCCATATGATCCGAATTGACCTATAACTAACTTAAATCCGTGGCCAACATCCTTCTTCTCTTCCCTTTAATTTTCTATTGTGTTATTATTATTATTATTTCCTTCTTTTCTTTTTCACTATTTTATTTACTTTATTGTATTTAGAAATATCGGCATGTGTAGTTTGTAAGTGTTGTAGAGTAACTACCTTCTAAGGATAAGTAAGGCCCACATATATAATAAAATAAAATAAGTCTATAATAATAAAAGTTTAGAAAAATAAAAAAGATTTTTCCTTAAAAAAATAATAATGATAATAATAATAATAGCGATAATGATAATAATTTGGGATTAAGAGTATTATGGTCCTTAGGGATGTTGTGGGGTGACTACCTCCTTTGGGACCAAAAGACCTACTTGATAAAAAAGAATGGAATATAAAAATAGGAAAAAAAAAGTAAATAACATAAGAATAAAAAATATGAGATTAAAAGATGGATTTTAGAAAAATCACAATCTTTAAAATAAAAAAAAAGAGTTAATAATAAGCTTAGTGCTTTTTGGAAAATTTTTTAGTACCTTTAAATAAAAATAATAGGTTTAAAAAAAAATGAATAGATGAATGTGTTCTCAATTAGAAAAATCAATAAATCTTTTTTAAAAACTCAGAAAAAAATTTTTTCTATACTTTCCCAAAAAAAAAAAATTATTTGGTCTTCTTTCTAAAAAAAATTATAAAGCTCTATCTTTTAAGTGTTTGTTTAAAATTTTTTCTTAAACTCTTGGTACCTAAAGACGGTTTGTTATAGCCATCCTTGAGTTAAAAATAAGGCAAAACCTGTATTCAACTTGTTCTTTTGTTCCATACACAATTACTTTCAAATAATTTCCCATTCAATATAACCAACAATAGCAAAAGCTTTTACATTAGTGAACCATACACAAAGTATTATAGTTACCTACACTTCTTATACAACATAGAATCTCTTTTACAAATACGCATTCCTAGACTATCACTACTATACAACTAAATCTCTGGTGAAATAACAACTACAACTTTCTTAAGTAGCTCTCTTCATGTGCTCAAGCCAAATTGTGTAGTCAACAAGTTCTCTCTAGCACCCATCTTTAGTTAGAGGGTTTAAAGTCTCCTTGTCACTCTAATTCTTATATTTATTCATTTGTAACTTGAAGATAAGAGAAACTTATCCCCTTAACTACTGCGAGCTAAGTGAGAGTGGAGAAACATAGACATTAAGTGTAACAAAATAGGTATATCATTCAAATAGTTAGTTCAATTATGTTATCTTATAATTTCCCAACTAAGCAATGCAAATGCGTCAAGTGTATGCCATATTCATACACGTGTCATGCATCGATACCGATATCCTAGCCTAGCCTAGCCTAGTAACTCATCAAGTTCAGTCAACTTAAACTGGGCATCTAAAATAAATCCAAGAACCTAGCAATAACCACATAGAGTGGTTGGAAAATCTAACATATAGCTAGCTTAGTAGATACAATGCAATTTTTATATGCTTAAAAACCTAGCTTTTACAAATCAAGTAATTCACTTAATAGACCTAGCTTTTCATATGAAAATTGACCTAGCAACATCTCATTTTTTAGAAAACTTGACCCATAGGTCCTTTTTTATGCCATGTCATGAATGTGTTAGATTACATACTAAGCAAAACTTAGCAAATCCAAGCAAACTTATTCATGGCTTGTTACCTAGCCTTTACTTTGTAGTTTTGTCAGTTCTAAGATATCAATATTGGGTTCACTTAAGTGAACACCTTAGGAAATGGAGTTAATCCCTAGATTCTTCTTCCAAGATAACATAAATCCCAGCAAGTGTTACATATGCATTCATCAGCATCAACATAACAACCAAGTTTAATATCATGTCACTATTTAATTAGCAACAAATATAACAAATAGCTCCATATGGTTCATCGAACAACACATCAACTTACAATTAATGTTCAACTAAGCCAAAACATCACAAGGTACACAAAGTTAAGAGTAGACATAAGTTTGCTTAAGCACACGCAAATATTCACTTACCTAGCTAATGGTACATTCCTAATCTTACTCATTAACGTAAACTTCCTCTTTCACTAATTCACATAGACATGTGACACTCAATGGTCCTAAGGGTTGATCTTATCCGCTTCAATTGTTTCTTAAATAATCAATATAATCACTTAAGTTTTACTAAATATAAAGTTAGCTAAGTTCATTTTAATAATTTAAGTGAAGTTATGGCTTATTTGTAGCGATTGGTAGAAGTTTTGTATTAAGTTTCAACTTGCTACTGAAGTCTCTGAACAAAGTTTTGAAAGCTCGCCTAATACCAACTTTTGATCTCCGAATCGTCTCACCAAGTTTCTAAGATTATCACAATTATACCCTTACCTCAATTTACTCTCTAAACAAGCCTTTGAAGTTATTTCTACTAAGCTTTCACACCAACCAAACCTCGAATAAGGTTTTAAAGCCATTTTGACCATATTTCCCCTACCAAATACTTCCTAAACAAGTCTATAATGGGAGTATAGTTAAGTCCCTCTTCTTATCAAACTTGTTGATCAACTCTCTAAACTAGAGATTAAGTCCCCTCTTTACAAACTAACCTCTAAACATGTATCCAAAGCGATTTTATCTAAGTTTTCTAAACCAACTAACCCTTTAGTCAAGTCCTTGATATCAATACCATCCCACTTCTTTCACCAAATAAAGTCTTTAAACAAAGCTTCAACTTATTTCAAATTAAAGTCCTTTCTACTAATTCAACCTTTTAAAGAACTCTTTAAACATAATAAATTTATATGTTTACTTCTCGCGACTCACCCTAACGTCCTATTTTAGTTCACAAGCATGATTATACAATAGGTTCAATATGCCCATGCTCTCCATATCACCCATACTTCCAAATCTATATATCCACATCTTAATGCATGTGAGCCATAATTCATAGTTTGTGCATACCTCAACTTCCATTTGTTCTAACCAACTTCATATCACTTGACTCAACAATATATAACACCAATAAACTCAAAAACTGGTACAAATAGGTTTTTTTAGATTTAATTACACAAAATGTCTAAAAATAGCAGTTTTTAATCAATTTTAGAGCCTAAAAATTTACTAAAATTATGAAAAATATTTTTAAAAACTCTTCATAGGATTCAAACATACAATATATGGAAGTTCCAAAAAAATTTAGGCTTTGAAACAATAACAGTAGAATAATTCAAATCAACTTTGAAAATTATTTGGTTTTGCTCAATTTCTTAAGAACATACTAAATCTACTCAAAATTCTGTGATTTGATATTTTTCCCTAATAATAGGTACAAAAATATTCCATTATAATTTTTTTTTTCAAAATTTTCGAACTTGATCTAGTAATTTAAAAAATCTTAGAGAAATTGAAGCTCACCAGAAAACCACCGTCTAGCCACCACTATCCTCTACCACCTTATCGGTAGCCTTGGGCATTGCCACCTCTATCTCCTAGTGGTGGGGGTTTATGCCTGATAACTCTTAGGACCTATATTTCTTGAAATAACTCAATTTGTGCAGTATTATTTCTAAATTTTCCCAGAATTCTTCCTTTCTTTGTACTCTTATCTTTATAATTTTCCTAAGTTTCTAAAGGACTAACTAACATTCTAGAGAAAGCTAGTGATAAATCCAAAGTTAGTGGGGTTCAAAAATGATTTCCCTCACTTGATTTTTGAGCTTAAATACTCCAAATCTCCCAAATACTAGGTGTCTTAATGCTTATTCTTGAACACATACCTATCCATGATGTGTCTATACCTTACATCAAGATGATCCCAACTATTTTGTTAATTTTTAGCAACATGTATGATTTTTATTATAATTAATTGGGTAATTATACTTAGTTTAGGGTATTTTAAGCATTTTTCGAGTGTACAAATATATATATATATAATAATTTTATACCCAAAGTACTCATACTATATTTATATATTATTTTAGGTTACTTTATAATTTTAGTTCTCAAATAATTTATCTATAAAGTTTCATAATCATTCAGAATTTTAATTTCAAGTTTCCAATAATTACTAACCGTACCCAATAAAAATACATTTTATTAAGATTAAATATTACATATATTTTATTTTGAGAAATTGATATTATTAATGCTATTTATCTAGCTTTTATAAACTCATATTAAAATTTGGCTCAATTCAGATAAAATTGTTTGAAGGCCCTAACTTGCGTCAATATTAAATAGTTTGAGTATGGTCACTCAACTTAACCTATTTCTTAAGCTTCTCTTAATGATTTTACTTTAGTGTTTGCCTTTGCTATACTTCCTACATCAAATGATCCACTGCTTCGAGTTTTAGGTAGTAAGTCGAAGACCAGTTTTGATAAAAACTTTTTCTAAAAAATGTGCTTTCTTCAAGAAAAACCAATAAACAGTTAGTAACTAATGTATACTTAGATTGTTTTCAAAATTAAATGGAACCAAACCATTGAACTTTTACCATAAACAAACTATGATGGTATGATTTTGAATATTGGATACGTAAGTACCTATAGGGTGACTATAAAAAATAAAAATTTTTATATTCCCATTCTTTTCTTAAAAAACAAAAAAAAAATTGATAAATAAAAAAAATTATAAAAATATATAAAAAATTTAAAATGAAAAATTTGAAGCAAAAACTATTTCCTTTAAGTTTAAGGGATATTTTAAAGTTAAGGCTCAATTTAATATTTAGGAGAAATTGCAAATAACCCTCCTAAACTTTAACTTAGATACGAATTAATCTCTCGAATTTCAAAGTATGGTTTTTGACCATCTAAACTCTAATAAATTGGCAATATAAAGAATATTTCATTTTTTTAATTAAAAAGAGTCAACTATGGTTATAGTTGTATTTTTACTTAACCGCATACATATCTTTCTATTTATAGTTGTTTATTTTTTTGCTAACCTAAGCAAGCTTAGTTGTGCTAGAAAAGGTCAAAACTAGACCTAGGAAGCCTTAAGATGAGGGGATCATTATGTAGGCTTTAAGTATTTTGGGGCAACCACTATTCATGCTGATTAGGTACCTTACTCGAGTTAATATTATTGTAGATCCGTTCTTCAAAACAAGGGAGACTACGATGGTCGAGAACTTTTTAAACTCACCCAATTTGGATTCATGACATTATCTACAAGTATCGAGGTAATGATGTGGTGAATAAAGAGTACTATTGGCAACTTTGATTAGACTTCCTAACAGGCCATGTTGTGTTTGTTTTCTTTGTAAATATTTCATTGTAATTGAGATTGAAATGTAATACATCTTCCTTGTAACCTATATTATATTTGTGTAAGTCTTTTTTCTTTTTTTTTTTTTCCTTTTCTTTTTCTAATGTATTTTTTCTTTCTTTGTCTCAACAAATCATGACTATTCCTATCACGACTATGTCACATGAAGTAATCCATGTCCATCAACCTATAAATAACTGGCCTTCATTACAAGCATGGTTCCCTTATTATAGACCAAAGGATCAGGAGTTTATCAAAAAGTTGTATCTAGCCCATTTTATCTCTTCTTAAAGTAGGTATCCATCTTCCTCTGATTAGGGCTTTGGTATATTGTTGGAACCTAGAGTTAAGCTCTTTATGCTCAAGCCCTCATGAATTGAGCCCCACAATAGAAGTGTATACCCAACTATTACAAGCTCCTCCACTTTCAGAAGGTATCTTCATTCCTAAGAATGGAAAGTCACCTACCAATACTTTCAATGACTTTTTAGGAATAAGATGTGATGAAGTCAAGAAGGTAGTAGGTAGCTACAATGAAGAGTGCATTAAGGTTAGCACCCTTATTGATTGGTTTGGACCCCTAACAACTCACAAGTCACATAAGCCCTAATATCTTGTTGGTGAAGAAGACTGGGAAAAAAATCGAGTCCATGCCTATATAATGGTTATTTTTGCCACTTACCTCTTCCCAACAAGAAATACATATGTCCACTATAAGGTGGTTGAATTAGTGAACCAATTTTTGGCAGGTAAGTCCTATGTTTCGGCTCTTCTAGCAAAACAAATCAAATCTTTAGATTTCTTAACACAAAAGGGCCATGGGCACTTAAAGGCAGCATACCACTTCTCATTATTTGGTTCCTTAGCCATATGAAGTTCTATGGGATCAAGCTGAACTAAGCTTTCCTCATTAGAGAATATTACATTATAGCTTCTTTTTCTAAAAGGATTAAGATACCAAAGGTCTCCTTTTCTACAGAATGGGTTGTGATATTTCAAGATATGGAATCAGAAGAAATATTATGGGTTGCTAATTGGAACCATTGCAACCAAGCCATTCTAGGTTGTGCAAACTATGCTATAATTCTCCTTATTGGGATCTTTGGACTACTATCCAGCTTGTGCGATATGTCAATTAGGCTTAGTCTAAGACATAGCTCATTGACCTTCATTAGATCTAGTAACTTTAGATTATGTTGAGTAAGGAGTTTCTTTGGCTGTGAAAGAAGCAAAGCTGTAGGCTGTCAAGGAATTATGTGAGTCTCATAAGATATAGCCCATTGAGAATGTTGAAGAACTGAAAGGTAGGCTTAGTGCTTATTGAGCCACTTGAGAGTTTATTTTTTATCAAATGCATTGGATGGGTCATCTTCAGTATCAAGCCCCAAATATACTTCCACCAGCTTCGATAGGCCCTAATGAAGAGGTCTAAACCCTTATGAGGTTAGCTTAAGCTCGCTTGGAGAGGTATCACCAAGATAATGTTAAACGAGATGCTTACTTAAAGGACTAGCTCCATTAGCCCCAAGCAGAGAGGAATGTTCTACAAGCCTAACTATCTTAGGTTTAAAGATGCATTAGTAAGCTTTAGGAAGATAGGAGATGTCCGAGCAACAATAGGAAGCTTATGTAGTGTTCTTTTTTCACTTCTTAAGTAATAAAGGACTTATTAAAGTTGCCTACACTAATAAAATTTTAGCTTTGCCACATTGTTTCCCAAATACTTGATTTATTATGCATCTGCATGACATCATTGGCATTTTATTTATCTTGTTAATTTTATTCTCAACATACATTTTCTTTTTCTTCGCAAAAAAAGAAAAAAAAAAGAGAGAGAAGAAAGAAAAAACAATGAGAGAGAAATTATGGATATGGAAATTTTTTAACAAGGCATGAGTATTTGATTTTTTCCAAGTTCTCTAAAGATAGCTCATAAGTAATAAGTACATCTTGAATCAAGCACCATATTCACCTAGTCAAGAGAGAAAATGGTAGGCAATGGAAATGTTAGCAATACCAGCAATCTTGGTAATTCTATGAACCTTAGAAATCTCGATTTGATGGACAATCCTGATGTGATTACCTAAGACAAGGTTGCGTACTTAGAGGAGTCCATGAAGAATATGGCCTAAAAGATGGACTTTCTAGTCGATAAGCTTAGCCTCCTTATACTAACTCAACTAGCCTAAGAAGGACAATCCCGAGCCAATCATGGAAAAGGGATCTCTATTAATCTACCATAATATCAACCTATTGGCATTAAACTTCAACATATTGAAGCAAATTCAGGGATCAACTTAGAATTCCTTAGGAAGGAATTCGACGATGTGCACAAAGAGATGGAGAAGAAATTGCCATAATAGATGGTTGATAAAATGAAGGCCTTTGAAAAAGCTAATGGATTTGAACAAGCATATAATTCCTAAATTACTACTTAGGATCTAATAACCTACTTAGAGAAGTTTAAAACTTTGGAGTTTAAGAAGTACGATGGAATAGGTTATCCTAAGTTGCACACTTATCTACATGTGAGGAAGATGAGCAAATATGCTCACTATGACAATATTATGATCCAAACCTTTCAGGATAGCTTGATTAGGCTGACTTTTACCTGGTATGCCTAATTGGATCTGAATCAAATCAACACTTGGATAAGTTAGCATAAGCTTTTTATGAACAATACAAATTTAATGTTGAAGTTGTACCTTCTCTTTAGGATTTGGGCTACCTCAAAAAAAAAAAAAAAAAAAAAAAACCCAATGAATCCTTTAAGGAATATGCTTAGCATTGCAGGGCTTTAGCTGTCAAGTGTTGATACCCATTCCTACGAAAGAACTCTCCTTCACATTCATCAATATGTTAGATAAACCTTTTTTCACTCATTTGATCAGGCTAGCTTCAACTAATTTTACAAAAGTGGTTTAGATTGGTTCTAGGATTAAGGGAGCTATTCAATCAGGGAGGATTCCTACTGAAGAAAGTATTGATAAAAGACAAGCCTTTAACAAACCAGATACCAAAGGTAAAGAGTCTTCTATTAGTGTAGTCACTACTAGCAAAAGTGCAACCCCAACAACTCTAGATCCATTCCTAATTACTCACCCAGCTAACACGATGGCATCAATTTAGTAGCTACATGAATAATATAAGCCAAGGAATTTCAACCTAAACCTTGAATGTGATTATCATTTAGGCCAAGTAGACCATTCTATTAACAAATGCTGGAAGCTTAAAAACAAAATATAAGATCTCATTAATGTAGGCTTAATATAGCTAGACTTCATAGAGATACCAACCTTGAATCTCAACAACAATCCTCTTCCTAATCATGCCCCAATAATTAATATGATAGATGAACACGAGCCTGAAATCAATCTTTATGAGGTATCTATACCTATTGAATAAGTCACATGGCTCTTAAGGGAAAAAAGGGTACTTATAGGAATGAACCTTCGAGATCGATCTTAAGTTAGGTCCACTATTTACTAGCTACTCAATGAAGGTAAAATAACTGAAGAAGAGATTCAGAGCATGATAGTAACCGAGCCTTAGAACCTCACTCAAAAGCAATTGAAAGCTCATAAGTTAGCAAGCAACCCCATGATTGCTTCTTTGAGATGTAGTAATAGTGAATTTAAGTACTTAGTGGACATGTAGGTTGTACCAACACCTTTAATTGGAATAACACCAACAGAATGGGGGCTTGAATTTAAAGAAGAAGATAGAAGAGCTAGAGGCTCAAATAATCTGATTGGAATAACTCGGGCCATTCCTAAGCCTATTTCAATTCAATTTAGCAAATGACTTGAGAATGGCTCAACCACATTTAAATCCAAATAGTACGTATTTCATGTCCCATCAGCTTTCAAAAGCTACAAGACTACTCTGTTTGACTATCAAAATCTAAACCACTCAAAGATCACCATTACTTTAGAGGGAGGAATAACTAGGTCAAGTTAAGCTTATGACCCTAATGAGGAGGTAAGGAAGAAAGTTGTCAAAGCGACCCTAATAGAGAAGGAAGTAGAAACTGATATGACCATACTTACTAAGCTAATCAAGGCTAGTGAATACAAAGTTATGAACCTATTGTCTTAGGTTTCAACCTAAATCTCCCTCATGGGCCATCTTATGACATCACTCTACATAGGGAAGCCTTATTCAAGATCCTTGATGAAGTTCGAGTACCATAAGAGATATCAGCTGAAAATTTGTGATACATTACCAATTCAGTTTTTATTATCAACTAAATTGCTTTCTCATTGGAAGAGTTGGGAGAAAAATGAAACTAACACTCCAAGCTATGATTTATAGTGGTAAAGTGCAATGATAAGATAGTATCCCACATGCTTATTGACAACAGATCCTCCATTAGCCACTCTATGCTTGCTTGGGGTAAAGGATGATGAGATTAAGCCTAGTTCTACTACCATACAAGCTTTTGATAGGTTTAAAAGAGGTATTGTAAGAGAAGTCAACCTGCTAATAGGTGTCAGCCTAGAGGAATTTGAAATTCCTTTCTAAGATTTAGATACCCTAAGAACCTTTAACTGGGTAAGTCATAGATTCACAATATTTGGGCAATTCCTTCTAGTCTGCATGAAGGGTAAAGTTCATAGCTATTATGCTTAGAGAATATGACTCTTTCACATGTCAAAAGGCTACTATTGCCTACATTGGCTAGGGGGAACCTAAAGATTTTGGGCTATAGATATTTGATCATGTCTACATGGTTATGGGTTACAATAATGCAAGAGAGAATTTAGTGTTCAAGAAAGGTTAACTGGGAACATTCAATTTGGGATACACTCCTACTATAAAAGAAAAAATCCAAACACTCCTTATTAGGAATAAATAAGGTGACAAGCTATACAATGCCCTCATGACCTTCTTAGCTCTCAAGGAAAGCTTTATCAAGAAGATACCATCAGAAGAAGTGAGCACCCTTACTATCGAATTTCTTACTGTAAGAAGCTTTAAGGCATTCCTTAATTGATTCACTATCCCTCTAAGTAGTCATAAGGCTTTTCTAGAGTGAGGAGTGAAGTCAAATCTATTATTTTCTTAAGCTCTTTCTGTCATTGATGTTTGTGATTGAGCCTTTGGCTCCACAATAATAAAACATATGAATAAAGTGCTCCTTTCTTCCTCATCTCTACTATGTTCTCTTTTCCTCAATTTGTATAATTTATTTACTAGTTTCTTTTTCTTTCTTGTAACAATAAATACCCTATCTAATGCTCTTGATAAAAATTGAGGATATCTCATGCATGTAGAGAATAATAATGTTGTTATCACCATTGATCCTATTGGGTTAGTCGCTTGTGATGATATTGATGGTTACAAGGAAGAACAGAAGAGTTGGCAAAAATATAAACAAGGTAGGATATCCATTAATCAACCAATAGAGGTAATTAATATAGGATCCAAATAAGAGCCTTAAAATCTTAGGATTAGAAGTAGTTTGCCAAAAGAACAAAGGGAAAAATTAGTTAGGTTGTTAGCAGTATTCGCATGGTCGTATGACGACATGCCAAGATTGGACCCTTCTATTGTAATTCACAAACTACCCACTAGAGAAGACATCGGGCCTAAAAGATAGAAGCTCGGACGCTTTAGGCCATATATCCTACTAAAGATCAAGGAAGAGGTTAAAAAGTTATTGGAAATAAGATTCATTGTAGTGTCTGATTACCTTGAATGGGTAGCTAACATAGTACCTATCCTAAAGAAAAATGGGAAAGTTTGAGTCTGTATAGACTTCCAAGATCTAATCCAAGCAACTCCAAAGGACAAGTTTCCCTTACCACATATAGACGTAGGGATGCCACTGGGTGAGTCATTATAAAGTTTTTGACGTATCCGAATCGTTAAAAACCTTATACAGTATAACCCTACAAGGTTTTAGAGTAGGTTCTAGAATTAATTTTCAAACCCTATAGCGTTACAGGTTGGGTTTTGGAATTTAGGAAAACTCAATGAAAAACTTGAACCCATTTTAAAACAATAATATGTACATATACAGAAGCCTTTAGTCTCATCCTTAAGGCTCATATCAACCGGCTACATTTGTTTATATATATAAATTATGTAATGTATCTTAATTGATGTATCATTATTTGTACTTAATTTAGTAAATTAGAAAGGATAACTATTAGTCTTAGTTAAAAATAGATATGATTTTATTTTCTTCCATAATTTATATCCTTTTTTTTTTTCCTTAAAAAAACAATCATGGGAAGAAGCAAGGAAACTCCACATATTAGAGTTAAATTTGGAAATTAATAGATTGAGATCATCTACTAATATCGCAAGTTGGGTTAGGTTTTAATTGGGTTTTCCAAAACCTTATGGGGGGGAGGGGTGGTAATGGAAATAGGGTAAAAACCCTATAGGGTATACTATAAAGTTTTTAAAAACATTATAGAGTATCGGCTCGAGTTTGAGTTCAAGTTTTGCAAAACCCATTCTAAACCTACCTCGATGGCATCCTTAGGCTTATTTGAAAATTAAATTTTATGATGATGTGATGCATAGGCACTTTAGCATGTTTATGTTCTTGAGCATCTTTATTTATGAACAAGAGTACCTATTTTTATTAAATGTATCTTTTTATAATTTTTTTTTAACATGAGTGGGTCGGGTTTTAACCAGGTTTTCCAAAACCCTCTAGGACGGGTTATAAAAATAAGGTGAAAACCTATTTCGGAAGCACTATAAGGTATTGGGTAGGATTTGAGTTTTGTAAAACCCATTCTAAACCCACCTTGATGGCATCCTTATAGAGACGTATTGGTGGATAATATGGTAGGAAGCCATCTATTCTCCTTCATGGATGGCTTCTTAAGGTATAAGCAAATTAAAATGGCTAAAGAAGATAAGACCAATACCACATTCATCACAAGTTAGGGCAACTTTTGTTACAGAGTAATGCCCTTTTGTCTCAAGAATGCAAGAGGCACTTATCCAAGAGCCATGGTTACCATAATGCATGACATGATGCATAAGGAAGTAGAAGTATATGTAAATGATATGATTGCTAAGTTTTGAGAAGACAAAAGTCATGTAAGCACCTTAAGAAAGTTATTTAAAAGGTTAAGGAAGTTTTAACTAAAATTAAATTCGGAAAAATATACTTCCGAGGTTACAACAAGAAAATTATGTAATTTAAAAAGTCAAAAGGGGATTAAAGTCTTCTCCCTACACAATTTGCTTGCTTCATGTCCTATTTCATGGATAGATGTAAGCCTATTTTGAAGCTACTTAGCAAAAATGTAATAGTGAATTGAGATGAAGAATGTAAGGAAGCCTTCCACAAGATTAAAGATTACCTCACTAATTTTCCAATCGTGATAGCTCCTAAACCCAATCAACCATTGTTTCTATACCTAATGGTCCTGAAGGATTCAATGGGGGCCATGCTAGGATAAAGGATGAATATGGAAGGGAAAGAGCCATTTATTACTTAAGCAAGAAATTCATTGAAGAAGAGAAGAAATATTCGAAGATAGAAAGGACTTGCTATGCATTAGTATAGGTAATGCATTGACTCAAGCAATATACCCTGTATTGTTCAATGGAGTTGCTAATAAAACATTATCCTCTTTGATATTTAAATGAAAAGCTAGCCTTAATGGGTAGAACCTAAATGTCAAATACTATTGCTTGAGTTTAGCATCACTTGTATAAACTAGAACTCAATAAAATGATAGGGTTTAGTTGATTAAATGGTAGAACATCCTAAGGACGAAGATTTGCAAGAAACCATAGTACAATTCCCATATCAAAATGTCTTGGTAATAGAGTCAAGAGTTAATTTAGACAAAGAGGGAAGTACGAAGTGGAGGTTGTACTTTGATGGAGTTGCCAATGTTTATGGATGTGAGATGGGGGTAATGTTGGTGCCCTTAAAGATAAGTAATTCCCATGGTTACTAGACTCATTTTTCACTATACTAACAACATAACGGAGTATGAGGCATACATCCTTAGCCTCAAGGCCACACTGGATATGGAGGTTAAAGAATTACAAGTTTATAGAGACTCAGTCTTAATTATTCATCAAACAAATGGGGAGTATAAGACTAAAGATCCCAAATTAAGGCCTTATCATTAGCACTTAACCCAACTAATAATAAGGTTTGAAGACATTTGTTTCACTTACACCCCTAGATCATAGAATTAGTTTGTCAATGCCTTAGCTACTTTAGCTTTTATGTTAAAAATATCAAAGTGTATAAAGATCCAGCCTTTGGAAATCAAGATTAAGGAATAACCAGCCTTTGATATAGTGGCTAAACTATAAGGTAGCAAGAAGCTATGGTATCATGACATTAAAACTTTTCTACAAGCGGGAAAGTACCCTATTGAAGGAGATAAAAAGGATCAAAGGATGTTAAAAAGGCTCGCAAGTCACTTCTTTCTAAGCGAAATGATATTATATAAGCAATCCTTTGACACTATGTTACTAAGGTATGTAGATGAAGAGGAAGCTAGCACCATAATGAGAGAAGTACATGAAGGAGTATATGGAACTCACATGAATAGACACATGTTGGCCCAAAAAATCATGAGAATGAGCTACTTTTGGTTAATTATGGAGGCTAATTGCATTAAATTTCTAAGGCGTTTCCATTAATGCCAAATCTATGCTAATAAACTGAATACACCACCTTAAGTGCTACATACTTTAGCATCCTCATGGCCTTTTGCAATATGGGGCATTAATGTTGTTAAGCCCATCAATCCCATAGAATTAAATGGACATAGATTCATTTTGGTGGCAATTGACTACTTCACTAAATGGGTGAAAGCCGTATCCTATACTTGTGTCACTAAGGGAGTAGTAATTAGGTTCTTGAAAAAGGACACCATTGCACAATATAGGGTTACTAAGTCAATTATTACTGATAATGGCACCAACCTAAATAGCAAACTAGTGGAAGAGTTATGCTAACAATTTAAGATTAGTTATAAGAATGCATCCCCCTATAAGGTACAAATGAATGGGATAGTTAAAGCAGCTAATAAGTACATGAAGAGAATCATAAAAAAGATGGCTAGTACTTATAAAGATTGGTATGAAAAGCTACCCTTCATGCTCATGGCTTATAGAACTTCCATCAAAACATCTATAAGGGCAACGTCTTAATCTTTGGTGTGCAAAATGGAAGCCATCCTTCCAATAGAAATATAAATGCCATCCTTGAGGGTTTTAAATGAAACAAAATTCGATGAAGTAGAGTGGGTCAAGATTAGGATTGAGTAATTGAACTTGATAGATGAAAAAAGACTAAATACTTTATCTTATGGCCAATCCTATCAACAAAGGGTAATTTGCACATTCAATAAGAAAGTATAACTTAGGCAATTTGAGGAAGGAGACTTAGTGATAAAAAACATCTTGCCAAACATGCAAGACTTAAGGGAGAAGTTTGCACCTAACTATGAGTAGCCATATGTTGTCAAGAAAGTTTTGTTGAGAGGTGCATTAATTTTAGCTAGGATGGATGGCCCAACTTTGAAGGGTCCTGTAAGCAATGATGCAGTCAAAATGTACTACCCTTAAATCATTAATAAAATATCTTTATTGAGATCAAATATCACCTTCAATTATATTACCTCGTGATTTAGTTTATATTTTCTATGGGCAAAGTAGATACCATCGGAAGCCTTCAACATTAGATGAGTCATAAACCATCACTCATAAAATGAACACTTAATTAGATTTGATCTTCATGTTCCCTATTCCTTATAAACATAAGTCACATAGCATATCACCCATTATTTATGAACGGTAGTGATTGATAAAACTCATTAAATTTTTGTATTGACATAATTCTCCTTTGAGAAAAAAAGGGGAAGAAAAATAGAAAGGGGTAGCAAAGGGGGGAGGGGGGGCAAGGGTAGGTTTTGGTAGCCTATACGATCCTTAGAAATATTCGAAAGAAGCTAGGACATCAACAAAGTTAGCCCGGCTAAGAGTATATCCCAAGCATGCTAAACTCGATTTGAAGACGCTATGAGACACCCATAGCAAGAGTGGCTTCAAGATAAGGAAGAGTATGGAACATCAAAAGAAGGATGTACTACTCCATGAGCCAATCTACAAGGGAACCAGGTGAAAGCTAATACTTTTTCTCCAAAAGCCTGCATCTTTAATGGAATCCAAAGTAATTAAGATACTTGCTAAATCTCAAATCCTTAGACATGTGATTTCTCAATAAACACTTATTTTCCCTTTAAATAGGACATTTTGCTAAAGGGTCTCATTAAGATAAACTGTAAGGAGCCATATCCATCTTTACATATCCTTAGTGCTATCATTTCCTTTTCCTCTAAGATGGGATATCTCATTAAAGGGTCTCATTAAGATAAACCACAAATGAGCTTTATCTTAATCTAGACAGTCTTAGTACTATCATTTCCTATAGGATAAGATATCTCAATTAAAGGGTCTCACTCAAATAATCATAGAGGAGCCTTATCCTTCTTTAGATAGTGTTCGTACCATCGCCCTCTTTTGGATAGGACATCTCGTCAAAGGGTCTCATTAAGATAGACTATAAAGCCCTATCATTCCTTAGACAACCTTAGTGTTATCATCTCCTTTTTGGATAAGATATCTTGCCAAAGGGTCTCATTAAGATAAATCATAAAAGAACCCTATCATTCCTTATATAGTCTTAGTGTTATCGCTTCCTTTTAGAATTGAACATCTCGTTAAAGGGTTTCGTTAGGTAGACTACATAAAAGGCCAATTCCTTATAATGCCTCCAAATACCTTATAAGATAGGATGTCTCATAGGAGCCTATCCTTCTTTAATAGCAATTGCCCTTTATCCCAGTAGGTCGCATTATCCATACCTTTTTTAGGGAAAAAATGGTGTCTCTTTTATCTTTATAATAAATTTTTCATCAAATTTCACCATAAAGAGTGACAGTTGCAAGCACCTCATTTTTTTCCCTTGTTATTTTAAAGTTCTCAAAAGGGCCCAATAAAAAAAAAATAAGGAAAAGAAGGAAAAAAAAATAAAAATAGAAAAATAAGAAAAAGTTTAGAAAATTAAAGCATAAAGAATATAGGATTGTAGATGAGATCAATTTTATTTTAAGGGTTTTTCTTTTATTTGCAATACTAAATTATAATACTATTATTATTATCATTAATGATTAAAAAAAAAAAGAAGGGAAAATGGTTCGACCTGAATTAGGTCCTTTTCAGTTGGAGCCGAACATGCCTATAGGGCCCTACATATAGGTTGTTGGCCCATTACAGCACAGCTCAAGAAAGTACACCCTTTTTTTATTTTCAATGAAGCGCATGTGCTTCACGTGAAAGGGTTTTCAAGGAGGTTAGGGAGGCGTATTGTACATGCCAAGCACATGACAATGCCATGGATGTAAGAAGTAGTTCACAAGTTAAAGAAAAGAGAAAGTTTTTCCGTACATACCTATGATTTCTTAGACATTTTTCATCGTATTTTTGTAAATAATCATGCTAAAATTTTGTATTTTTATGATGTCGACATGGAAAGATTTGAATTGGTACCCATATCATGTCCAAATATGTCCATTTAAGGGTTCAAATCTAAGCTCAAAAATTCTGGAAAGTTCAAAACGTATCAAAATCAAGCTTGCGCATCTTGTTATTTCAAGCAACAATCAAAGCTCCTAAGCTTCATGATGGAATGCCATATCCTCCCCAAGTGCTATCCCTAATCAGTAATCAAAATTTTCCCTAAAGTCACCCTAATCAAATAATTGAACACCTAAACCTTGGCTTGCTCATGCCTAGAAAAGGGGGACTTCCCATCTTGAATTTGTGCACAAATAGTACAAATAAGGAGTCAAGCTTTACGTCTAGAAATCAATCCTCATTTGAAACCCATTATAAAAGTTAACCCAAAAACTTTCTCTCTTTCCATGCGATTATTTCTCTATAGCTACCACCTTATGATGGTTTTTGAGAAAAAATAAGCTTACTATGAGCTTCTATACCCTCTAAAACTTAGGGAACCACTCTTAGTTCGACTCAAGTGGCCACTGGCTGAGCTTCTTCATCCATTTCTCTCTCTACTTCATTGAACCATTGCTCTGCCACCACTAAACCACTATGATAAGGTGAGGCACCACCACCATCGGGTTTTTAATGTAAACCCCATAAATTTTCTAAACAAGATGTTAGGAATTAATAAGATTTCCTAAGAAATACCCTTAGTATGGACAAGATAATTAACCTTGAACTAGAAAGACTATGCTTAAAAATCATAACTAAAACTCCTAAAACCCTAGATAGAAACGTCAATCCTAGTTTGACCCTTACAGTTGAAGCCTTAAAATCCTATAAACAAATGCTAATAATTAGTGTTAACTCTCAAGATCAACGCAATCTAATGAAACCAACCCAAATCTTAATGGGGAAGAGATTGATGGGTTACCGACTATTAGCTCACTCACTCACATATGCCTTAAAGGCCTCCAATCCCTTACCTGAAGAATTCTCTCTCGTCAACTTACTGATGATGAGAAATAATACATAGAAGGTAGATGGCTAAATTCCCTAAGAGCTCTAGGTTGTTATACTATGCTTTGTTGTGTCGGTGTTGACTTTCCTCTAGTTGAGGACTCTGTACTGAGTGATCTGACCTGTTGTTGAAAGTTCTTGCCGAATAACAAGAGATAGTCTCATACTAGTTGAGTACTTCTCTCTCGACCTCCTCCTCCTAACTCTCGTGGCAATGCTTCTTATCTTAACCTCTTTGTTGCCGTAATTTCTTGATTCCTTTATCCTACTGTGATTAGAGAATCTTTATACAGAACCATTGTTGCACTGCCACCTATCTATTTCATCTGATACTATAATATTTTTCCCTTTTTGTTGTTTGCCCTTTTTACCCTTTTTTATAGGTACTAGGAACCCCCATTTTAGTAATTTCTTTATTTATATTGTTGCCCTAAGAACTTACTATAAATAGTCCCTTCTCCTTATAAGCTGGAATCATCTTACCTTATAGAATAAACATCGAATATACAATTCTTGTAAGACTACCCACTCCAATTCCATTTTTATACACTCTTATCTAATTTAGTCGAGTAGCTTAGGATTAGTGGCAGGTGGACCTTAACATCAACTTATGCATCATATCAAGTGAAGTGTTAAATCGTATTGTATTCTTTGGTATGTCACCTTCGAGCAACTTTATGTTAGCTACTCTAGTTAGTTCGCCAACCTACTCACTCTATTTTCTTCCATATTTTGAAGGACCTATTGGTTCAAATCTGCTATGGTAAGTCCTAGTAATAACTGAGCTCCTAAGCACATCAAAGATTAACAATCGAAACCCATGAGAATTCCTTGAAATTGATAAAGAGTAGGCTAAGCCAAAAATGAATAATGATATAGGTAACCCTAACAATGAATTGGAAACCTTCAGATGAATACTAAAACCCCTAAATGAACCTTTAAACCCTAATACATGTAAGCCCTTAAAATGATTGTTAAACCCTAATCTAGTGTCAAAACCTTAATCTATCTATCAAACTCTAATTAAATAGTAAAAATATTCGCCAATGGTAGATTAATCACTTAATTGCCCTAAAATCTTAATTTGCCCTCTAAACACACTTAAGCAACAATAATTGGTCTCAATTCCTTAAACTAATTAGACAAGATAACTCAATGGGCTTAGCTAACTTAATTTTGACATATTAAGCCTCAAAATGCACCTAATTAGTGTTAAGTGTACAAATAATTAAGGTTAAGAACTTAATTACACCTCAATCCACTAATCAAGTTTTACATCATAATTAACTATAAGCCTAGAGTCATTAATCATATAAAACCAAAGTAATTACATGAAAATATCTCTTTAATGATGCCAACATTATACTTAGGAAGACAATATTAACCCTATAAACTTTCAAATCGAAACTTAGAGTTGAATACAAGAGTTAATAATTAATCCCTAAAACCGCTCAAGATATAATAATAATAATAATAAAACCTCTAAATTAAATGATTGAACCCTAAATAATAAGTTGAAAAATCCTAAAGAGAATAAAACCCTAATCATATGCATAAAACACTGAAAACCCTGATACAAAGGAAACCTTAAAATGATGGGAAAATATCAATAGGTTGACTAAAACCTTAATTGGAAGCCTAAAACCCTAATTCAACTAATAAACTTTAAGTATATCCTTAAATTATTTGCTAATCACGAATAATTTCTCTGATCACTTGGAAACTATAAATTGTTGGTCTCGTACATAGTCTGGAAACCTTAATCGATCCCGAATACTAAAAGACTCTAACAAATGAAGTAATATAATTTAATGAACTTAATTAAAGTGATAAAATATAGCAAGATCCTATTTACACCCTCATTAGGCCTAAATTGCTTAATTAAGTATTGTCACGATTGATTAGCTTGATTACCATTTAATCCATCTATCAGCCTTAGTCTTCTTAATTAAGGAATGGATAAGATAAATTAGGGAGACAAGACAATAAGGGTTAGTTGGCAATTAGGATATTATGAGACAAACCCTTGCCAAATCAAGTAAAGGGTCATGATATATGTGGTCCTCCAATGATCATTGTACCCTTTAATCAATTAAAGCAATATCTTGTCTCTCTTATCCTACCTTCAATATCTGTCATTTCACCCCAATAAAACCTTCATTTAGCCTCAGTTTTCACTCTTAGAAAACTTTAGGAAATGCTCTCTAGAAACCCAATAAAAAACCAAAGGAAAGAAGGAGCTCTTAGATGCCCCTGTGCACATTAGCGCTTGGAGCTTGCACCCCCACCACACACCACCAAATCACAAAATGCCACCACCATTTCAACCACCACATCCCTTAGTTTCTTGTAACAAACACTTGCTTTCAAGGGAGCACACTTCGACTTCATTTTTAGGTGAAAAATTTGGAATTAGTGCTGACTAGTTTAAGGTAAAACTCACTTGACTTAAGTTTTCTATTTACACTAGTTATACCTATGATATCTTGAGAGTTTAGGATTAAAAATACTAGACAAACATGTTATAATCATGTATATATCATTTTAAAGCCATATAATCACACATTCATTTATGTACTTAGTTAGTTTGTTACTTGCATTCTAAAAGTGTAAGAGATAATTTTACATAGGTAACTTGATAAAATGATGAGAAACCACCAGCAAAACCCCATTATATGCTAGGGTTGTAACATGAATAGTCTCATCTCCATTATATTTTTTATTTTTCATGTCTTAGGAAGACATAGCTAAAAATACATCATGGTAGTAGTTTTAGCATGTTACAATAAGTTGTATAGAAAAATAGTTAAAATCCCCTTAAAAACTCTTTTCAACTACCCCTTTTAGTTATGAAAACAAGTTGTAAATTCTAGTTTAATATGTTAATTACATGATTAATTAATGCTAATTAGGATTTAGGACTTAATCATTGGAATTAAGTAGCTAAACAAGACCTTAAAAGTATAAAATGAGCCAAAATGACATATAGGCTTAGAGAAATTAATTAGGAGCCCTTAAATTAGATAAGTCCAAATTTGGAGCACTTAGTAAAATGGTTTATTTAGTGGAACCACTAGGATATTTGGCTCATTAGAATAAGTTAGAATCAAGTTTAGGGCCCCGGATTGCAAATTAGGCTTAAACCACATAAGTAGGCCCAAGAACAAGCCTTAAGCTCACTTGGAATGAAATGACCAATCGTTGCACACAAACTTTAAAACCCTAAAGAAGAGACCACAAGGCCCATTAGGTGTCTTAGAAGGCTTATAATAGGTTTAGACTTTAACTTAGGCTTATAACTAACTAAAAAGCTTTTTTAGGCCTTTGATTCATGAGAAATAGGTATTCTCCCAAAGTTTAATTAGATTACCTAAAATGAAAACCTTAAAATAAAATAACAAAGGCCTAATAATGGATAAAATTGGCTTATTGGCTTAAAAATAGACTTAGGCCCAAGATAAGACCCAAAACCCTTAAGTAAGAACTTAAAAAGACTAAGTAAATTAGTAAGAGGCCCATGGACTAAGACCTAGGTAAAACTTAAAAATATTAGATCCAATAATAAAATGAAAGACCAAGAGCCCAATTGTAAGGCCTAGTAACCCAAAATTAAGCTTAAAGCCCAAAACTAGATTCAAATCCTAAAATGGTCAAACTAAGACCTTTGACCAATGAAAATTTTTTACCTAAACTGAAGCCTTATGAGCCAAAACTCCTTAAGTAGACCTTATCAAATGAAGGAATGCTAAAAAATGATGAAAATTGACTATAATAACATAATATTTCAACTTAAAACAAGAAAGTTATGACCAAAATATGATATAAACAGAAATAAGAATATTAGACTTCAAGGTTGAGTAAGTATACAACCCCCCTATTTGACTTTATTATATTCTTGTAGTTAGTGCACCATCTAATTATATTTGATAGTTGAAATTGTTGCATGTTAAGGTATATGAGAACTTGTATATGCTTGCTTTGGTAGACTCTTGCTTACAAAAAACCCTAAGATATTTTGACTACCTTTGCTTGTTGTATTAGAGCTTAGGGTATTAGAGTGTTTGAAATATATTTGCTTAATCACCCCATAAATTCAAATTGATAAATATTTAACCTTTAATTAAATTGGATGTGCATTGCACCTATTATATAAGTTAAAGAGTGTCAGTGCTACACAATAGAGTAAGAGATCATGCATAAATGGATCTATATTGATATTATGTGCTATAATTGTTTATCGCATGACATATTTGTGCAACATGTTCTTGTCTTGACCTTTGGGATCTACTTGTCTCTAGGGAGTGCCACCCTTTTCTCGAGATCGAGTTGTGTCTACTATTAAGGGTGCTTATACTACTAAGAGAACCCATATTAAATGTGAATACCTAGGTCCTGATGCACCTAAATAATTCCTAACCTAGGCAACGGTGGTTATAAAACAACGCTTTATGTAATCATTGTTAGGTTATGTATGATGTTTGCATTCATATGCTTGTTTAATTAACTTCCTTGTAATTGTTTGTCAGTAAGGTAGGAAGGTTGCTCACTAACCTAGATATAACTTACCTCTCAATAGTTTCTTTTATAGGTGTTACAAAGTTGGGGTTGGGTTAGGATTTGAATGTAAAGTGCTCCACTTGGTTAAGAAAGTAGAATGATAAGTTTAGAAAAGAAAGTAACATAATTGAATTAAACTTTTTAAGTGTTTATTAGTTTTATGATTATCAAAATTTAGATACCCTTTCTTATTGTTTGCAAAGTGATTCCAACTCTCTATGGTTCTAGTAATCGTGGGTTACTAGATCACCTACAACTATATATATGTAGTTAAGCATATGTAAGTAAAAAAATTAAGTATGATGAGAAACTTGATAGCCAGAGTCTTGCAAACTCTACCTTGTCAGGTAGTGTTTATACGTGTGATATGAAGATTTTAAGTAAAACTACTAAACTTCTTTTTGAGATGTTACATTTCACCTAAGAAAGGCTCATAGAAGTGCCCTCACTTGCTCAATTCAACTATTGTAGCTACTGAAGACCACCTTACTGCCACACTTCCTTCTTTTTCCACTTGGTCAACTCGACTAATGTGATCCAGACTAATTCGCAATTGATTTGAATCTATGCCCAACATCTACTTAGGTTCTCTTCCTTTCAAATTTCTTCCATGTTTATTATTGTTGTTATTGTTGTTGTTGTTGTTATTGTTTAAGAAAAACTTAGTTTTCATTTAATTTTGAAAAGACAAAATAAAGTCACCACTCGATTAGAGTTAGAAAAAAGGAAAAAAGGAAAAAAATGTTAAGTTATAACTGATTGGGTAGATAAATTATAACTTAGCTATTGGGCCACGATAAAATCACTTTTGAAAAATGATTTTTTTCTTATTTTTTTAAACTAAAGAATTTGAGTTCAAGGACTATCTTATCATACCCTAAATAGGTACCACTTTTGAACTTCTGAATTTAATTTTGCCTTTCAAAAATACCTTTCTAATGACAAGACTCGTTCATAAATAAACAAACAACTAAAATTACATCTACTTGGGAAAAATGAGAAAATGAAATAAAATTTATAAAGGCCAGGGGAGATGACCTGTACTTTCTTACAAGTGCCTATGTACTCGCAATTCGAGATCAAACTTTCGTAGTTCATTCTTATAAAACTTTAATTTGTTGATTTCTTGTAATCTTTGAAAAATAGTCAGCTATATGTTTTTTTCAATTTATTTTTAATCATGAAAAATTCTAAAGGGTCCTAATTGTTTAAATGTCCGTTGATTTGAAAATCTAAGAAAGTCCTATTTTTGAAAAGGGTTAATTTATTTATTTTTTGGAAAGTAAAATTTCTAAGTGATAATACCTTTTTCTCATCATTTTCATTCTTTTTTTTTTTCAAAGCATGTTAAAAGGAAAAAATAAAGCAAAAATATCTCTCTTCTTTCTACTTTCTTCCTTCTTTTTTTCTTAAAGGAAAATAAATAAATAAAACACCAAATCTAATTTGAAGTCAAAATTAAGTTCTAATTGACCAAGTTACATACATGCATGCTAATGAAGCTCAATTTTAATGATTTAGACTTTTTTATCTCTAAAAATGACGTGGCCCTTTTCAATTGATCTAAAGACCCTTAAATTGGCCTTAAACTCTTATTTCTCATAACTATTTTTTGTATTTTTCTAAATTTTCTAATTTTTCTTGTAATTTTTTCTAGGTTTTCTATTTTTTTTTTTTTAATTTTTAAACTAGGACCCTCTCATTACCTAAAAATAAATAAATATAGGGAAGGTAAAAATGGGGTATTTACAGTTGCCTCTCTTTGTCATAAAGTTTGAGTAAAACTACTACAAAAACAAAAAGAAATACCATTTTTTCCTTAGGAATGAATTTACCCTAAGAAGCGCTACAACTAGCTAGCTGTTGTAGGCTTAATCCATTAGGTATTTAGTGAAAGGTGAAAGACGAAAGAGAGAAAAAGCACTCTAAGAGTTGATTGAGACATTATAGTAAGTTTTAGAGGAGTCTAGCACCTTGGGAGCTGGCTAGGGAAATCATTTTGAAACCTAGTCATGCCCTTCTAACCTAACTAAACTAAGTAGGAGCATCTTTAGGGGATTAACAACCCTAAATAAGAATTGATTTGAAACAGAGAAGTGCTCCTTTGAGCCGATTAACCTAAGTATGAGCATCTATAGGGGATTAGCAACTTGAAATGAGAATCAATTTAGAAAACTTAACCGTGCTCCTTTGAGCTGACTAACCTAGTTGGGAGTGTCTCTAAGGGACTAGCAACCTTAAATGATAATTGAGTTAGAAAACTTAGCCACGGTCTTTTGAGCTTACTAATTTAAGTGAGAGCATCTCTAAGGTACTAATAACCCTAAATAAAAATCAATTTAGAAAACCTAGCCATTTTCCTTTGAGATAACTAACCTAGGCGAAAGTGTTTCCCTCTAAGGAACTAACAACCCTAAATGATAATCAATTTAGAAAACCTAATTGTGCTCCTTTAAGCTAACTAACTTAGGTGGGAGCATCTCTAAAGGACTAACAACCTTAAATGATAATCGATTTAGAAAACTTGATTGTACTCCTTTAAGCCGACTAACCTAGGAAAGAGCATCTCTAGGGGACTAACAACCCTAAATGCGAATTGATTTTAGAAAACTTGGAAGTCCTACTCTAAGCTAACTAACCTAGGTGGGAGCATCTTGAAGGGACTAACAACCCTGAATGGGAATCAAATTTAGAAAACTTAAAAGTGTACCTTTAAGCTGACTAACCTAGGCGGGAGTGTCTCTAGGGGATTAGCAACCTTAAATGATAATTGATTTAGAAAACCTAGTCTTGCTTTTTGGAGCTAACTAACCTAAGCATAAGTGTCTTTAAAGGATTAGTGTCCCCAAATTGGAATCTATTAGAAAACTTGGAAGTGCTCCTCTAAGTTGACTAACCTAAGCAGGAGCATCTCTAAAGGACTAGTAACTTTAAATGGGAATCAATTTTAGAAAACCTAGAAGTGCACCTTTAAGCTAACTAACCAGGCGGAAGCTTCTTTAAGGGACTAGCAACCTTAAATGATAATCGATTTAGAAAACCTAGAAGTGCTCCTCTAAGCTAACAAACCTAAGTAAAAGTGTCTTTAGGGAATTAATGATTTTTAATTTAGGATTAAAGTTTATTCGCATCAATTACAAAGTTATAAAAATGTACAATAAAGTTGATAACAAGAAAGAGTATTTTCGGGCTTATAACTATAATGATCAGTCTTATTACTTAATATATATTAATATTACTTAAAATAATGAATATGACGATATAAAGTTTATTGAAATCAGATAAGAAATGAGAAAGATACGATCAAATAAAATTTAAAAATGCAATAGTGAAAGCTTATAAGAGTTTAGGTTTGACTTGTAGTTAACATGGAGACTACATTTATATTTCCCTAAGTGTGATAAGTGAGGAAGGACTTCATTGTGAAGTTTAGGATTTTATATTATTATTAAACCTGAGTAAGCGAATCTAACCCATGCTTGGAGTAGATATATTGCTACTCATAATATTATGTGCTATTTGATACTGTATTGATTGAATATGATTATATCTTAGATGAACTAATAAGCTGTTATAGTGGATGCTGATGTGGTGATTTTGAATTATGGTAGATAAGTCTTGATTAAACTATTATGTTGTTATGTTGAATGTTGATGTGGTTTTTATGAATGATTGTACTAACTTAGAAAGTTGAGTGATAACGAACCTAATCTTTCAGATGTTCATCTAAGTGAACCCTAAGTAAGATATTAGATTTCCACTAAGGAGAGATTAAAAACTAAACTCAGATAACTAGGTTAAATAAAACTTAAAGGTTAGTTATGCTGAATGATATGCTTAAGTTGTTATTGAATGAAATAATACCGTATGACACGACATAGCACAAAAGAGACTTATGGGTTAGAATTTTCAAAATGAGGTTTCCAAGTGATTAAGAAAAACCATGCTTTTATGAACTCAATTTTGGAAGTATATCAATTCTCATTACCCTAGCAACCTAATTACTTTTGTAGTTTGATTTAGTAGACTACTCTTTGTAGTTTGATTTAGTAAAAACAAAGTTGGGAGTCCTACTCCCAGGAAGGTCCTTGTTGCCTCTAGGTTCCTAAATATTGTATCCAATTACTCAGATATGTAGACTAATCGGATGAGTGAGTTGAAGAGCATAGGATATCAGTATCAATTCATGCCACATGCATAAGCATAACATGTTGCATTATTAGTAATAAATACCTAGTTTGGCTAATGTATGTGTGAAGTTGAACTTGCTAGTTATGATTAAAATGTTTGAGTTGTGATATTATCTATATTATATTGTTTGTTATCCACTCTCACTTAGCTTTAGTAGCTGAGGGGATAAAATATTTTATCCTCATGTTAGTAAGATCTTGAAGGGCCTAATACTAGGGGGTAAGGTAGGGTGTATTTTGAGAGTGTTAGTCTAAATCAATAACTTTTGGACATAACTTGTACTAAGTTAGAAGTCTTACTATTTTGAAGATGGGTAAAAAAAAAAGATGGTTCATGTTTTGATGTAAATAATAAGATATACATATAAGTGGTAACCAAATATCCAGTTGAACTCCATTATAGTACCCTCATTATCACATAAATAAAGTTATCTTTGATAAATGAGCAAATTGAGTTAAGTTTTTAACAAATATTCCTATATAATTATGCATTTTGTGTTTAGCTAGGATGTGACAAAATGTGAGAATGAGTAACAAGATAAAAGGAATAGACTCAGTAAATTAATTAAGCTAAGACCTTAAAATAATAAATTCTTATCTTTCTCATTTATAATTGATCAGGTGACATCGGCTTTAAGGACGAGTTGCCACCCATTTACTTCGACTAGTAGATATGGTTGAGTGAAGTAACTCTCAATAACTCTATGTTTGACTTTGCTTGTAGTTAGTTGCACTAAATGTTTTATATGCATAAATAATAAATTGTTGAATATGGGTTGGCAATGTGCATGTGTGGTGTTACTTAGATGCTAATTAACCTAATGTTAATATAAGAGTTGAATGTTGCTTACATGATGGATATTAGTAGAGTTCATTCTTGTGTGTGAAGATTGGTTAGTTACTTAAATTAGTGAACATAATACTTACTTGACTAATAACTAAATGGCTTATACATTTCATTTCATTGCATTATTTCTATACCAATTGCCATCTCATGCGAAAGGTAGGAAGGGGCTTATAGGAGTAGGAGCTCCTAAAAGGATTATTTTTTAATATACTAGGTGTTGTATTATTGAGTCCCTCTCTTGGCCTATGGGCACACTAGATGTTAAGAGACGCTAACTATATGGCTAAGTGTTGCATCTTGAGACTTCTACTTAAGGCATGCATGTAGACTATGAAGGCTACCATATTGCTAAACTTAGGAGTTTTTTTTTTTCCTAGGTTTAGGAGAAAGTACACTATTTATTTTTAAGTAATAAAGGTACATATGTATATTTAGGCACATTGGTATGTTGATTAGATAAAACTCAAGTGCTAGAACCCGGTTAATGGTTTGTATCGTTTAATAATCTTCAATCCTGACTATAAAGGGTGTAATTTTGATTTGTGTGCAATTCTTAAGCTACTGCATGTGCTTGTTTAGCATATTGCTTGTCTTATGTATTCATATGCTTGTTAATTATTATTACTTGAATGCATGATAGGAGGGATAACTCACTAAGCATAAGTTTACACTCCTACAGATTTCTATTAATGCAGGGTTATCATTTTATCAAGCCATGTCACAATATGCCCGAGGTTAGCGATGAAACTTTGGGAGGATTCATAGAAAGGCTCAAGTAATGGAGTGGACTTAGAATAGTTATTTAGATCACAATATTTCCTTTTGTAAACATGTGTACTGTGTTATTTTAGTAGCTTCAGAGATTACTTATTTAGACTTATTTATGCTTTTGGGGATTTAGTATCCTATTAGACTTAATTATGATTATTCCAGTAAATGGTATGATTAATTATTCTACGATGATATTACTTATCTGAATGACCTAAAGTAATTAGAAGTGGAAGTAGGTTTGTACATTGCATTAAAGGGTGACAATTGACAAGAGGCTTAGTCTTTGACTTTCGTGCGATGTATGGTAATCTACTACGATTAGGGATTAAGTGGGTCATGTCAAGATAACTTGATGATATGTAATTTTGGGTAAGAAGATACCCTATGATGTTTAAAAATACACTAAATAATTGGTCATAATAATGTCAAGTTGATGACTTGAAAATTCAAATTATATCAATAATAGAATATACAATAATACTATAGTTATTTTAACTGATTCTAAATAATGTTATCAAATAATGGAATAGTATTGGCTTAGGCAAGTACCCTATGCTTAATTGTTTGATGTTTATGCAGTGGCTAAACGAAAGTAGACTACTCGCCTGCTTGTTATGTGCAACTGTGAAATTTACTTAAATAGATCTCATGGCTTAAGATATTTTATACTATGAAATAGTATTATTTGTAATGAACTATTAATGGAATATCGATGAAGATACTTGGTGTTTATGATTGTGATTTATTGAACCATGAATTGGTGGAGCTTGGTTACACAATTGTATTTAGTTTATGAAAATATATATTATACTGGTTGTCGTATGATGATGAGTGATGTGTTATATCTATGACTTAGCAAACTTTAGAAAATATGGACACCTTAGTTACATTAATGCACTATGGATTGAATGTAGAGATGACTATAATTATGTTCAAGCTTTGACATCTATTCCATGCCATGCTTTATAAATGTAGTACTTTGTTGTAGAAATAAAAGTTAGGTTAGATATTAAGTTGGATTGGTATTAATTATACTATAACTGCAAATCTTTACTTGGTTAGGTTAACTTAGAATTTCTATTTGTCTTTACTAAGCTAAATATGCCATTTGATTGCATTTATGGTCATAAAACAGACCTATGGGTCAAGTTTTTTGAACTTAGGATAGTACCAAGCTAAGTTTTGAGCATATAAAGTTGCATTGCTCTATCAATTTCTATCCACTTTATATGATTTCAACTCAGCCAACTGCATGTTGAGGATTTTCTAGACACTTCAAATGGTTTTCGTTAAGCTAGCAACATGCTGAGGTTTTTCTAGCCACTTCATGTGGTTTTAGGTAAGCTGGGTTTAGGTACCTCCTTATTATCCTAAGTTCTTAGACTTGTATCTAGATGCTCAAGATTGTTGACTAATCAAATGAGAAGTTAGGTTAGGCTATGATATCAATACCAATGTATGTCATGTGCATTAGCATAGCATCTGTGTGTTGCATAAGAGTTGCACATGTATTTACCTATTGAATTACTTGAATACAACTTAGCTTATTGATTATATGTTATATACACTTAGTTTCTATATATTGTTATTTACTTTAGATTATATTCACTTAGCTCAAAGCTTAAGCTAAGGAGTTAGCTTATCTAACCTTAAATACTAAAGACTGTGAAATTGGATTTAAAATTGGGATGAGATAAAAGAGTGCAATTAGTGATGGACTCCTATAGTGATTATTGAAGAGATCATCAAATTATATTAGGAGGTTTAGAATATAAATCAAGTTGAAACTAACTCTTTGACATAGCTTAAGGCACAAACATAAGGCAACTTTTGCTCAGGAGTAGCTACTCTAACTTTACATAAGCTACAATCCACATAGCCAATTAACTGGTCCATCATTGGTTTGGCTAGTCTTTACCCAAGGTTAGATGATCCAAGCTAAATGACATCGCCCTTTATTAGGCCAAGAGGTATAGGCATAAGTAGAGACTAGTTTGGCATAAGGACTATGTCTAACACAGGTCCAAGATAGAGACATACTCGAAATAGGCTCACTCCTTGCGATCCTCAAGCACAACCTAAGCAAAACTCCCCCTTAGACCAATTGCACAACATTCACATCTCATTAAATGCAATGTAATGATTGGTGGCCCATCCCTCAAAGCTTACATAGTCAAAGTGTACAACATTGTAAGATATCAATTAAGATGAGATAGACATGAGGCCCAATGGAAATAATTCTCCTTGCTAATGCTAGAAAATCTCATGAAAGCCCCCAAATCTTAGGGCCACATGATCCAACTTGATAAAGAGCCCCCGTACAAATCTTATAAATACTCTCTCTTATACCTCTCTCAAGCTAAGCCAAAAAAGAAAGGAAACATACATCCCTACATGCGCTTAATCCTCTCCTCCTTATCTCTAAAGCCCATTCAACTATAGGCATTACACCAATAGATTAAAGGAATGATATGTAACTTTTGTGAGTAATTGAGAATTGTAATGTAAACAGTAATAGAAGTTCCTATTATAAGTCTTGTGGCATTTATATGCATAAAGTGGATAGAGGAATGAAGTAGAAAAGTAGAAAACCCTTATAAGCAAAAAGGAAGTAGAGAGCCTTGATCCGTATAATGATAAAAGGAATGCCCAAAAGTTCATCAACCCTCGGTATGGGAAAGAAAGGCTTTTGATGATAGCCAAAGTATATTATGATTACTAATATGTTTATTACCATGATCAAATAAGGACTTTACATAAGAAGGTGATAAATCAATGGAAACAAGGAAACATGTTTGATTGAAAATAACTTGTGAAAATATGGAAGATGTAGGATGTAAATAAGAACAAAAGATATCAAATAATCCAGAAGCTAAAATCTCAGGTTTGTGCATAATGTAGTGTACTGACAATATGGTGTGATAGCTAGTATATAAGAGGTTATGAGTCACCTATGTTAAGATTAAGATATAGAAGCTAATTTGATCTCACAACTATAGGGATAAAGAAGTTCATGTATAAGGGCTCTTTGATTGACAACTTTGAAGCTCGAAACATGGAAGTAGAAGTAGAAGGTTCCCTAAGATGAAGTTGATTGTGCATAACTATATTAGAAATAAAGTCTACTAAATTTATATTCCAAGAAGATTAAGTTGGACAATCCTTTTTTGGAACAAATTTTTTACAATAAACAGTGAAGCTCATTTAGCTGATAATATAGTAAGGTGGCAAAATTTTATCTAAGAATCAAACATGTTGTATTGAAGAAAAGTAATGATTGAGGTTATGAGCCCAAACAATAGTCGATAATTGTGACGTAATGCGAAATTTGAAGTTGCATAGTAGAAGTATAGTGGTGGAGTTAGAACTTATTATTTTTAGAATGGGATAATTTCAAAGACAAAACTATTTTTAAGAGAGGTAAAATGTAATACTTAATACCCTTAAGGTACTAACTTTTGAGTATCCACTCAGATAGATTAAATAGGAATAGATTAATTATAGGATTAAAACTATAAACTCAAGGGGATAAAACCTGTATGAATACCTAAATATTTATATTTTTTTCATTTTAGTACGTAAATTTTAAACTTGTTTATTTTAGTATTCCAACCTTTTAAATGAGATAAATTGACATCAGCATTATAATGGCATTATTACAAAATTGTAGAATAATAATACAAGTACCTTAGCTTTCATTTTATTTCTATTTTAATACTCAAACTTTATTTTTTTTTTATTTCATTTTGGTCTTTAACTTTTTAAAGTAAAGCAAATAAATATTCTTTATAACATTCATTATAAAGTATATACTAATTTATCTCATTTAAAAAATTATGGTACTAAAATGAAAAAATATGAAAGTTCAAATATTTCTAGTGATTTTATCTCTAAATTCAAGTATTATCAATAGATGTGATTGGGTATAGAGTAGGGAATATAATTATATAAGAAATAGGGCCAACAAGGGAAAATGATCATAAAACCCTCCATATACGTAGTAAACTCCAAAGACCAAATAAGGGGGAAATCTCCATTTCACCCTCAACAATAATATTAAGAAATTAGATATTCTAAAGAAAAGCAAAATTAAAATGAGAAATAAGATAAAATATTAGATAGCTCTATTATCCTTGTGAGAGTTACTAATCTTTTGAAAAATTAATAAGAACTATTTGAGAGAGTAGTGAAAGGAATATTAATTTACAATTATTTATGTGGTGTAAATAAAGAGGCAAGATAGAGTTATATAAAGATTTCTTACAAATAGTGGACTATTAGGTATAGAAGACCTGATCCATATCATTCAGTTTTGGAAAAGTAAACTAGCACACGAAACAAAAACATTATACATCATTACTCAATTTTCTTGATTTTTATATATTTACCTTTTAGTACATTATTTATATTGCTTATTTGATTACATAACATTAATTGGTCAGAAGCATATAATAAGGCTGAAGGACTAATTAAAAGATCAAATTAAAACAAGTTTATTCTTCTACATATAACCTTTGATCTAAATTTATCATATTTCTGACATATCAGAAAGTAAGAACAAATTTAATGTTTCATGGTTAATCTTATGCATTAAGAAGTAAAATTTGTTTAGGAATTAGATATTGCAATAATAATTAATTCAACTCTCCCCTATAAGTACTCAATTCCAAAGCATTCTTGTTGATCCCAATGAAAAATTTAATTTCTGCTGTCACCTTCCACCACATCACTTAGGGCTACACGCTACTCAGGTACTCATAATTGCTGCTACATGTCAAAAGTAACCACAATCCCTTCTACTTAATATTTAATAGCTATAAAAAAATTGATTGTAACAAATATCGAAAAATAAAATGTTCCAAAGATATTTTCAGCATTGTAAACTAATGTAATCAAATCGGAGCTGGAGACCGAAGGGAAACAAATTGTGGATTACAAGTCAAATTTGAAAATGAGGAGTCGAGAAGTGAGCTGAGATGAACCTAAATCAAGATGAGAGTACCTAAGTTGTTAGAGAAAAAGAAATACGCAAAGATGCTGGAATAGAAGCTAGTGTCAAACTGAAGCCAGCAAGCTCACTATCGCCTCTAATCATCATTCAAGAAACAATCAAAATAGAATGAATTTTTCACATAAGAGACCTGATTGGATGGCGTTCCTAAAACAAAGTAATGAACTTCTTTTATTGATTACAGGAGCTTGAGACAACAGATCAAAGAAAATGGTTAAATTAAAAGATTAACATTATATTGACTTAAATAAAGAACCGAGTTACTGCTCCATTTGTGTAATTTCATTAAGTTTATTTCTTCTACAAATTGCTTGACCGTGATAGACTTTTGGACCTATCCAACAAGCATGACTTAGATCAGGAGTTGCTTGCTAGCATACCGTATATACCCCAATGCCCGTGATTTCATTTGAATCTCCAACGAAGGATTATATAATCATGACCACATTATTCCATATCCTTATTACTCTACATACTAGACATCTTGGAACATTGAACTTTTAACCATTGAAACACAACTCAATCCTCTTCGCCTCTGCCCCAGCGTCGACGGTATGCATGGCTGGAGGAAACCTTTGCTTTATTCACACATCTTTGTTTCGTAATGAAATATCAAATATGGAGGGTTACAATAAACAGTATAGCAGTGTGCCGAGTTGGGTTTAACCTGGATCGTTTTGATGCTTTCGATGATGTCCATGGATATGTCCATGCAAGATTCTTCTTATTACTGAATTCTCGAGATTCTCCGTTAATTTATTGAGTAATTGTTAAGAAGTATGAACGTTATTACATTAATAATTGTCACTACCTTATATTATATAATCATCTTTTCCTTTTATTAATTATCATCTTGAATACCTATTTGGACCTTTAAAATTATTTTTTCCATATCTCATTAGATATTATTTCGTATAATTAATAGTTGGGATTAAAAAGAAGAAGATGGCGTTATAATAGTACTATAAAATACTTAAAAATTGTAAACAATCTCAAATATTGAATTTATAATTTTATTTAAAAGACTTTAGAAAGTCCATTTTTCCGACTTTATTGGCCGTATTGTATACCTAGTTTTTCTATAAACATCGTTTTATTTATAGGACACTTATTGTTCTGATATGCATAAAATTCCACAGGCTTATTGAATAAAAATTCAATGTACCATACACGTGATCTATAAAAATACTGTAGAATATAGATGTTATTAACCAGGTATGGTATGTGAACGCAGTAGCGATCTTGTCTTGTCTATAGGAGGTCTTGTAGCCTAGTCATATATGCATGTTGGTATGGGAATAGATTATCAAAACTACTTCGTGTAAATTATAAATACAATGGGATTATTTAAGTTTTTTAAATATCTTAAGGCATTATAATAATGTCATGTTTTTTTTTTTTAATATCAACTATTGATTATATATAATAACATGTTAAGAGTACAAATCTAGAAAATTTTAAAAAAAAAATAACTTTACAATATTTAATTCTAGCTGAACAGCATAATATACCACAAAATTCCTTTTTGATATTCTCTCCTTTGTTTATGATCACCTCTTATCTAATTTTTCAGATCTTCAAAATGAAGGATTGAAAATCACGGATATGAAAGTAGATATGATATAAAATACTAAAAACACGGATGGAACACCTGAAAATGGACATATGGCTCGGTTGTACAGTAAAATTGGCTTGAATAATTAAGCTTTTCTATCTACCAGAGGTTGAATAAGTGCTATCTATAATTTTTGGAAGAAAAAGGAAAAAAAGGGGTAAATTGCACCGACACCACCTTAAAACTTTCAAAATTGCATGGATTCCTATCTTCTTTTTTTTTTTTTTTTAAGTCTGCACTTAGTACTCATGAAATACGCGTGGACCCATTTTTGTTGTTGACTAAGTGGTTAGGTGTAAAGTAAGCTAACATGAATCCTACATAACAATTATTCAATTATTTAATTAGTACTGTTAAAAAGTAATTAATAAACATAAAATAAAAAAAAAAAACAGAAGATAAAAGATGAAAGAAAGAAAATGATGACACTAAAAGACTAAACAAACTCTCTTCCGATCGAGAAAAAGAAGAATAACTCCTCTATAGATGCACAAAACAAAGCAAAAGGGAAGATGAATAAACTTGATTAAAATATCTAACATCTGACAAGAAAGACAAGTAACAAGAATGTGGACACTAATAAACCAAGACAAGGCACAAATGTTGGTTTTGAAATGAATGAAAATCGAGTGCAAAAAGAAGAAAATAAGAAGCAAACGATTCTAAATGAAGAAACTTTTCAAATCTGGAAAGACTACTCCCAAGTGAAACAAATAATGGAAAGACCCAAGATGAATTATTGAAGATGTAAAGAAGTGGAAAGACAAAAAAGAAAAAAAAAAAAAAAAAAGACAATGTAATGTAGAAAGTAGAAAAATTCTGAAAAAAAAAATTGAAAAAATTGAAAATCACAAAAAAAAAAGACGAACTTTAATATAAAAGGTTGTATTCTAAAGAAATGGACATGTTTTTTTTTTTAATTTTTTTTAGTTAAATTCCAACATTCTTAACCTTATAGAAGGCGGAAACCACTTAAAGGATGAGAAATGTGGTTTGGGATATGTTGTGATGGTTTCTTTGTTTTCTTAAATTTATTAATTTCTTGTTTTTCTTTTCTTTGAATATTCCAATTTCCTTTTTATTTTTTTATTTTTTAGTTTATTTTATGTTTTTAATTACTTTTTAAATTCATTAATTAAATAATTGAATAAATTGAAACATAAGCACCATATTAGTTTACATTACATGTGGTGGCTTAGTTAGTAGTGAAAAATGGGGTTCACAACTATTTCAAGGGTTGCTAAAGTGCAAACTTTTGAGAAAAGTAAGTGTCCATGCAACATTAAAAGTTTTAAGGGGGTGTTGATGATATTTACCAAAAAAAAAAAAAAATTTGTATCCTTAAGTTGAGTCTAAACTAAGGGATTAACATCTAAGAATATTAACTTTTTCTTTGACATTTTCAAGAATATTTAATAAGGGAATGATTATGTAGGAATACTGAAAATCATTTTTTTTTTTTCTAATGAAAATACGTATACTAACATAATAAAGAAAAAGAGGGGATTCATCCGCTAATATAGCTATTAGAAGAGCATGTAACTCTTAGTCCTTGTATAGAAATAAAGAAGCCAAATAATGATTATAAAAAGATACTGAAAGAAGAGTTTTTTTCCTTATACAAACCTAGATTCATAACATCCTAACTTAACTAAGGAAGGCAAAAGCCAAGGGGTGACAAAAAGTTTTCATTGTCTCTTGATTTCACATCTATTGAACTAGGGAGTCAGCTAGTTTGTTAAGGTTTCTAGGCACCGCTTCAATTGTCCATTGCTTCATCTATGAAAGCTTTGCCTTGCAAGCATATAAAACATTATAATAGGCAAGCTTGTAATTTGAATTCTACTAAGTAATGATGTTACAATGGCTGAATCTATGCAAATTTTAACTTTTGACGATCTTACATCAAGGGAATGAAACAAACCCCAATGAATTGCCCACAATTCAGTTAAGAGGATATCTAGAAGGCTTAATTTCCTTGCAAAACCATGAATCCATCTTCCATTATGATCACAAATTACAGCTCCTAAAGTGGCTTGACTACTGGAAGAGAAAATAGACCCATCAACATTTAGTTGAACCTATCCTTATAGAGATAGAGTCTAATAAAGGTAGATGGTATCAACAAAAAACTTAGGTTTTCTTTTCTTTAAGAAGGCCCAATGTTCATGGGCATAAGTTTTGATACCCTGATTGAGGTTAGTAACAGGAGATTGATTGGGCAAAATAGAGTTTCTACTTAACCAGATTTTTCACAACATTACTCTAAAGATAAATTAGGTTGGTGGCCTTAATTGGATAAAAACCTTCTTTATTTTTTTTTTTTTAATTAGATAGTTTTCCTTGATCTATTAGTGAACTCATTCCAACCACCATTTAATGGTAAGGGGCTAGTTTGATGTTGGATTACAATGTCATGAATGGTGGCACATGCAAATAATGTATGATACAAAATTTCATTTTGGTCTCCACATTTAGTACAATTTCTAAAGCTAATGATGTTTCTCTCTTACAATTCTTCAATAGTTGGTAAGGATGAGTATAAAATCTTCAAAAATAATTTAACTTTTAGAGGAAATGGTGAATCCCAAATCGACTTCCATTTATTAAGACTCTTAATAAGGATGTCTTTCTTGGTGAAAACATGATAAATGTCCTTAAAGGTTAGTTGAGCTCTATTGTTGCTATAAAGCACCCTTTGATCATTAGAAAATCTATGTAGAAGAATTAGTCCTACAAGAGAGGAAAGTAAACCAGAGATGGAAAAACCAATCTTTTCATCATTCCATTGTACTTTTGATTCCCAATAATAAAAAACAGTTAAGTTTTCTGAACTTTGAGAAAGGGGACCATATAAAAAAAACTACAAGGTACCTAGTTTATTTTAGTGATCAAACCAGAAACTTTTTTTCTTACCATTTCCCAAGATTACAAGCTTTGAATCTTGTAAGGTAGATTTGCATTTAAGAAGGTCTCTACCCATGAAGGACACTAAGGATGATTTAGGATTTGAAGCTCTTTGAAAGGTGTTTTTGTCTTTGAATTTAACTAGCTTAATTCAAAATGCTTTCCTATGTTCTAATGCAAAAAATATTTTAAAGGAGGTAGCGGTGTTTCTTTTATGAAGATCTAAAAGTCTTTGTCCCCCTTGATCTTTGGGTATAGCTACAGTATCCCAATTAACCTAATGAGTTTTTTCCTTTCATCATTCCCTTTACAGATGAAGTTGTTTGTCACCTAAGTTAGTTTTTGCACTAGCCTTGGGGAGATTACACATCTATATGTAGTAAGTAGGCAAAGCTTCTAAAGTTGATTGTAGCACTGTAAATGTAAGTTCATTCCATTAAGTTGTTCCTTTTAACTAGGTCTTCTTAACTGGGTCTTTGTTCTTGTCGAGATTCTTGATTTGTAAACTTGACTTCAAACAAAAACAGTATGTGTAAGTTCATTCCATTAAATTGTTCTTTTTTTTATTTGATTGAATTATATGTAAATTCATAATTGTTCAATTTAGTTGTAAGTTGTTATTTGGATGAATACAAATAAAGTAAAATTTTATACTCATGATGATGATAAATTTTTTTTTATCCTTCCTTATTATTGCAATTTTTGCCATGCTTGTTGTTTTGAAGTTGAACATGTGTCAATAACAAATGTGGGATTTAAAATTTGTTTAGCAACTTATACTAAAGGATCTTGTTTAGAACCTTTACGATCACATCTTTTGTTTTCATTTTAGATCTTAGCTAATCTAGTATGTTGTTGCTGTCTTTAAATTCCCCTCAACCGACCTTTTCCTAGTCATCAACTTATAGTGTATTGGCATATTCATAAATAAAAAAAAAATGTAGCATGGTCAATGCCTCAATGCTCTAAGGAGAAATAATATGCAATAATGAAGGAGTAAAGGAATGTGTAACCTTGCTTTAGGATTAAACATAAAATTAATAATGACACATCTAATAAAAACTACATATATACCATAAATTGTAGGTGGAGTATGACATAATAATATGATATATGCAATATGCTATAATTTGAAGATTAACTTATTTAAATACTCCTCAAAAATATTGAAGTCAGGGAAACATTTTGAATTGAAAAAACTTAATGATGAGGTTGAACTGGCTTTTTTCTTATGTTAAAAAGTTATATTTCTGTATTGTATATAAGTCCTAAAATTGTGACTTTATTTCATATTTTCATAGGAACTTGACTTTAGAATAGTAGCCATGTCATTTATTTAACAATGTCATCTTCTAAATTAGAGAGCTTTAAAAGGAAAAATGCACTAAAAAATAGATCTGATATTGGTTGGGAGCGTAGGATTCATGTTGATAATAATGGGAAAAAGGTGAAATGCAAGTATTGCAATAACATTGTAGTAGAGGAATTTACAGATTTAAGAATCACTTGGGTTGTATGCATAAAGATGTTGAGCCATGCACAACTGTTCTGGAAGATGTTAAAAAAAAATGCTAACAATTTTGGTGAAAGTAGCAAAATTGTTGAAAATGAAAAGCAAACAAATTTGTAGGAGTGAAGATTCTAACAAAGATGATGTTGAACAATCATCCTTTAAGGAAAAAGGAAAGAATGTCATGGACTTTTTCTTTAAAAAAAAAAAAAAAAAGTGGTGAATGTGGAACACATACGAACCAAGGAATAATTAACCAATTCATGAGGAAAGAGCTAAGAGAAAAATGTTGCCAACAAATTGCACCTTTTTTTTACACTAGTGCAATCATATTTAACTATGCAAGAAATATAAAGTTTGCCAAGATGTTAAGGTAGTTAGGCGATATAGTTATGGGCTTAAGCCTCCAATTTATCATGACTTAAGAGTGAGTTGTTTGAAGAAAGAAGTAGCTCGAATAATGGAATTGCTTAAGGACTATAAAACTAAATGGAAAAAAAAAAAAAAAAACAGGTTGCTCCATTATGTCATAGTCATGGACTAATAAGAAGAGACGTTCCATATGCAATTTCTTAGTGAATAGCCCTAAAGGAACAGTCTTCTTATCATCCATAGATACTTATGATATATCTAAGATAATTGACAATGTTTTTGCCATGTTAAATGATCTTGTGGTGAAGGTTGGAGAGGAAAATGTTGTACAAATAATCATAGATAATGCTGCAAATTATAAAGTAGTTAAGGAAAAATTGATGGAGAAAAGAAAATATTTATATTAGATACCTTGGGCAGTGCATTGCATTACATTGATTTAATTTTAGGGGATTTTGAGAAAAATCTGAAGATCCATCGTGAAACAATTGCAAAAGGAAGGTGAATTACTACATACATTTATTCTAAGATTGTACTTACCTCAATATTAAGGAGATACACCAAAGGGAGGGACTTGATTAAGCCTGGTGTAACTTGTTTTGCCACTTCTTATTTGACATTAGGTTGTCTTAATGAGTTAAAGGGTACACTGATTGATAGGTATCAAGGATTGATTACACGTTCCTGAGCCTAAGGGCTCTCCTACGTGGTCTACCAAGCTGTCTAAGGAGAGTTAAGCCCCAAGGAGCTGTGCTTGCCCCAGCCTGATCTGTCGAGCTACTTTGCTCTCCATGCCATCAAGATGTTGCTGAAGTAATCAACTAGCATGCCGAGCCAAACCCTGTACTAATCCATAGTCCAAGCATCAAATCTGAATGCAGCAATCTCTACTGTACCGAAGTCAAGAAGGACTATTAGGAGCCGACCATCTCAGACCAACCCCAATGTGAGTTGTTCTTGAACCAACTACTGTCCAGCCCCTTCTAATGATGAACAGGCTTGAATCGAGGTCCACCTTTGCTCGAACTACAATACTATCAGAATCATAGCAAAAACGTGCACGCACTATCCTTTATTGACATTCGTACTGTCCTTTCTAATAAAGGACATCTACGTTCCTTCTTTTATATGATTTCATATTTTCTTTGTAAATTATTCTTTTTTATTTTTAGCAAATAAAGACCATTCTTTTTGTAATTTCTATAACTTAGGATTTGCCCTAACAAGATGATATAAATATTATCATACTGTAAAAGTTAAGGAAATCAAAATACAAAGAATACACTGAACTTTTTCACTCTCGAGCTAAGTGTCCCTCTTACTCTTAAGCTACTCTTATCAGCCCATCTAAGCATGGACTAGTAGCAAGTGACCTCCAGCCATACTTATACATCATATCAAGTGTGACCTAAGCTCATATAAGGCATTGGTGCATCATATCCTTCATCAGTGCATGGGAACCTCTTGCTCAACCTTCGACTATCATTTATTTTTCAAGCCATCTCGCGACTTGGACCTAGCACTTTGGTTTCGTATGATATTAGGTTCGTATGTTCATCCACGGGTTCGTATCATCTTAGTATTAAAGCTTGGCTACGTTTAAAGCTTGGCTACGTTTAAAGCTGTATTCAACTACTGTGTTCTTTTAATAGTTTATCACTACTCTCGTGTGAAATTGGTTTTATTGTTAACTTTGAAATTTAGTAGTAAGAAGTGTTTTATACTTTGTTTTCCCTTATTTTTGATACACCAAAACAGAGTGTAGGTGACTGTGTATTTGTTAGGAAATCGTCATTGTAAAGTAAATATCAATGTTGGATTCAAGTGTACAAGGTACTTTGGGAAACCAAGAAAGTGGTACTCGACATAGTCAAAGACAGGAAGGAAGCTCCTCACCGTAGTTAGTGGGTGATCACTTAGATAAGCTTACTGATTTGGTAGCTAGTCTGGTGATTATTATCCAAAAAGACAAACAGCGAGTTAGAAACAACCCCACTAAGGAACGTGAATAGTAAGGCTGAGACAATTGTCAATTTGGCCAAGATAATGTTCTAGCTCAACCACTCCGAGCTAAAGGAATTGGTAGGGACGCTAGATGAAGACTAACACTTGAAGAGATTGAGGAGGAAGTAGAAGGAGGTGACGAAGCGTAAGAGTACTATGAACCTGAGGAAAGGAATATATAAGCCCTTAGGGTTGAAGGATTGAGGATGCGTATTCTAACTTTCTTTGGAAGTAGTGATGTTGAGAACTACCTTGATTGGGTAGATTAGATTGAAAAGTAGTTTTAATACCATAAAGTGCCAAAAAAATGCAAAGGTTAAGCTATCTATGTTGGAGTTCACCAGCTATGCCGCCTTATAGTAGAAAAACTTATAAGCTACTAGAAGAAAGGAAGGAGAGTGAGAGATTAGGAGTTAGAATGAAATGAAGAGAGTTATGTGGAGGAGGTTTGTGCCGAGCTATTATCTACAGGATGCCTTCAAGAGACTGCAAGAATTGAGGCAAGGAGGATTGAGTGTGGATGCTTACGTTAAAGAGTTCCAAATGCTAATGATCCGGTGCAAAGTTATGGAGCTAGAAGACTAAACTGTATCTCGATTCATTGGTAGATTAAGGTATGAGATTAGAGATGTCGTAGAAATCCTGGATGTTAGAATGTTTGATGATGCAATTCGAGCTTCGAGAGAATAGAAAGGCGCCGAACAGGAAGATTTCGACCACCCGTCAATTGTCCTGGAAGTAGCCAACCTATTCCGAGCAAACTTATGCGAACGGAATCAAGCAAGGTCACTAAGACCCGACCTGCTTAGACTACCGAAGCAGAGGAGAAGGAACCATTAAGGAAGTTCGAGAAAGGCCAGAGTTTAGGGAGGAAGATGAGTGAGATCAAGTGTTTCAAATGCTAAGAATTTGGACACATGGCCGCTCAGTATCCGAACAGGCGAATAATGATGATCAGAAGCGAGGCACCAATCATTGAGGTCGATAGTACTGATGAGGAAGTAGAGGAGTCAAAGGAGGACAAATAGACTAAGCTGTCTGAGGAGGAAGTTATCTACAACGAGGAAGGCAACTTCATGCCGACCGCTTTAATATTGAGGAGGACAATAAGTGTTAGTCCTATACCTGAAGATGAGCAAAGGGAAAATCTCTTCCATATTAGGTGCAAGGTGAATGAATCACTATGCGTGCTGATTATAGACAGTAGGAGCTACACTAATGCAGCCTCTACATTTATGGTCCAACAATTGAAATTGCTAACCATGACCTACTTAAAACCTTATAAGCTTCATTGGCTCAGTGATAAGGGAGCCCTACAAGTGAACAAATAGGTGTTCATGACGATTTGTATAAGCCAGTATAGAGATGAAGTGTTTTGTGATGTGCTGCCTATGAGTGTGTCCCACCTTTTACTTGGGCAACCATGGATGTTCAACTGAGTAGTTATATATGACAGTAGGTAGAACACATGCTTTATGGAGCATGAAGGAAGAAGGGTGAAATTGGGTCCATTACAGCCAAGTAGATAAAATTTATGCAGTCCCAACTTAGCTAAACCCTGAAGAAGGAGGCTTTGGTATTGACTCATGCCAAACTGAAAAAAGAAATGGAGCTGAAAAGACCAACTTATCTGCTTGTTAGGAGACTTCTGGAGATGAGACCCGGGGAGGAAGAGCTGTCGACCGAGCTAAAAACCCTACTGAAAAACTTTACCGACTTGTTTCCAAAGGAGCTATTGGAAGGTCTACCCCCAATCCGAGGTATCGAGCATGCAATTGACCTACAGCTAGGAGTTACACTACTGAATAAGCCTGCCTATAAGCTGAACCTTGAATACGCTATAAAGCTACAGAGGCAAGTAGATGACCTCTTGAAGAAAGCATATGTGCACGAGTCCTTAAGTCCTTGTACTGTATTGGTACTGTTAGTATCGAAGAAAGATAGTTCTTAGAGGACGTGCATGGATAGTCCAACTATTAATTGAATCACCATCAAGTACAAGTATCTCATACTTAGGCTTGATGATATGCTAGACAAGTTAAGTGGAGCAAGAGTATTCTTCAAAATCGATCTTATATCTGGATATCATCTTTTGTTCTTTGTTAACTTTTTAAGTTATTTGTTTGATAATTTTATTTTGTACATATTGAATTGTAGAAATTGCTTTAAAAAAATGGTTGTTTGGAAAAAAACAGAAGAAATCATAGTTCATAGAAATTGAACCGGCCATCAACTGTTAAGGAATGGGTTCATGATTTTTTAAAACATGACTTGGCAATTTTAGGCTTAGTTCTTAAGTCATGCCCGTCATCCATTAAAATACATACGTATTAGTATGAATAAATCATTTTCCATATCAGAAAGGCTATAATGGAAAAAAAAAAGATTCATTATTACTGATACACCATATATTATCAATGTATGGGTTGTGTTAATACTTATCTATCATGATTGATAACTTTCAATGGGATTAGTAAGAGAAAATTGTAATTGGTACACATATACTAATTACATTAAATTAATTACATAAATACAGTAGTAAAACTAATAGTGTCTTCTTAGATGATCCCTAGTTTTCAGCTAATGAGATTTATTCCATACTCTACAAGCCTCTTGTAAATTTTATTAGACACTTTATTTTTTATTTTTTTTTTTTTGTAACAATGTAGATTTTGAAATTTTTATTACATTTAAGGTTCCATTCTTCATATAATTTATAAAACTTAATTTTTCCTCGAACATTTAAGCTATAAAAATTATTCTTAGTAGCTATTTAAAAAAGTTATACTATAGATTGATTTTTGCCAAATATTGAATTAAACGCTTCCAAGTAGTAAAGTGGTGAACATCTTGTGCAAGTTATATCCACATTAACGGTTAAAGCAGTTAGCTTCTAACGTAGATTAGTTTACACAGTAGAGCTATTACAACTTTCTTATTTAGAGCATGATAAATGTCATATTTATTAGATGCGATATGCATTAATGTTGCATTTAATGCGACATAAGTCTTGTATAAAACTTTTTGATTTAGAGCATGATAAATGTCATATTTATTAGATGCGATATGCATTAATGTCGCATTTAATGCGACATAAGTCTTGTATAAAACAAAAAATATAATAATGCTACTCCTAAGCTTCAAACTAGTGACCTTAAGAATACCTACACGCATCATAACCATTGAGCCACTATGTTATATTTGCCATATATAGTAAAATTGCATTTATTAATTGTAATATAATAATGGTACCCAATTTATTAAATTGTAACTTACAATTACAAGATATTTATAAATTATAATATCGTATCTTGAATATACGATTTAACATCGGTAATTAGGTAATGAATTTTATTTTATTTATATTTATGTAATTTTTTTTAAGAAAAACAATAAATATATATTAGACCCAGATTATCAATAGAAAGGAGTTGAAGGGGACTCCATCTATTCATAACAATCCGATAGAAACTTCTTATTATAGGCTAACAATTGGGTTTAAGATTCATATTAAGTGGTCTAACTACATCTTTAAATAAGATGTAAATGGTTATAATGTATAAATGGATCAAATAAATAAATTAGCCTAATTAATATGTATTATCGAATTATAATTATTCAACTTTAATTTTAGATAATTAATGGACGCAACAGGCACATCATATACACATTCTAGGTTTACAAACTATATAGGTAATCAAGTCTATGTTAGCCGTGGAAATAAAAATTAATTACTGCCATACAAAAATCTATCTATTTAACTAATATAGCATAGTTAGTTTTACAATCTACTAATTCGAAACCCTAATAAGTAACAATATTAGCAGCTAATTGATATAATGCTTGCTGTTGCACCATGGAAAGCCTTTAATGTCCAGTTGGAAGGAGGTGCAGTAACTTTTTATGAAGTTTCAGGCGTTGTGCAAACAATAATACCATTATATGCATGTAAAAAAATATTCAAATTATTACGAAGTAAGGTCAATGCACAAATATTGCTACTTTTCGGCCAAAAAAAAAAAAAAAAAGGCCAATGCACAAAACGATGCGATTTGATACGGATTTTAAGGTAAGTTACGAATCTGACAAAGATGCTGTCTTTCATTTTACGATTATAGGCATATTTCGATTTACCAATAAATTACAAGGTACCTCGACTTGTGCTGGTTTGTATAGGAATTCTGTGTTAAGAACTCTTAAGTAGGATGGTGTCAGCTTAATTCAATATGGCTTCCAATTTTTTTTTTTTTTTTTTACCGAATTGAATCCAATTTAATTATTCAGTTGAGAATGGAAATAAATTACTTGGCATTTTAAGATATGATTTTTTATTTGTTTTACCTAACTATAGTGAGGGGATTCGAATTTTGGAATATTTTGATCGATGAATATGGTTAATATTCTTTCCAAAACAATTATGATAATCCAGGGTCTAGTTTCAAACAACTTCCCCCAGTTCTATGAAGTAAAACGAGGCATCTAACTTACCTTTATTAGTGGGAAATGGGAATAAAGAATCGGTTGAGGAAGACCGTTGGTTTAATCGATCTCGATAAGACCCAAGGGAACAACAACACGTTAATCAACGAACCGCCACTTGTTGTTTCCATACCCAACAACAACTGAACAACGTCAACAATGGCCTCCTCCACTGTCGTAGCTCCACTTTCTTCTTCTTTTCACATCACAAACACCCGAACCAACTACGACAGGTTTAGTCGTCGCCATGTCCCATTTTCTCAAACTCCTTTCTCTAGTAACAATGCCAGGAAGTCGTGTAGAAGAAGATGTTTCAACACGCCTGTTTGCGCAAAAACTGGTGAAAAAGGTGCATTGCAGTACAGGAAACTCGGCGACTCCGACCTCGTTGTTAGTGAAATCACTCTTGGGACGGTAAAGCACCCAACTTGCTCAACTTTTTGTTATGGGTTTTGCATGTTTAGAGGCGGTTGGTGATTGGGATTTTATTTGGTGTCTAACGTCCAACGATAAACTTCTTTATTTCCAGTTCCATTAAATAGACATGGTGCGTTCACATTCATTTTGCAAAAAGAAGGTAAATTGTTTTACAAGTGCCTTACTCCCAAGAAGTACTGTTTTTGGAATTCCCACACGTCCATACCCACTATGTTGCAAGTGTTTGTTTGTCCTTCTAAGTTCTAGCTTTCCGAAAAATGACATTTCCTTCAATTTTAACTGTTTATTGCAAAGAGAAGGTTTGGCAAGAAATATGAATGGTGTATGCATATAATTGTCTTCATCTTCATCTTCATCGTACGATGCAAAATCAAAAGCACTTTGGCTTGGCTTACCTCTCTGTAAGTTGCATGAAAGTAAGATTGTTACAAGTATTCGAATGTGGCAATGAACAGTTTGTGAGCATCTTTTTATTTTTTTATTTCCTTCCTTTTGAGATATATGTATAGATATATATATATTTACTTGATTGATTGTTGCTATGAAATGTACTATACATATTTTTTAACCATTGATTGTCTGACTATTTTGGACGAATGGGAAAATAATTATTCATCCAAAAAAAAAAAAAAGGGAAAATAATTCTGCTGTCATGTTTTCCATTGCTGCACTGTGGGCAAGTACTGACTGAAGGTTTGATATCTCCTCTTACTAACAACTTGCTTTGTCACAATAGAAGATTGGAGAAATGTTTCATATACAAAAACCTCTCTCCTGTCTGTCAAGGGAGAAAAAAAAAAAAGAAAAAAAATCTATCACCTAAGTACTTGTATTCTTGTTAATAGTCATTGCCTTTTCTATGGTTGGTAAATTGTTATTTAAGGATTGTTTTTGTGGCCTACCTTTTTAAGGTAAAATTGCGATTGAACCCTCTTTGTGCACTTAGTTGATTATCTTTGAAATTTAGCTCTTCAAAAGAATGCTTTTAATCCCTTATATTTCCATTTTACCCATTAAAAAAAAATTGAGAAAAAATGCTTCCAATATTATTTAATTATGTAGTTCAGTTCAGTTTGGCTCCTAAATCAAACCAAATTGAATTGGACCATGAACACCCTAAGCTCCATACCTGCAGTAAGGAGTAAGGAGAACATAATGGGTTGTTTTCATTTTTATTTTAAAAGACGATTGTAATTTTTCTCAAGTGTTTCATTTGAATTCAATTCATTTATTTGATCATTTAAATTCAAATTCCAACAAAAGCAACAGACAAACAAAATATATGAATCTATGTGAATTTGACGATTGATTACTCTTCTTATCCATAACTAACTTTTCAAGATAATTTTATTTTTCTCCCTCTTCTCCATATTTTACTAAATTGCTTCCTTATAATTATCTTCTATATCTATAATACTAAAGAGCAATACATTACTTGGTGTTGTACAGTCTTTTACTAATATATGTTTTTATCAATATTTATACACTTAATAACTCCTACTGCACCATCTCACTAATCATAACAGTTTACTCATCCTCCTCTCAAAAAATTGTATTACAGTAAAATCTTGAGTTGGTATGTTGTAAAAATCATCACTGTTAAACCTCCCATTTTATTCAACCAAAAGAAAACTTGCAATTTTACTCTTCCTCATTATCATTACATTTGAAAAAGTGAACATGGTATTTTTTTATATCATCTATATTACATGTAGTCTCAAGCTCTCTTAATCTTTTGTACAGGCATCTTTAACTGTGTTTGCCTAGTTTATATTTTAACAGTTTCAATTACATCCTGCTTGTTTTAGTCAAGTAGTTCTTGTTTTGCACCATTACCATTGCAGCCTTACTGGAATTCGTACGAGGTTGTGTAATGTTTATGTTTCTAATGGATAAAGTTTTTGGTCCATATAGTTTCACAATTTTGTGTTCTCCTATGGTGATATTGGATATGGGTTCTTTTTCTTCTTTATCTTTTTCATTTATACATTCAAAGGTGCAGGATCATACTAATATCATGGAGTAGTTGAAAAGTAAGAAGGAATACAGAGTTGGAAATGCTAGTGGATTAATGGTAAATTTAAAAATAATGTAATTTATAATCATTTCCTCCTCAGCCCAGTTATTTTTGTAAAACTAAGAACATAAGAGTTACAGCTACCTTGGACTCCAAAGCTGATGAAATACCAAAAGGTTTTATGGCATTTGATGTTGAAGAAGATAGCACATGATAGGTGGACATGGATACATTCATCTTGGAGTTCTCTGTTTTAGTTATAACAGTTAGGTTTATATGTTGTGTTGAATTTAATTTATCGTTTTTTCCTTGTATTTTATTTTAATTCCTGTATGCAACTAATATTGACAATGTTAATCATTTTGGATATGTCCAGGAGGTGTTTAATGATGGTATTAACAGTAGACTGGAGGTGGTTACTATACCAGATTGTAATGATTTAGTTTGTACTGGACTTTTAGGAAAATTTGCATATTTGCATCAATGCAGTTTCAGAGGATCGATAAAAGAGAATAAGTTGTTGTGTATTTGATGACTCTAGATGGTTATTACTCTTGCCTTATGTTCACTGAGAGTGAGTATAATAAATTGTTGCTCTTTATTTGATATAAAGAGTGTCAAAATGCTGGAGAGTGATATTCTCATTCCATTGATTTTCTAGGAATATGACTTTCAGGTGATCGTTTTGTTATTCTTGGAGTGGATTTGATTATATCCTGGTTCATAAATATTGTATATGGTTTGCTCTTTGTGGATAAATACGACTAGCACATCAACTTTTATAGTATTATATATATGATGAGATATATGTGTGTGTGTCTATATCTATATATATATATAGATATTGTTGGTAATTTGATTAGATAAATGGCTATTACTGAATAGTCCAAACTACTATTAATCCATCCTTTAAGATCCTGATCTCACAATAAACCACATAATATGTATAAAGCTGTGATAATTTTTGGTTATATCAATTGTCTTTTCTTGTAATATGTGTGTGTGCATATAATAGAAAATTGTTTCTGGGTAAGTATTCAGTTTTTATAATTCTTTGCTAGGGAAACAGCCTTCAATAGTTTTTTAATGTTGCAGATGACTTATGGAGAACAAAATACAGAGAAGGAAGCTCATGAAATTCTCAGTTATGCATTTGAGAATGGCATAAATATTTTGGACACTGCAGAGGCTGTGAGTACAGGCCTCTGTCCTCAGTCATGCATACATTACAACTAAGTAAAAAGTTTTTCCTTTATAGCTACTTTTTCTATTCAAGCATGCCCTGAATGTTCATTCATGTGTCAAGGAATGTATTAAATATTTTTGTCTAATTAATGCTTATTCTGTCTAAAATAATTTTAAGAAAAATAATTTCTCGTCCAAATGACAGATGAACTAGCTGAGGAAAAGATTTTTATAAAAAGAAAGTAATCCATTTCATGGGATTGAAATATTCCATTTCAGTAAATGTTAAAAAGAATAAAAGAATCTGGTACCTTTTGTCACCATTAGGTACCTGGTTAACAACTACTATCAACTAGCATGTGCCTCCAGTTTTTCATTATTTTTTCCAAAAAAAAAAAAAAAGAAAAGAAAAGGAGGGGAAAAAAGAAAATCTTTGGGGAATATTTTCTCAATTGGAAATATTTGAAAGCCAAATGAAGTACCTTATTCTCAGCAGAAAATCTCTGCTCTTTTCTTTTTCTTATTTTTGGAGAAGTTGCAATTTGCTGTATACCTCAGAGTATAGCATTCTGCTTTCCAATTAAGTATCTCCATAGTTAGTCGAAATGGTTATTGGGGCTACTTTACTGAAACTGGATATTAACCTGAGTTTTTGTTGGACATATTGTGGATACAGATTTCCTAGATTTTTTGCATTGTTAAACAGTGCGCTTGCATCCCATTATATTTGTCTATCTTCACATGATCACTTCAAATGCACTTGTGTGCAATGTAACCTTTTTCAGTATCCCATTCCGCTGAAAAAAGAAACTCAAGGAAAAACAGATCTTTATATTGGTAGCTGGTTGAAGTCTCAGCCGCGTGACAAGGTATTAAGAATCAGATGTGTGATTTGGTAGTTTATCCTTTATTTGTTTGTTTTCTTAGTTATTGGACATATGTAGGAATTAGAAGCATTTCCTTCCTATTATTCCTCATGTCAGTGATGTTGTTATGATAACGGTCCTTGTGTTACAGTCCTCAGAGTATATTAGTGGTGAAGTTATTGAAATAAATGGATGCATGTTGCTACTTTGACTAGCTGTATTCCCTTTCCCTACAATTTTCGTCATGGGTAGCTTTTGCTTAAATATGCATGTATAATGTTCCCATGAAGGCAATTGAGGTGAATGTTATTATAAGGAAATCAGATGTATACTTAACATAATAGATTGGGAAAATTTTGGAATTAAGACTAACCATGTAGGCTTGCAAAGTTTAAATAGCAGCTTGGTAGAATTGTCTAGAAATGACTCTGTTTGAACTTAATTGAAGTGAAATGAACCCAGAGTTTCATCACTGATGGTGGATTTTTAGCAAAGAGTGCCACTGGTTAGGGCTAATACTTTGGAAGGGTGCATTCAGTGTTACATTTTTTTGGGTTATGTGGCAAGGTGGTACCAACTCATTCAGGGGTGAGGGCAGGCATGGATCGATTTGAGAAGTAAATAAGCCTTTTTCTTTGCAACAAGGTGTAAATGAGCTACTAGCCTTGTGGTCTGGCAGTAAAGTGCCTCAGCTCTTTGTCATAAATGTAGGATTCAAGCCATAAATCTTACTTAAAAAGTAGGTTACCTATGGTACTAGTAAGGAACTACGGGTAAGTTTTCAGTGAGAGCCTCCACTGGCTTGTTGGTTCACAAAATGATTTACGGTCTTGTACCATCTGCTTGCTAGTTTCTTCTTTTTTTATTCCCATCCCAATCCTCTTCTTTTCAACTTCTTCTCAAACTTCCCCTCCTCCAAATTAGCTTTGAACATGAACATGTTGATCTATTTTAGGAAACAGTCTTATGACCAACTTGTTGAAATGAAAGTTGCAATTCATATTATTAGAAAAGTAAAAGAAAAGGCATATGGGCAGGCAAGGAATTAAAATGGGAAAACAGTGAGCTGAGTTAAAAAATGCAATTGAATAGATTTTGAGAGTTGGGGTTAGCTTGCTTGTAGATGTAGTGAGCTGAAAATAAGGAAGCGGCATAAAGTTGGGTTTATTGATCTTTTATTTAAAATTATTTACCAATCGGCACCTTCTTTATTTCCAAAGAGATGATTGTTAGGTTATCTTCTGATACTTGAGGGTGTATTGAAGGATTCCATTTCAAATGCCTGTGTCCGACCCCCTTATCTATTCACTTCTTGGTATATCCCCCAGCACAGCTATCTTAACAAGTCAAGCAACCATCGATTTCATGTGCCTTCTTATGTAATTCCTGCGGTTCTTATCTGTTAAGAGTTTTCACTTCCACATGGTTGCCAGTTGCCATGAATTACTTATATTTCTAGATTACAGTTACATCATCATGTCAGATTCAATCTTTTTGTAACGGAATATGGTTTTGTATCATACTTACATTGGGGATTTTATGTATGTAGATCATTGTGGCAACGAAGGTTTGTGGTTATTCAGAAAGGTCAAGCTATATTCGTGAAAATGTGAAGGTTTTACGGATTGATGCTGCTAACATCAAAGAAAGTGTAGAAAAAAGTCTTAAGCGACTTGGCACTGACTACATTGATTTGCTGCAAATTCATTGGTATGTTCATCTCTTCTTATTCTTAAAAGTTCATTCAGCAAATCAGAAAATATATTCTAATTTGATTAAAATGGTAGCATACTCATCTCAAAGTTTTAAGCATATCAAATATGTGATTTTTATATTTATAATTACTTTTCCCCTTGGTGTGAGCTGATGCATTGACCAGTCACTTACTAATATTAAAGGGATCTGAACATCATGGAGACATGAAGAAAGTATCTCCTGTAATATTCTGAACAGGACTTTTATGAACTCATGTATAAATTTGAGCTTATGTATAGGAATTCTATTTTCAGATTTATACTTTAACATTGTCACAAAATTCATTATGTGGATGCAACAGGATTTTGTTAGCAGACAAAAGCTGTATAAATAAATGGTGGAATTTCTGATGGTTTTGATTCAAAGTAATGCCCTTGTGGATTGTGAAGTTTTCTGTTCACAAAAGGGCAATATGGTTAAAGCATATGTGTGTGTTTACTTATGTGTCCCATGAATAATCTTGGTTAAATTTGGTAAATTTTAACATACCAAATACTGTCAATACTTGCAGATGTTACAAAGGCTGTGATGAGTATTGTATTAATGTCACTTCGTTTTTAGGATGCTCCTTGAGATTAAAGTTAAACTGAAGCATGTACTCTCAATATTTTCTGTTACATCTTGCAAAGTTTCAATTTCTGGTCTGCTTTCTCCTTTTTTTCTTTTTTGGGTGATTAGTTAGTCTGCTTTAGTTGAGGTTCTAATGCTGTCAATTCTTACTGGGAAAATATTACAGGCCAGATCGCTATGTTCCACTGTTTGGTGAGTACTCATATGATTTCTTCAAGTGGCGGCCAAGTGTGCCCTTTGTTGAGCAGCTGCAGGCTCTAAAAGATATTATTCACGAAGGAAAGGTAGCAACCAGTTTTCACTTTATATACACATTTTAAATTTCTCATCTGCTTTTCCCTTGGCCGCACTTAAAATAGGCATCTCTGTATGTAAGAATAATTCTTTCTTGCCAATCAAAAAAAAATAATAATAATTCTTTCTTGAGAAAAATTAAATATTTGTGGCTATAAAGAGAAAAATGATCAAGAATGCATTGTATTACATTCTTGTTATCAGTTTAGGTAGTAAGGTAATCTCATAACTGTAGGTATATAAAATTAAGTTACATGATAGATATGAAAAACAAATGCTGTTTGTTCCATAATTTAGTTATCATTTGAAGCTTAAATTAAGGAAAAGGGATATGGTTGGCAAATAATTAAGGATTAATGGATAAAGATCAATAGTTCATAGCCCATGTTAGAGTGGACAAAACTGGATATAGACTATGGGCAGTCAAGAGTATGGACAGTGGCATCATGGAAGCTGTATTGATAACTGCTGTCAATTTTGCTATATGAAGTCTGTTATATAGTATCAACTATTGACAACTCAGCTGTGATAGGCAATTTTCTAATCCTTTTTCTAGGTGCCATGTAAGTTCTTATCGAGCTTCCAAGACATCTTTGGGTAACATTAAATGAAGAATAATTGATTCTAGCCATTCTACTTTGGGGCATAGCTAATGCTTAGTTTATAAACTTTGCATCAGATGCTTTTGCTTCCACATTGAATTGCTTAACATCTTTTCGCTATTTTTCTCATTCTGACAATGGATGCTATTGCTCTATTAGGTTCGCTACATTGGTGTTTCAAATGAGACTTCATATGGAGTAATGGAATTTGTTCATGCTTCTAAAGTTGAAGGGCTTCCAAAGATTGTTAGCATACAGAACAGCTATAGTTTACTTGTTAGAACCCGCTTTGAAGGTATTTTTCTCAATCCTTTTATCGAATGATGAAATAGGTAACTGTAATGAGCATTCTCAATTTTTGCCTTTACCCAAAAATTAGTTAAAGAATTTCAGATTTTGCTATTTTCTTTTTGCCATGGTTAATAATGTGTAAGAACTGAAGAATTCTTCTAGAACCATGCGTATGTGATCACATACCTCATTTTTGCCTTTTCAACTTCTTAAAGCCTTGTTCTCGATTGCCTACACCCACCCACCCCACAACCCCNTCTAAATATCACTAATACTTGCTCACAGCTCATATTAGTATCTACGAATCCTTTTTTTTTCCCCCTGTAGGAAGGGTTTTGACTTCCATTTAGCTCTAACATGACAGCTTTCTCCCTTAGAATTAGTTAAGATGTGTTGAAAGATTTCCATGAATATGATGTCCCTTGAATAATCGTGTAGCCTTAACTTCCATGTTGCATGTCAAAATGTAAAATCACTGCCCAGCTCATTTTATCTACAAGCTGAATGAATGAATGTGATCAAAGTGGGAGATAATTTTCCTGGGAAAGTTGAGATTTTCACTGAAAAGAAACAGGCATAAACAGAAAAGGCATATAACCCACTATACAAGGCTTTAGAGTAGAACCCAAAAAAAAAAAAAAAAGAAACCTTGTTCTTGATTGATCTTGCTTTAAGAAACACAAAAGCAGAGGCTACTTACATGAGAGCAAAGGAAAAGAGTTGATAACCAAAGAAAAAGTAAAGGAAACAGTTTCCATGGTTTAGTAGATGCATGACCAGCCTCTTCTTTTGTGCTTCTGCTGTTAGCATTATCAAAAACCTAAAAATTTCCTAACGGAGGCATAGGCTCTAATTTTGCATATCAACTTTTTCCATCAGTTATCTGCTTGACTAAAGTTCGGTAAATGAGGTTTGACTTTCTTTAACGTACTGAACCTTTCTCCACATATGTCCTACTGGTGTCAACTGATCTAGAACATATCCAGCTTTCCTTGGGGGCCTGACTTTGTGTGAATTTCAAGTCCTTGTTTATCTTTGGTCGATGATCACACTCTTATGTCAGTAATTGTTCATGATTTTCATAATTCATTTATAAAACATTACACATTTCCAGGATTTTTGGCACATTATGAAGACAGGAAATGAGTCAATGGTGGCATTTTGTTGTGAACTGAAGTTTATTTAACTTGACAATGCAAGTAATGCTGTTGGAATGGAATGGAAAACATTTCCATCTTATACATCTTGCTCAAATTTAAGCATCAGTCATCTTGTTTTAGTCATTTTTAGATTTCCTATGACTCCTTTCTCTTGTCTCCCTATGCAATCCCTACTATTTAAGTCCTGCTGTCATTCACAATATGCTTACCTTTGTTTGTATTTAGCTTAAGTTCATCTATAATACTCTCCCAATTATTGCCTTTCACAAAAGGATTGATATATATGATTGGCATTTCAAATTCAATCGTGAAACTTAATTTGGTCTGACAATTAATCAATAGGCTTACCTTGTAACAAGATGATGCTTTGAAGAACAGTAAATTCCTGCTTTAAGTATTGTTCTTTCAATCTGTTTGGTGGAACTTTATCTTTGTTCTTTGGCTTTCCTTTTTAGTTGATCTAGTTGAGGTATGCCACCCCAAAAATTGCAACATAGGCCTCCTTTGTTATTCCCCATTGGGTGGCGGGTCGTTGAGCGGAAAGTATTTGGATATCAATTCTGAGGCTGCCAAGAAGGGGAGGTTGAACCTATTCCCTGGATACATGGAGAGATATAATAGATCACTTGCGAAGGTATGTATTCTTATTATTGTTGAAGAAAATGGCTTTGATATCTTCGATGTGCTAATGGCAACAAGTTCTTTTAAATTTGTGGAAATCTTACTTCATAAATTCAGTGCCATAGCTGATATGCCCAAGCCCTAATACTCAAATTTATGCGATATTTGACAAAAAGACAAATCTCTCTTTAATCTTGAGTAATGGTTTGATATGGATATTGAGTTAAATAGATGAAATTTGGCTCAACTTATGTCTAATCTTGATCATGGAAGTAGCCTAGGCTCACCACCACATTCAGGCTGCCGGGGTGGTAAGAAGCAAGACAAGATCACTACATAATTGTAATTTAGGTCTACACATAAATTTATGAATACACCTAGGGTCGCGTGCACTCCTTGACAAAAAGTCAAACCTTGAAACTCTTTAAATTTCTTGAATAATGGTTTAATATGGATGTTGAGTTAAAAAGAGGAAATTTGGCTCAACATATGTCTAATCCTGTTTAGGTCTATACCAAAATTTATGATTCACTTGGGGTTTCATGTACTCCTTAACAAAAAGTCAAAACCTTGAAGCTCCTTGATTTTCTTGAATAATGGTTTAATATGGATGTTTACAAAACAGATTTTTTCAAGAATTTCCCTTAACATCGTGATGTGAAATCATGTCAAGAAAACCGAGAGGAGAAGCCAAGTTCAGACTGGGTTGGACAAAGTTGATAGAAATGGAAGATAGGCGAAGAAGTGGAAATCTAGACTCTCCATTCGAATGGTATCACCTAGGGAATCTCAGCCATTAGAATGGCTCAGCTTGCCACTTAGATGATGTGGAACCATATATATTGGTCTTATCGCTGTTTGAGATGAAATTTATGGTCAAGTTGGTCGTCAAATCCTTGATCAAATTCTTGGTCCCCTCCTGATAGAACCTTAGATTTGGTGACTATAGAGTTAGGTAGCCTTTGTGGTCTGGAAGGGTCAAATCTTGCCATAAAGGAGTCTTAGTGTGTCAAAACTTGCCAGTGAGAGCAGAATCATGCAAAACACAAGTTGAGTTGCCCCTCAAATTGCAGATTTGATTATTCATAGGAATTGGAGTGACCCTTTCCTTGCTAGCTACCATGTGGTGGCTTTACTTGAGGAAGAAGATCATTGATTGGGTTACAATGGGTCCCCTGTTGGTGAAATCTTGCCATAAAGGAGTCTTAGTGTGTCAAAACTTGCCAGTGAGAGCAGAATCATGCAAGACACGAGTTGAGTTGCCTCTCAAATTGCAGATTTGATTATTCATAGGAATTGGAGTGACCCTTTCCTTGCTAGCTACCATACCATTTGGTGGCTTTACTTGAGGAAGAAGATCATTGATTGGGTTACAATGGATCCCCTGTTGATGAAGCGTGTGTTAGAGGTATGTGAGTGAAGTTCCACAATGGAGGCACACATTCTTGATTGCATATGAGTTGGCCGTGCATTGGGATGCACATAGGTGGGTCAAGCTCCCTTAGATGTGGCTCATCTGGGTAAATGTTTTGGTGGTTGTTCATGTTCACTAATTGGTTGAGGTGACCCCATCCCAAGGGTTGTTGGGATACATGCCAATTCTCTAGACGGCAGTGGAGTTGTTGCTGGAGCTCATTCCTCTAACTCTGGCTTCACTGGAATGGACAGTGGCTGTTGCCATTCTTACCTCAGGTGTGGACAACGTCTTTAAAATATGGCAGTTGGAGTCCACCTCTCTTACTCTTGTTTTTCCTGATCTAGTTCTTGTTTTGTGACCTTGCGCATACTATCAAGGAAACACTTCAAATCGGTATCGCTTGCTGTCACTTTTAATGATTGACCTTGATACCAAATTGTTATGTGCTCGGGTCAGTCGTTGGGCAATCACTAGCTAACATGCTTATGAGAATGGATTTGCCATTCTAGATGTTCCTACCTTTCTCGGTGGAACCTATTATGGATTAGGATTTTAGTTCTAATCAATGAGAACTATTGAATCTTATAAGTACTTTAGACTACTCCAAAACTACTTGGACAAACTTCTGAATACTTTTCTTGTTTGTTTATTAATGTTGTAGAGCCACTTATTTGTGCAAACTTTCTAATTCTTACCTTTTTTGAATAAAATATAACTATTACCAAATACAAGATAATGTAATCTAGCAATATCTGCTAAATGCATAAAATTGCAGATCATAAATATGTAATTTCATATCCTAAAGATACTTTGGCAGCACTTTGCATGTTACTATTGCTTTTTTGTTTTAACATTTTTCAATCATATATGGTCCCATTCGATTCCAGGAAGCTACAATAAAATATTTGGAGGTAGCAAAGAAACATGGCTTAACCCTTGTTCAACTTGCATTGGCATTTGCACGGGATCGTCCCTTCATGACAAGTTCGATTATTGGGGCAACTTCCCTTGAGCAATTGAAAGAAGACATTGATGCTTTCTTGACAGTCCAACGGCCACTGCCTTCTGAAGTGATGGAAGATATCGAAAATCTTTATAAGAGATACAAAGATCCAGTCATCCTATAAGATTTATAAGCCTGTTTTGTCTGTGTAATTTTCCCCCAATTTTTTCACAAGGCAATACTCTCGTGGTTTGCAAACAATACTGAAGATAGCATCTGTAATACGCGCCTACAGCTTGCAATGCAGTGCAGGCTTGAGAGCATTCACTGATTTGTTTAAAGATATCAATAACTTTATGTGCAATATCAATCCCTCTTAATTGTCAAGCTATTTTACCCTTTTTGTTTTGGCTCTTTAAGGTTATCGAAAAATTATGAATCCATCAATTCTAGGGTAAGCGGATACTTGGCATGGGTAGAAATACGTAATATTGTATCTTGTAGGTGCAGATTTAAAAATTTAAAAACAATACTAGTGACACTTGGAAACAATCCTTGTAGCTACATTTCTGCTAATGCAAGGGTTCATGCAATAAAAAGAAAGAAAAGAAAAGGAAAAGGAAAAGATGACTCTATTCATTTTTAAGAAATTAATGCTTTTGAAAATAAATCACAATTGCATATGTAACAAATTTCAGAAAACGAAATCAAATAACAACAAAAGTTAACATGCTAAAATGGTAGAACTGGTTTAAGTTGGAAATGTAACGTAGTTTCATCCTATTGAGAAATGCCCTAAGATAATGGTTGATAAGATAGAATGGTTTTCTTGGATTCTCAATATGTTGAATGTATCGGTGATACGTTATGACTCTGAGTCGTGTGCAGGATATCTTTTATATATATATATATATATATATATATATATATACAAAAGAAATGGACTCTAGCGTGAAAGGTGTAAAGTACGGAGACCATCACGTACGAGAAAAGTTCCTATTTGGCTCAAGAACTATTTTAGCGAATAACAGGAAAATTGTACTCACATTACAAATTAGTAGTTTTACAGGTTAAAAGTGTAAAAAATAATAGAAATTATAACAAATAAACTATAATAACAGAACAAGGTGTATAAAAGCAAAAGAAAGAATAATAGAGAAACTATCGAGATTTCTAAGAATTACATGTCTTGAGGTGTTGGGGCTCACTCGAAGTAGCCATTTGTTCTTGTTCCTTTCTTGTCCTTTTTTTTTTTTTTACCAAGAGTACCTCACAAATAAACAAGAAAATCAAGTGATAGTATGGATTCTATCATAACAATATCCAATTTGAAGAGTGAAAACACAAGAGAAGAAGAGAGGAGATAGACTAGGGTTTTGAGTACCTTTGAGAGGTAGAGAAAGAGAGGAAAGTAAGAGAGAGACCGAATATAACCCTAAAGATCTAATTAGGGTAAGGCCAAGGGGATTGGGCTTGGTTTATATTAAAAGAAGCCCATCTATTTTTTGGTGCTCTTGTTATCCATGGTGGGATCTAAAAGTTCTTCCCAAAATTCTAATATGGAAACATTCAAGTTGGTGTTTCTTACACTTGAATAATCATTGGAGAATTCAATAGTAGCCATTAATACACAAATTGGATCTTTGGCAAATTGAGTAGGGAACTTAGAGAATTCTAACATAAAGATCAAAATCCACAAAAGTAATAATGATACATTAGACATTAATAAGGATTTATCATTTTCTAGAGATCATAGTGGTGCCTTAACAAATAATTTGCTTAAGGGAATCAAGTTGAAGATTCCATGATTTATAGAAGTTGATCCAATTGGGTGGATCTTTAAGTTACATTAATTTTTTGAATTTCATAACATACTTGAGAATCAAAGAATCATTAGTGCATCATTTGCAATGGAGGAATCGAGGAAGCTATGTTATAGTAGTATAAGTAGATGTACAACAACATGCTCCTCTCTACTTGGCAAGAATTCATCAAAGCAGTGGGGTTACACTTTGGCCCATTAGAATATGATGATATTCAAGGAGCTCTTACAAAATTAACTTAGAAAAGGTCAGTAATAGAATATCATAATGAATTTGAAACTTTATCTAATCAAGTAGTTGATCTATCATAAAGTTCCTTAGCGAGTTATTTTGCTTCTAGACTTAAAACTGCCATTCACAAAGATGTTCAAATAGCAAGACCAAATTCATTAGTGTATGCTATTTGGTTAGCAAAAACATATGAGGCAAAATATTCTGATCAGTTTGCAAACAAATCTTTTACAACAAAAGACAATCTTTTATAAAAACCTAACCTTTACAATTTTCAAAAACAACTACAATTCCTACACAACAATCAACTGTAACATCTATTTCTAATAATTCTTCAAACAAAACCATCCTTGTTTGCAAGCTTACTTTTTAAGAAATGTAATGTAGAAGAGATAAAAGGGTTGTGTTACAATTATGATGAGAAATTTCACAAGAATTATAATGCAAGTCATAGTTCCTGTTATTATGATGAGGAGACAATAGAGCATGAACTTGAGGATAATGATTTAGAACATGTTTTAGAAGAAGAAATGATATATTAGCTATCATGCTTTATCAGGTTTAAATGCACCATGTACTATCATATTTCAAGGAATGGTGAATAACAGATTAGTAATGATTCTTGCAGACTTGAGTAGTACACATAATTTTGTATAGTAGAGGTTAGTTAAGCATTTAGGCTTAACAGTTTTTCCTTCTCTAAGTTTTCAAGTGATGATAGAAAATGGAATTCGTTTTGACTTGTGAAGGGCAATATACTAATGTTTCCTTCGTAATATAAAGAATATAATTTTCTAGGACATTTTATGCATTACCTATCCAAGGAGTAAACATTGTTTTAATGGTACAATGGTTGCAAAGTTTAGGTCCTATTACCATTGATTATGATAAACTCACCATGAACTTTATAAAGAATGGAATCATGGTTATGGTTGTTCCCAACTTGTAGCTTAGGATGCCGTTATATCTTGTTCTCAACTTGTGGCTCCAGAGGTAAATAAGAAAGATAATTGCATTGAAATTGCCAGCAATACTCAAATTATGCAAGTGTTGGGTAGATTCTCTAAAATATTTTAAGTACCCTTATCATTGCCACCTAATAGAGATGTCCAACATCAGATTATTCTTAAACAAGGTACTTTGCTAGTTAATGTTAAGCCTTAAAAGTATCTACATTTTCAAAAGAATGAAATTGAGAAGCAAGTGAGTGACATGTTACAACAAGGCATTATATAGCATAGTAATGGCCCATTTTCATCTTTGGTTCTCTATCAAAAAGAAAGATGACAGTTGGAGATTTTGCATTAATTATTGAGCATTGAATAATGTAACAATTAAGGATGAATTTCCAATCCAAATAATAAATTCAGATGAATTGGTTATGATAACCATGTTTTCAAAATTAGACTTAAGATCTAGATATCCCCACATCCATATGCATCAAGAGGATGTAGTGAAGACTGGTTCAGGACTTATGAGAGACATTATGAATTTTTGGTTATACCATTTGGCCTTAGTAGTAATGCCTCTATTACTTTTCAAGCAATTATGAATAAGATATTTTAGCAATTCTTAAGGAAATTCATCATCATATTCCTTGACGATATCCAAGTATATAGTAAGACAATGGCTTTACATGATGGTCATCTTTCTCAAGTATTGCAAGTGTTGGAAGACAATACTTTTCATTTGAAAGAGCCCAAGTGCTCCGTTGGAAGAGATACTATAAACTACTTAGGCTACATTGTATCAAAAGAAGGTGTTCAACCTAATCTAGTTAAAGTAAAGATAGTCACAAACTGGCCATTACCTTCAACATAGAAACAATTAAAGGCATTCTTGGACTTATCAAGATACTATAGATGCTTTATTCAAGGATATGCCCATATTATAGCTCCTTTAACAGATTTATTAAAGAGAGATTAGTTTCATTAGAATGACACAGCAACACATGCATTCAATCAGCTTAAATAAGGCCCATCTACAGCTCTTATATTATCTCCTTCGGATTTTTCCAAACAATTTATATTGGAAACAAATGCCTTTAGTAGTAGTATTGGGGCTATCATCCCATTGCTTATTTTAGTAAGAAACTACCACAACATGTATGGAAGGCATTTGCCTATGTGAGATAATTGCATGCCATTATGGCTTCGATAAGAAAGTGGAGATAGCACTTGTTAGGATCTCATTTTTTAATCAAGATAGATCATAAAAGTATTAAGGAGTTATTAACTTAAGTGATACTGTAAACTCTGTAAAATTTTGGTAATACTTGAAACTGAACTCAAACAACCACGATATTTCATAGAGTCAACAAGCTAAATAATAAAAAATTTGCCTACTAAGATAATTTGAATTGGTAGTTGAGTATTCCCAAACTTAGGAAAAACTCTAAAACAATCAACCAAACATCAACTAACGATGTAAACACTTAAGAACCCCACTTTAAGTAACTAAGTTTAACTAAGCTTAGTTTAATCTTAAACTACCAATAACTTAGTAGAAGAGCCAATTTAAAGTGAGAAAATAATTATGTAAGAAACTATATCCAACTAATTGAATAAGGTAACCATTTAGGTTGTGTTATGTCGAAAATTTTAGAGAATCGTATATGAAGAAGAATTAACCCCTATTACTTAAAGTCCTTAACAAATTGAGTAAATTTAAAACAAGGCCAATAATGATAATCTAATTCACCTTTCACTTGACAAATTCAACAAGGAAAAGATAAGCCAACCTTCATCTCTCCGCATATGTTAAACTACTTATAGATAAGTGAACCAACTTATTAAATTGTTTATTGTGAAAGAGGAAGTGATTTGACATTTACATGGCACAATAGTGCCCTAAATCACACCAACTAGGAGAGGGAATGCTAGGCCATTCCCTATCCTTTTCACATCCGTTCACTTGTCAATTTTAGTCATTATTTTGTCATAAGAACCATACCTCCTTTCATCATCATGTGTTGACTCTTTTACACTGTAAAATTTTTCTCCAACAAAAGGAGTTTAAGGAATGGATAAGGTCATTCCCAATTGGCCATTCCATCCTCTTTCCTCCCCATTTGTTTCAAAGTTCTAAACACACTCACACATTTAAAGTAACAAGAAGGAACCCCACTCCCTATACATATAAGCAAACCGTCCACCCCCTTACACCTCATTCACGGCATACACACACATCACTTAGTGGCACCACCATGAAGCACTTGAAAAAATAAAGCTAGAAACCTTTGTGTCATCTTTTGGAAAGTGGAAAGACCAACCAACATAATAAGGGCTTGGTTCTTAAGGAGCTAAAGAGTAAAGGAGGGGCACAAAGGATAAGGAGCTAAGGGGACAAAAAGAAGTGTCATCTACCACCATCCTCACTTAGTGAAATAAGTTTCACTTTTTGAAATGTTAGAATACAATGCTTAGAAGATTATTTCTTATGTAAGGAAAGTGTTATGTATCATAGATGTATGCTAGTAAATTCATGAACTTCTTGAAATTTTTCATACGAATATTATGGTGTAAATGGTTTAGGCTTAGCTTCCTTGTAGTATATCTGTTTGTCACTTAAGGTATGGCTTTAAGGCTTGAAAAAGCTATAAAATCACTTGTATGAAAGGACCACACAAGCTGGACATGGCATGTATGGAACATTTCTAGATGAAGTTTCTATTTCTATTAAGTTTCACAAGCTTTAGAGTAGTCTTTAGTGCAGGAAAAATACACATATGAAGTGTTGGTGATGATGTGAGCTTGTAACTCACCAGAGGACTCAAAATAAGACTCAACACTCTCTTGAATAGCTATTAGACGTGATGGGAATCAAGCCACGGGATCTTTGACTCGCAATAGAGCTCGAGGATTAGAGGGGCTGGCATGCTGACTTGTTCCCTATGGGAACTATTAATCAGGGGAGCCCATAGTAAAGGGTTCTCTGGACACTTTAGAAAGAGGAGGACTTGTGAACTATTGAATGGCCGATTCTTTTGGCTAAGAATGTGAAGAGATATGAATTGAATTGTGGAAAGCTGTATAATGTACAAAAAGGCCAAGTACTGAGCCAAACAAGGGAAAGTAATGCTCTTACCTATTCTAACGAGGCCAAAGACTAAACTAAGTATGGACTTTGTTCTCGGATTGCAGCAAACTGCTTGAGGCAAAGATTCTGTAATTTTCGTTATAAATCAGTTCAGCAAAGATGGCACACTTTGTACCTTGCACTAAAATTAACAATGCTCCAGTTATTGCTTCTCTTTTCTTACAGGAAATTGTGCAGATACACGGTGTATCGAGGAGTGTAGTCTTCGATAAGGACCCAAAGTTCTTAAGCCATTTCTAGAGGACCCTGTAGCATCAGCTGGGAACCAAATTACTCTTCAGTACCTCATGTCACCCCTAAATTGACAGCCAAACAAAGGTAGTTAATCATATTTTGGGGTCACTGCTTCGAGCTACAGTAGGCAAGAATTTGGCTGATTGGTATGTTTACCTACCAGTAGTTAAATTTGCCTATAATTGGACTATACATGATACCACTAAGTAGACTTCCTTTGAGATAGTCTATGGATTCGATCCCAAGTTGCTCCTTAACTATGCCCTTGTACCAGCACCCATGTAAGAGGACTCGAATGCCTTGGCCAGAGTACAGTCTCTTTAATACATCTATGATAAGGTCATTCGGTTTATCGATCAAGCTGTCAGAAGAATGCGAGAAAGGACTAAGGGTAGATTGGCCAAACAATTTCAACTGGGAGACTTGGTATGGCTATACTTCAGTAAGGAATGGTTCCTAAACAAGAGGAAGAACAAATTATCTACAAGAGCGAAAGAACCTTTCAGAATCCTTTAGAAAATCAGTGACAATGCCTACAGGTTGGAACTACCTGAAGACTATGGGATTTCTAACACCTTCAACATTGTCGACCTCAGTCCATATCACCATAACGGGGAATTGAGTGAACACCATTCAAATTTGATCCCAAATCTAAAATAACTTGAAGGGAGTGATGGGAATCAAGCTACGAGACCTCTGACCTGCAGCAAAGCTCGAGGATTAGAGGGGTTGCCACAACAAATCCTTATGTTCCAACCAACCCTTGCCAAGGCTGAGTACTTACTTGCTGAGTCACCTATAATGTTTTGCTGAATGATCGCCCTTTATTCTGTGTTATGCTGAGTTGATGACTACTCTAATGCCAAGCCGACCAATCACTCGACATCATCCTTGCCAAGAGGCCAAGAGATAGAGAATCTAGACTGACTAGGCCATTCCTACTCAGACAAGCCCACTCATTCGTAATTTTTGTTCACATCTCCTAACAACCTTGCCAATGCAGCATCGCCATATGTATAGTATCGTATGGAGAATCTGTAGCACCAATGATTAATTTCCTTATATATTCATTTTTACCTTCTTATATCATGTACATTGCTTCTTTAGGAAATGTCCTTAATGTCTTTTCTCTTTTAGGCAAGTTGCCTTAACTCACGGGTATAAATACTCTTGTACTTACAGCTGTAACAAATCAGATTATCTTCAATATACTTGAGTACTTTCTTCCTTGCATAAATACTGCTTGTTTACTTTTGGCATCACTCTTATCCTTTCCCTTAAGCAAGATTAGGTGATGAGTAATCTCATTGGACCAATTCATACATCATATTGAATTGTGTCATGAGTTTTTGGAAGTTCCTTTGATGTGTCATTTCCTTTGATGTGTCATATCCTTTGGAATTATTCGTGGGTTTTTGCTTATTGTTCCATTTATCTTTGTCACTCTTTTTGTACTTTTCCCCATTAACCCTTTTTCGAGCTTTCAGCAAGCTTGGACACATCTAGTGACCGGCCTTATTTGTTCTTGGACACGGTTCGCACTAGGACATGATGTGTTTTAGAGTATTCCTAAACTTTCTTAGACTTAATCTTATTAGATTAGCTTAAAAATGTCACCCTATAACTCCTTTGCAAGTATATATGTTGTTTAGATAAGAATCCTTAAGAAAAGTGTTCATTTGAGAGCTTAACCAAAAATTTGAAAATATGACCCTACTTTAAAATCCACTTATAAGAATATTTTAGAAAATATTAAAGTGTTTTGAAACTCCCTAAAGTAGTATAGCTAGCATACGAAGGCATTAGGAGGCCAAACGAAGCCAAAAACATGTTTTGGGCCAAAAATCTAACCAAGCAAGCCTCAAAAACGCCATGGACAAAATTGACCCCTACTAAAAAAATCCTTTAAAAATGTGTTTGAAGAATGTTTGAACCCAATTGAGCATGACGGGCTTAGGTCATAGGTCCTAAATGGCTAAAATAAGCAAAGAATTATAAAACAGGCCAAATCGATAAAACTTTGAACTTAAAGAGTTAAAGGAATATCATTTTTAGATTTCATGAATAAGATTTAAGGCTTAACTTAACAAATCAAAAAACTCAAAAGATCAATTACCAAGCCCTACTTAAAAGACCTTAACAATAAGGCCCATAGGCCTAAATAAGAAGCACTAATAAAGGGAGACTAAGTTGGATTAATAATTGAATGTGAGCCCATAAAGAATAATTACTAAATGTACTTCAAAGCCCAAATAAGAATTTAGAACCAACCAAGAATTGGAAAAAATGGAATATAAGACCAAGATTATACAAAAATGGAGCCCTTTAACCCAACAAACAAGAGGTTCATAACTTTCTAAACCAGTACAAAAAATTGTGGTTGGAATCTATCAATTTGGACCATACTACAACAATCCGCACTTGAAAACAATAGAAAACAAATATAAGAATGCAAAAATCAGATTTAAAATGAGAAAGTTATAATAAAAACAAGTTTTAGTCAAAATCGGAGATTATAGCAAGAATAGTTAGCTTAATTGAAAATTTTCCTTTTTCTTATTCATATTCCTTTGTGACTATTTGAAGCGATTCCAATATTGATCTAGACCTACTTGCCGACTACTTTGATACATAGATCGTCATGGCCAAGTAAGTATTCCTATGACTACCATGCTTGTATTTGATTATAAACTAATTGCACTTAAAGCTAAACAATAATTGATATGTTTGGTGACTTGAGAATTACATGTGTATGATATTCTGTAATTGTTGTGTTAAAGCACTCTAATATATATAGTAACAAAATGCTTATTATATAGCTACCTGTGGCATAACTTGCGATTGTCTGTAGATAATGGGTGGTCACAAAAATAAAATGAATATAATAATTTTTTACCATAACTAAATTAGATTATGCATGGCATAACTCGCATCATTATATGTTAGCCGTCACATTATGCATGTGGGATGGAGGGGTCTTGTAGGGATCGTGATGATGTTTACGTATATGAGTTATCACATGGTGTGCACGTTCCATATGGCCCTACCCTAACCTGGGGGCTTATTAGGCACTGGAGATGCCAATCAAATAGTAATGGGCCAAGTCATAAAGTTTACCACTTAGGGTTAAGTAGACTGCATGCATTACTCACATCCTTACTCTTGATATTGGAATTGAGAAATAACAATTGAATAATGTAATTAACTATGAGAATAGAAAGAATCGAGTAGATGTGAGACTAGTGTGTTTAGTTACCGAGAGTGCTTGGAACTCAAATTTGACGATTCAAGTAACTCCAACCCTAGCTTTGAAGGTGAAATCCTGAGTTATATGCAATTGCCGGTTAAGCTGTATATAATTGTTTGAGCGTATGATTGTTGCATTCATATGATTGCTTAATCTTTGCATGAAAGGTTTAGTAGGAGGAATTACTCACTAAGTATGTTGTGAGCTTACACCCCCTTAGTCTTTTGATGTAAGACTACATTTGACTTGTACCAGGACATGCTATGCTTGAGGTTAGTGTTGGGGGAGCTAGGATGTGCAAGTTAAGGAAGGGCGATTGAGAGAACTTTTTTAACTTTTTTTGTATATACCCTATGATCTATTTTATTTTGTAAGCAATGTCATACTTGTGATATTTCTTTTAGTGGAAAAATACTCGCACTTATAGTTAGGTTATATTAACGATTGGTTAATTATTTTGTGAAATTAATTTAGTAATTAATTTGAACTACTTAAGAATACATACCCAAGAAGCTACTTGGTATTTGGAAGATGCCTTGTATATTGTATCAAGGGCTTTAAATTAGTCGTAAGACAAATCTAAGGCACTTCAGGTGGTATACGACAGGCTACCATGATCAAGTTATCACTCAGGGCGTGATAGATATAAACTTTAGAGCAATAAAAATGCCTGATCAAGTTGTTAGGTTATGATCATACAATTGTCTACAAGGCAAGATTAGAGAATATTATTGCTAGTGTCTTATCTAGGTGACATGAGTCTACAATGAGTAGACTTTCCAAGATATAATTTTTCTTTTATTAATAGTTAAAGGAAGAATATCAGTCTTTGGAGAATTTTAAGCACATTATTGCTAAATTGTCATAAGGAAAGCATTTGAAATGGCCTTTAATCTGGAAGAATGATTTATTATACTTTAAGCATAGATTATTTTTAGTGCCTGATTCATCTTTTATTTCCACTTTGTTGACAAATTTTCATTTAGCCCCTACTATAGGCCATGTCAAATTCCTTAAGACATACAAGAGACTGGTAACTAATTTTTTTGGGAAGGTAAGTGAAAGCAAATACTAGATTATGTTAGCTCATGTACAATATGTCAATAGGTGAAATATTCCACATGAGTACCTTTGGGATTATTTTACATAATAATAGAAAAATTGTACTCATATTACAAATCAGTAGTTTTATAAGTAAAAAGAGTGTTGTAGATACCCCATATTTGCCCAAGAAAATACTTGAAGCAAAATAACAAAAAATAAAGCAAGAGATGATAATAGTAGGAAAAAAATAGAGAACAATAACAATAAGAAAAAAGAAAAGAGAAAATAGAAAGAAAAAAAATTGCTACATGGTAGATACGTGTTGCTACATGGCCAAGCAGCTGGCACTACGTGTTTGGATGTATGCATGCCAAGTGTGAATAAAGAAAATAAAATAAAAAAAAAGGTATTAGAGCCCTTGTATACCTTTTTTTCTAGAACGCGTGCATGCAAGCTCATGAAGCGCCCAACTCTTTCATTCCTTCCCCTTCTTCTCTTTGTTTAATCAGTTATTGAGTATAGAGGCTCACGAAAATAGAAGTTAAGAAGCCACTAGGATACTTTCCAAATATTACCCATTTTGATTCGATTTTTTGTATCCAAAAATTAGGGAAAAAAATATGAAATAGAAAGGACAACTAAAGCTCATTATTTTGGTTCAAAAATTTCAAAAAATAATAAAGGAAACATCCTCCAATAGAAAAAAATAAAATAAAAAGGGAAGTCTTTTAATAAACTAGTTTAGTACACCTTTAGAAAAATGGAAAATTAACTCTTAAAGCAAGCTTATCGTGAAATTAAAATTTAGAATTGTTGAAAGGACATAAAAGCGTGTTTTTAACCATTTATTTGATAAAGATTATACCTAAAGTGTACCAAAATCAGGCAAAAAATGGGAAAAAAAATAGAAAAAAATCTTCGTTGTACAAAAAGATTCAATCTTCTCACACAAAAGGAACATTTCTTAACCACGAAGCATGACTTCACACTATAAATACAACCCTCTGCTACTCATTCCAACACATAATTACTAAAATTATTAAGTAGATTAAGAGAATTCCTCACACTCTCAATCTAGGAGCTAGTTTAGGTTTTTGTTAGAGGATTTGAATTTCTTTGGAGAAATTTAAAAAGTTTTTGTCTTGTTGAATTAGGTGATTTGATGAACAAATTGTAACATATTTGTTGTAATGCATGTTTGAATGGTATGTGTTTTGACGCTTATGCGATATTGAACATATAAAAGCAAGTGTTTATTCATAAAGGTTGAATCTTGGATTAAATTTTTTAAATAAATGTGATTTGTACAATGTTTTGATCCAAAAGTCTTCTTGAGAAAATAACAAAGTTTTTTTTTATAAATAAATTGGGCAATTATATAATTGAAAAACATGTCATAATTTGTGACTAACTTAAATATAAGATTAGTGGCACAGTACACAAAATTGGCTGGAAATGTTTTGATAAATATTTGATATTATGTCAATTCTTATATGATCACTTGGATAATTTATATGTTTCATGATTAGGTAGTTATAATATAATTTAGTTATATATATTGTAACTTATGTGCACTTGGGTATTATGTGATAAGTCTCTTTTCAAAATAAAAAGGAGGCTTTCATAGAAAAACATTTTGTTACCTTAGAAAAATGTTTTCTTTTTGATAAATAAAAAATCTTATTGGTGTATTTTGAAAATTAGAGATTTCCCATGTTTTCCAAAGTTGGACATTCAAATTAATTAACATGTAAGTACTTAAAGTGAAATATTTTGTAAATGAAATTGATCAACCTCTTAAGTTTATGTAGAAAATCTTGAGAACTATGTAGGCTTGATTTTCATTAGCAGGTATATAGACACTTTGAGTAACCTTAAAAAAATTAAAAAATAATTTTCTTGTTGAAAGCCTTCTTTCTATTTTGAAAAGAATTAAGGGCCTTCTTACTTATTTATGAATCTTTTATGGCAACCCTATTAACCTTTAATAGGTTAGCCCTTGAATCCATTTTCTCTGATTCCTTCTTTTAAAAATTTTTTTAGAGAAAAACCTATGGATTGGTAGTCAAAATTAAAGCCTATCTACTCATAGGCTTTAATTTCACTCTTTTCCTGACTGGTCAGGTGGCAACTTTATTTTTTTTAAATTTTTTTTTTCTAATCATTCTTTTTCCTAATTTGGTTAAGAAACTTATATTAAGTAGATCAAACCTGATATAAGTTAGATTAGGAAAAAGGAAAACCAAATTTTTAGCTCGACAAATTGGCAATGCCATTGGGGACACCTTAGTAAGCTAGCCATAAAAGATCACAACATAACTATTTAGGCCTTTGATTTTCAATAATAATTGTAAATAATATTCTTATACATGGTTTTCTTTTTTTAAATAAATACTTGTACTAATAGAGGTGTTAGTGATGTAGGAAAAAAAAAAGAGAGAAAAAAAAGGGGAGATGACCCTTTTTGGGGGCTTTTAATTTTTTATCATGATGTATGTTTAGATACGGTTGAACCTGGACCATCTTAAGGCCCTAGGAAGGGAAGGCCATTGTGTAACTCTCTAGTGATGTGGTATAATCATCGTTCGAGACCGATTACAAAAGATGCTAGGCTAATACTCAAGATGGGGGGGGAGGTGGGTGGAATTGAGTATTAGTGCTAAAGTTATAATCTCTTTAAACTATTGGATGCAACAATTATGTGCAAAATAATTGATAGAACACTAACAATAAATGTGGAAATAATAAAAGTGATAGCATTGAAGAATATTAAGCTATGATATAATGTGGAGTTTAGATTGCCACTTACTCTTTATGGATACCTATGCCTTCAATTGAGGACTTTACATAATTTTATTAATCTTAATAGCACAATGCTTAATCAAGAGCTTACACCACTACTTAAACACACAACAATCACTTAATTAGACTTTGAACACAATCTCAATCTTTTCTAGTGTAGTGCTTTTGTATGGTGAAATTGCAAGTAATAGAATCTTAGCACTACACTCTTAATTTCTCTTTCAAATGGATAGCAAGACAAAGAACAATGACAAGAGTATAAAAATGTAACAGAATGTTGAGAATTTGCAATAAAATATTAGATATCCTCTTGTCTTTGACAGGTAGTTGGAGTATAAATAGGCTTCTTCAATTTTTTCCTGTTATGATGCGTTAAATGAGCTCCAATGACCACTTTCTAATGATGGTGTCTAGAGTCCATCTCATCTTGCGTTCGAACGCTAGCACTTTAGGTTTGTGGATCATTACTTAGCATCCAGATGTTGTGTCCCTATTCCAAATTTTGTTACAAACAAACAAAACATGTTGCACATACTTCATACGGCTAAGATGGTGAGTTTAATTATCATTAAGCAGGCAGTAAAATCAATAATACTCTTCACCTGTTCTCATGTTTCAAACACAAATTTAAACATGGTTTCTTACATAAATTCAATATCACAAATTAGATCCAATATATTTGAATACAGGAAGAGTTAATCAATATTTAGATATTTTGCAAGTTAAAGCTTAATTTTTAATTAACTCATTATTAATATATCACTGATCGATTAATATCCACTTCGGCTTTGTTCTCATCAAAATCAAACAATGAAACTTAGGTTTAACAATCTCTCTATTTTTTATGAGGACAAAACCTTACACTTTAAATGCTCCCCCTAAATCTAGTACTCCCCCTTAATTAAGTATTTGATTTTAAAAGGAATTTCAAATATGATATCAAAGAATCACTTGATATTGAGAGTACTATTTTGATAAGAGATGCACATCACATTTAAACTCATTTTCATTACTAAAATATTTTAAACAATACATTAAAAAAGCAAAGATAGCACATGACACTCTAAGCTCCACAATTCAATTATAAATAATACCTAGCAACTCCTTAGGCTCAACTCTAGTTCATATAGTTTAATCTCAACTCCAAGGCAAGAAGAACTCAACCCTAAACAACCCTTTAAGTGGAGCTCATCACATTTAATCATCAAAAGACATAGAAGCAACTTAGACATAGCATAACAATCATATAATAGTATGAAAGAGTCCATACATCCAAAGGCTACATGGCTAAATATCTAACCTAGTGCATAACAAAGACAACAAAGAAGAGATAACCAAGATAATTAGGAGAGGCTGAAGGCCAAGTCCAACATAAAGATAACATACCCCAAGTTTGATAAAAATAGCAAGATATAACAAAGAAATTACTAAGACTCTAGAGTATCATCATCATCAAGAGTCATAGAGGAAGACAAAGTGAAGGGTTTAGTAGGATCATAAGGATCCAGACGATAGTAGGGACTAGGATGGGAAGGGCTAAAATGGATAGGTTTTGAGGGCTAGGAATGAGGAATGAGCAAAGGAGGCTAATGAATGATGAGATGTTGATACAGACCATATATCCCCGCATGAATATGCAAGATCTTGCCTAAAATCTTGTTAAAAAGAGTAGAACTCCTTCCTAGTGATAGTGGGATATGGAGTTTGTCCAGAAGTAGTAAATGGATTCTTAGAAGGAGTTTGGCTAGATTCCTTACCTTGTTCTTGTTGCTCATATTCTTCCTTAGTATCTAAGGCACTATCATTTCTAGCTTAGACAAGAAGGTCGGACAGAGGAGGAAGAGACACTTTCCCTACATAATTTCCATTTGAGTCAAGTTTCCAAGGCCCTTTAGTGGTATTTATCACTCAATTCTTTGTTTGGAGTCGCAAATGCAATACCCTTTCTCTCTTAAAGAACAATGATCAATATCCCCATCTAAGAAAGTTGCGATTATGTCCATTTGTGATCTTTTTGAAGTTGCTCAACATAGCATCCCAAAAATCTATTATTTCATTTTGAGCCAATTTACCCATGATCCACAAATCTTCTTTTGTCACACTACTGTGTCTTCCGATACGGTATAAATAGACATGACAAAGATATAAATGAAGAATGCGCTACTTAAGAGATAAATGGATGGCCTTAAGAGCTTCTTGTTACGTAAAGTAGCATCATTCACTCCAGTAACCTTAAATATGATCTCATAATATTGAGTAGTAGTGTAATTAGTCAAAAATCGGTCTCCTCTAACTTTGACTTTGTAATTCCCATGTAAGATATTAGGATGGGGGTGAAGCGCAATGAGGGATGAGTTGATATCTTTTGCAAAATAAGATACATTTTTTTTTTAATTTTTAAAACAAATCCCCTTTTAGTAACTTAAATAGCATAAAAAGTAGTAGAAGATTGATAGTTTAACTTTAGGCACTAAATAATAAATCAAATAGTAAAATACAGAAATTAAATAGGATAGAGAGAAAGAAGATTAGGTGATTAATTTAAAGAGCTTTGGCCTTTTGCTTCTTACCCTCTTTCAACTCCGTTGCTAGGGACCCTCTCTTCCTTAATGGTGCCGTTCCACTAGTTTAAATCTTTTATTAATAAAAAAATGAAATTGAGGTTACAAGGATATCCAATTGCTTTTCTATTTTATCTCATTAACTCTCCCTAAGCTAAATATTGGCCTACAAGGAACTCCCTAACCTCACACTCACTCAATTATAATATTAATAATGTTTACAAGGAAATGAGATAATACAATCAAAGATCTCTTTACAATATTCACATAAAAGCAATAACAATGAAATGAAAAATCTGTTTTTGCTCAGTTTTTAACTAAGTTTCTAATAGTGCGCACGAGAGTTTTTGAAATTTAGTTTTGATCTTAAGTGTTTTGTTCTTTATCTTATGCAGCTTTGACTTTATATTGAAAATCCTTGTGTGTAATTGCAAGAAATGGCTAGTTACAGATTTTTCTCCAAAGAATCTTGATCTAAATGCAAATAACTTTGTTGTTTGAGAAATATCGCATGATAATAAGAACTTGAATGTTTGAAATTGAAATTCAAACTTTGTGATTTCCTGATATGTTGTGAATCGAGCTCAATCTCCTTTATGAATGTTATTGTTTGATCCAGGAACTCCTCAATGTTGTATAAAATTTAAAATTCGATTTTCTTGTGTTTTAGATAAACGCAAATAAGATATTTCTGAAATTAAATTTGATGGATCTTATGCAACACTTTTTCAAATATTTGAAACTTACTAACTTTTTTCCTTGCCATTTTAAAATATCTTATCTCTTCACTGAAATATCCTAATGAAATGGAGTTTGAAAAAAAATTTTAAGTCTCTACTATTTCTTTTGACCTTTTTCTTGGAGAGCTTGAACTACCCGTATGTTATAGTATGTGTGAACCTTCTCTGGATCCTTTTTGAGTAAGTGGGAATTCAAAAAAAAAAAAAAAAGCTTAAGGATCATACTTCAAGTATTGTGGATAAGCATGAAAATATTTGAATAAATTTGCTATGTGACCTTGTTCTTTTGAAAAACTTCATGAATTATATACTCCTAATCAAGGCAATATGTGTCTTATCTTCTTTCAAATATGGTTTGAATGTTTGAAACAAAACCTTCCTCAAAATTTGATTGAATATATCTCAATATTCAAGACTTATCCATAATAAAATATCTTGAGATTTTTTGATCTATTCTCATTAACCAAGCTGCAACTTTGTCTCGAAAAATTTGTACTTATCTTCAAATAATATTTGCACTGTACCTTATGAATTTCAAACATACGTGTTTGATATTCATTTGATCCTGACATAAAAAAAAAAAATGGTCCAATAAATCTAATCATGTTTGTCATTCTTAACTTTGACCAGCCTTGCTAATCCTTGCAAAAATAGTATAATAATATCTTTTCACAATATATTTACTCAAACTCAATCATACAGTTCTAAATTCTAATTTTTGCATTGCTTATATTAATCTAACTCCAAATCTCTAAGGGCTAAATCCAACTTTAGTGGAATGTAATTCAGCACATTACCCAAATATGCCTCATAAAGTGGAGTTAGGCCTTCTACAATATTTGTACAACTTAATTTGTTCAGATTATTCAAGCAATATTTCAAGAACAACTTTTGATCTTGAATCTGCACATTGTTAAAATAGTTCTTCTCTTTTGCTAATATACATTCTAACTTATATTCTAACATACAGTTTTTAACCTTATTTACCTTCTTAACTTATCTTTTCTCTAAGATATCCTGGACACTTATGATACTTAGTGGACGCATTCTAGCCTTTTTGTTATCCTCAAAATATATTAAGAGGGAACTCAATATTCTTCCCCTTTTTGATGATAACAAAATACAATTTAAAACAAAAAACATTTAACACAAATCATTGGTTATATCAAAGAGTTCATATCATATCAGTAGCTATAGAATTTCTAGATTGTAATGTTTGATTGTTTGATTTTAAACTTTCAAACTTTGTTGTTTTTATGTTTTAATACTCCTCCTTTTTGTTATCGTCTTGAAGATATAACTTCTCTCTCTAAATATAAAAATAGAAAATTACACGGATAGGATAAAATGAAAACAAGAAATGCATTGATTTAATATGCAAAAAGCATTGACCAAATTTTATACTTGACACTTGGACTAACATAAACTCACATCAAAACAATTGACATAACATCAAACCTAAGAAACCAAAATTGGACAAGCTAACTAACATGAAATCAGAAAAAGATAGACTTAACTTATCAAAGCAAGTCATTGACATGACTAGAACAGAAAACACAACTTGACTAGATCACTTCTTCTTCTTTTGTTTTGTTGTTTCATGAGATGTAGTCTCGGTTCTTTTGCACTTCATAGTAGGACTTCCTTCAGTTGCTATTGAAGTGAGAATAGGTTTAGTAAGATGATTTGTTTTAGGAATGAATTAAGGCATGGAAGATCTTGGTACATATGGTAACAATGCAAGAGAAGGACCTCAAGCTATTTCAGATATAGGCTTAAGAACAGTAGGGCGCTCATCTGGAATCGATTGGTCTATAGGTTTAGTATGAATTGGGTTAGATTTAATAGTTGGTTATGATTGAACAAGAGTTGGAGATAAGGGTTGTACATGTGTTGGTGACTTTTGAGGTGAGGGTTGAGTATTAGGAAGTGGATTTTTTTCCATGGGTTTAGAATTGGGCTTTTCTGGAGGCTTTTGTCCACTAAATCTTTCCTCTACAATCTTGGCAATAAGCTTCCCCAGATCTAACTTGTTCATACCTAGAGGTTTAGTAGATGTTTGGCCTTAGTTAACCTCTGCAGGTTCTAAGTCACTTTCTAACTTAGTTTCTAATCCTTATCTAGCATTTTTTTTTCTCCAATTTGGAGGTCTCCCCCTATCATTGGCATGTAATCGTTCTTTTGTTTCTTCTTAGGCTTCTCAAGTTTCTTACCCTTTCCTTTTGGATCCTCTTTTGCAGTTTCTGATTCACTTTCCGAGAGGTCAAAGTCATCAAATATATTTCCTTTAACTTCTTTCTCCCCTTCAATTCCATACATAGTAAAATCTATAGTCTTAGTTCTATAGTTAAGATGATTGTAGTGAGCCATATCTTCAGTAAACTAAAGCTTGTTTTTGACAGAGATTCCCATGTACTTAAAATCTAGCTCACCAATCTTCTTGCTTATAAGTGGCATTTTTGACACTTTTGGCATCTTTATGGCCTTACTATCCTAATTCCTTTTCATATGCCTCAAACTTTGTCTAGGAATGTCTAAATCTTTCTTCAATTTAATACTCAAAATGATTAAGGCATATTCGGCTGATACAGTTGTGGTACCGACCCTCTTGTGTAGTATACAACTTACTATCAACTTATGTAACAATCTTACAATAAGTTCAAAATCAAACACGAATACATTTCTCTCATTACTTACCTCGACCCCATCATTTAACAAAGAGAATGATTCCCTTTTTGACAATTTGACTAACTCTATATCATCTCTTACATCCTTTAAACCAAAACATTTAATAAGATATTTTCTTGTTATCCTACCCTTCTTACCCCTAATTTCTAATTTCACCACATTCTTTTCACTAAATTCCACATTTTTATAAAACTTTACTATGATTTCTCCATTTACAATCTCATCAATGTCCAACAACTTCTTACTTTCGAAAAATTTCACTTTCTTATCATAGTATAGATCATTCTTTGAAAAGTATGGAAAATTGAAATAATTCGATTAAATAAGTTTACCCTTGATTTTTTTGATAACTTTTTTATCTTCATCGAAATCCACTTATCTCTTTCTCTTTTAACGAAGAGAAGGTTTCTTTTTTTAGGTTTCTTAGAAGAAACCTTAAAATTGAACCTTCTTGTAGCCTTTGTTATCAACTTTCTCCTTTGAGAAGCTCTTCTCTTTTTCTCTTCTAAGGGGGTTTCTTCTTGTTCTTCCTTAGAAGCTTTAGTACTTGTGGCTATGCTCTCATAACTATCACTATTTTTGTGATAGATCGTCCATTGTAGACACCTTATTTTTGCTACTATTTTGTTTTAGGTTCTTTTTTATTTAGGGCCAAGTTTACAAAAAAAAAAAAGAAAAAAGAAGAAAAAAAAAAACAAGTGTCAAAAGTCTCCGAGTCAAGTTAGTTAGTAGTTTAGGGTCAAATTAGGCAATAGTGAAAAATATACATGAAATTTAATAAATTCAAAGTCTTCAAAAATTGGGCTTTGTTAAAGTAGCATAGTAAAATATATGAGCTCATAAAGTTGAATTTTGTCTAATTTAAAATTAATTTTTACTAGACTAAATAAAATAAGACTTGGGGCTTATTAAATTAAAAATGTATTGAAAATCTTTGGCATGTATATTTTTGGACTATATACAAATGTAGTTAGATCATTTTAAAATAAATTAGATTAAATTGGGATAAGGTTTGAAAATAACAATTAAAGTTGGGCCTACAGTTGATAGTTTAAATATATTTTAAGTGATTATCTTATTAAGAAAAGAGCAATAGCTTAGTTGGTTAATGGGTTCAAATCCTTTGCTACACATTGAGGGGTTCTAATACATGTCACATGCTTTGCACGTGATCACTCCCTAAGTGTTTTCTTCTTCCTCTTCTTCTTCTTCTTCTCTTTCTTTTGCTAGAAACCATAGGAAATAGGGAGAAAAGTATAGGATCCAATTTTAGTTATGGATTATAACAAATCTTAAGATATTATTCTAATAAAGATTTGTTAAAACCCACAAAACTAACTTGAACTTCATCTATATTTGATATAAATATTTAAAACTTTTAAAGGATAAATCTATAAGGGGGGCAGATTCTCAGTTTAGAATACATACATGTATAGTGCCCTTTCTTACTCTTCATCGTACAGCAACGTGCAATGCAGAACAAACACACATACCAGTCTATCTACTGTCATAACAAAAATAGCCATCACCATTCTCCTTTGATAGTCCCTCATGTACACAACCTATACCATGTACTACAGTAGCATGCGACAGCAATCCCTAACCTACCGTAAGACCAACCACTTATCCCCACAACAACAACAATCAAGCCCCTAACTTTGTGATCGCTGCAGTAACCTAACATTCATTGATCACATATGACCCTCCCCCCTTCCCCCCCCCGGTTTTACAGACCCAACACCATGATGCATCAACCCACTAAACACCCTTCCTCATCCTAGCCAACACCTACCTTAACATCAACCCTCTAGCCACTTATGACTAAGTCTATGAACTGACAGTAAACCCCCAAGCCTCACTCATAATAATAGACGTACCTACTGCAAAACAACCAACGTTAGCGATGCCTAATATAGTCACATGACCCCAATCCTCAACCTTGACCATATATCATTATGACTTGCTGAAACCCAAACCTAAACCCCTTCTTAGCCACTACTAAAATCACCAAAACCAACTCTTTACACTGAAACACCCTCATTAATCTAGGTTTTGACAATAAAAACCTCATAAATTTGATCTTTCCCACTCAAATTGCCATCTAGAAGTTGTTGTAGAAAGCCAAATCAGCCACTATTTACTTTCCTCGAGAGATTTGACTCGTATTTGCTTGGAGATCCACATATAGACCCAATTTGACTTGTAGTCCCCTTAATTTGGTCCAATCTACATGTTGATTATCTTAGTATAGGTATTTAGTCTTAGATTATTAGTTCTAATGTGTTTCTTTTTTATTATTATCATTATCATTAATAGTAATAGTATTATTGTTTTTTTTTTTTGTTTGGTCTCTAAGTATTTGCACATTAAGGGTGTAACATTAGTGTCCATTGGTTAGAGTAGAATTGCATAATTGGTGCACTTGGCATTTATACTAACTCGACTTTTGTAGGTTCTTTATCAAGTCAGTGTTGATCATAAAAACTACATCTTTCATTAAAAATTATATTCTCTTGCATATCTTAATTAAAACTTGCATATTTTATATCTTTTATCAACATGGCATGACTTTATTTGAATTTACATTTTTTATAAATTAGGCATTTTATGGAGTTTTCTAACAAAAAATTTCTATCACTTAGTTTTTCATAAAAAAAAAATATTTAATTAGCATATATTCCATAGTTTAAGCATATATTTCATAGTTTAGACATTATTTCATAGTTTAGGTATCTTTTCCATAATTTAGATTTCTTTTATATGGTTTAGACATCTTCTTTATGGTTAGGTATCTTTTTTATGGTTTAGGCATTTCAGGCATGTCTTCTGCATTAATTGCATATTTCATGGAAAAATTGCATATAGGTACTTTAGGGTTTTTTTAGAAAATTTTTATCATGTAGAAAAGGTTTTTATCTAAATAGAAATCTGAATTTGGTTTTTCATTTAAGTTGGGGTTTTTCAAAATTGGATAATAAAAATTAGGGTTTCTTTTTTAGGAATATTCTTAATAAAAATAAAATGATTAAAAAAACGTAAACCTTACTCATTTTCATGAATAAATTTGTCGATTCACTAAATCTTTTCTAAGAGAATTAGAATTATAATCAATTTAATTATAATTAGTAGGTATGTAGGCACTTTCAGGACAATTATAAAATTTATAAAATATTTTGTTTGATTAGAAAATTCGTAATTAAAAAAATAATAAAAATCATTTGTCATGTCATTTGCATATTTTTGCATGTTTTCACAATTTTAGGAAAATTATAAAAATAAAGGCTTGTTAATTCTTTTTCTCAATTTTTACATGGAGACTGTGTTTTAATAAGTTAGCCTTTGGATCCAATTCTTTGATTTAAGGTTTTCTAAAAATTACTTTTTTTTTAAAGAAAATTAGTAGGCTAATGACTTGATTAGGGTTTCTTCTACCCAAGAAATCTTAATCCATTTTTTACCAATTTTTATTGGTTGCTAACTCCAATTATTTTTTAAAAATATTTTTTTAAAACATTTTTTATAGAAAAATATTATTCCTTAATTTAATTTTAAGTAATTTACATTAAGTGGGCTTTTCTTAATATAGGTTAGATTAAAAAAAAAAAACTGAAATAGGGCTCGACATCCATATCTTGATCTATGACAAGGTCTTGACTAGGACTTGGATTAGGGTTTGGATTAGAGTTCAAGGTAGAATCGGTCTGGTCATTGTATAGCATTTCAATGGGTTAAAAGGTTCATCATGAGGTCCATGATGAATTTATAGAGTTTTGTTTTGCATTTCGTTTGTTTAATTTGAAGTCTGGTTGACCAAAAATCCAATTCAACATTCTAAGACTAAGCATATAGAAATTAGACATCACTTTATTCGTGATCATGTGCAAAACAATAATATTTGCTTAGAATTTGTTGATATTAGCAATCAAATAGCCGATATCTTTACAAAACCCTTGAGTGAGGAAAGATTTTGCACTCTAAGAAGAGAATTAGGAATGATCTTATAAGATGAGTGCTAGATACATAAGAACCAACATGGTTTTCTTAAATAAAATTAACTTACTAAGTAAGTTGATCAAAAAATATCACCCTATTAGATACAAGAAACATGATCGTATGGATTTTATGCATTAAATATTACTTTTAACATATCTTGGGAACAATTGAGAAAGGATCTTCACTTACTCTCTAGCTACTTACATGATTAAGGCACTTAAGTAGTCATTTCACAATTTATAGAGCCTTAAAGCTGTATTTTGTGCCTACCATGCTCAAACATGCATTTGAAATTTGCTTGACTTGTTGGTGTGCAAAAACTCAATGTTTATGCACCTATTTTGTTCATGCATACACACTTTCGCCTTATCATGAATTACTTGGCTCTATGGACTTGATTTAGATGAATCTTGGCTCTCTTGTTAAAAATTGAGTTTTTCAAGCCTTAACGGACTTAAATAAACTTATTTAAAGTGTTAGAATGCTGCTTGAATCTCTACAAATCAATTTGGATTGGCAAACCTGCTCAATCAAAAGACCCTACTGTTTTTCTACAATTCTGCAGACACTCGGCATGCTGGTTAAACAAATCACCGGCTTGCTAGTATACCTATGTATTTATCAACTTGTTTTTGCTTCTGTTTGCTTAACCGGCAAGCCAGTTCACCTAAGTACCAGAAAGCCGGTATATTGCTCTAGTTTTTCATTTATATTCGGTTCTATTCCTGGAACCAGCAAGTCGGTCCATCTCACCATTAGCATGTCGATATACTCCACTCCTAAAGCAATCTATTTTGCTTTTGTTCTCTTAACCGACATGCCGGCTCATCTAAATACCGGCAAGCCAGTTCATCTGTTTTCAGGCGTGATTTAAAATCGCGCTGCACCATCTCTCCCCCATCCTTCTTCCAAAACCCCTTTTTCTCTTTCTCAAACCCTAACCCCTTTCTCTCTCTTCGATCCACCTCTTTTCTTCCATCAAAATCCAAAATTTCTTCTCTTAATCAACTCTCCACTCTCTTCTCTTTCTCTTTCTCTTCACCTTTCATCAAACTTCTTCTTCTCTTCACTTTCTCTCTCTACCCATACCTATCAACCATCACACCACCACTCACTGTCTACACACTTCCACAGTCACACCAGCTTCCCTTACACTCACTCTATCATCTTATCCCCTTTCCCCCTCCTTCCTCATCCTCTTCCCTACAATCACCTATCTCTATTCACCTCTATAGCAACCATGGCACCGTATGTTGCTCGTGGCTAAGCACCTTCGGCCTATAATAACCACCTCTTTCCTTTTTGACATCACTCTTAATGCTTTGAGAAATTTGTCAATTTAGAGGTCGATACTGGCATTGTTTATCCACCGGAGGTGCTCGAGCAATTTCGCATTGCCGCCTTTCCTAGGGCCATCACCAATCATGTCTTCGATATCCTTCAGCTTCCTTATGAGGTACACGATGATGCCATTAAGTATTTTTTCTGTAATAAGTCAAACTCTTTACATGATTAGGGTAGACCAAAACTGAAAATGAATCCGAGTGATGAACTGCATCGTAGTGTCCTCTATACTTATGTTTATGGTACTTTAATTACTATCATGCCTAAGGATATTTGTAGTCTTATTGGTGCTGCTATTGGTGGAATGGAAGTGAATGTAAATTACTATGGTGCAAAATTCTATGAGAGAGTTTTTAGATTTAAAGGCATTGAAGCTGATTGGGGAAAAACAAAAAATTTGGCTACCATCCGCCTCGACCTTAGGACAAAGATCCTCTACTATATTATCATTCACAGCTACTGTCTTCGTCGAGGCCAGTAATCCAATGTCACCCTCCAGTAATCCAATGTCACCCTCCAGGACTTATGGATTTTGTATTATTTGATAATGAATAAGCAAATTGATTTCTTCAGTATTGTGGTCCAATGCTTGAAACATGTAATCCACAACCCATCTTAAGCTTTTCTTTACTTTGGGCATTTGGTTACATAGTTGCTTATAAGAAAAGGAGTTCAGTTTCCTTCCCCCCTACAGGTAGCTCGAGTCAAGCACCTAGAATTAATTAATGTTTGTCGAGGGATTTAGAAGAAATCTGACAACAATAGGGTTAGGTGGAAAGACCTTCCTCCTCTTGATCTTACCTCTATACATGGACTACAAGAGCCTATTACTTCTTCTGATGTGCTAGGCAGTCCTAATGCTCATGCTCATTCGGCTGCCACTCCTAGCTATGCTAGTACTTCTCCACCTGTGGGCTCTTCTCATCCACCTCCACCAGATTTTGGGTTTTCGTCCTTTGATCCAGCTACTCCTCTCGCCTCTCAACATCCTTTCTATCAATACTCTAAAATGCACTACAATAAGCTTCGAGAGGACATTCATGATCACTTACACAGCGGGTTTTAAGGACTCTATCATCATTTCTAGTTGGACTACCATTGTCCTTCTTACCCTTTTTCTCCTCCAGCTCAAGACGATGATCCTCCTACCGCTTAGTCATGCACCTTAGCTTTTTATCCTTGCTTTGCTCTTTTTGTTTAAAGAACTTAATATTTAGCCACTCTTTCATTTCGTTGTTGTTTTGTAAACTTTGATCCTTGATGGGCATGCTCTTTATATTGGCTGTTTATGACTACATTTGTCAATTCTGTTTGCTAATCTTTTGCCCTCAAATTAACCTTGCTATGCTAGCTGTTTTAAATTATTTTTTGCGCTCTCTCTTTCCTTGATTTTGATCTTACAAGTGGCATATTCTCCGGTATAAGTCGAAGCTTTACCAAACTTTCGACTTGAATCTTCTTCCCTCTTTACCGCCTGGATCCTACTCTTTTTTTTATAAGGCCAAAGGGGGAGAAATATTTAAGCTGTTAGAGCGTCAAAACGTATATTACATCAAATTGTTAATAGTTACTCAAAGATGATATTAATCTTATAACTTTAGCATATCTTGATTCTTTGAAAGTTTAATATATTCTTTATGTAAAATTATTAAGAAGTGAGACTTAGTTCCTTAGCACATCAATATACTCTCATTTTGCAAGCACTCACTTAATCTTATTCAATTGTCAAATATCTTGAAATCGAGTATTAAATTGAGCGGAGTATTAGATTGAGGGAGGAGCATTTAAAGTATAAGAGTTTTGTCCTCATAAAAAAGGGGGAGATTGTTGAACTTAGGGTTCATTATTTGATTTTGATGAGAACAAAACAAAAAGTATATAATTAAACTTATTATTTTTTAAGAGAACAAAACAAGTGGATGATTAAACTTAGTATTATTTAATTATTTTTAAGATAATTAAATAAGTTCAATTAGCTTGCTTAATGATTAAATATATCAATTATTTCTACAAAAAATTTAATCTTTTGAATTGGTGATCAAATGATCTTGAAGTTATATTGTAAAGAGTATTCGTTTGTTGTGTGTTAAAAGAATTTAAAGTGATATTTGGCCTATCAGGTTGACGATTGAAGGAAGAACCAGGCTGACAATATAAAGCCCTACAAAACACAAAGAAAATCTCACTGACCTGGAAGAATTGGCTTCCCAATTCACTTGCCGGTAGAGTAATTTTTACCGGCTTGTTGATAGTTCAAAGTACCGACTCAGTTTTAAGTAGTTGTTAGAGCATTTAATGCGCGGCAACAGAAAGAATTTAAGGAGTTGTTAGAAAAGCTAAACTACCTAACCAAAGGCTTTTAAGATCTAATATTCTATTGTAACTTAAAGACATTCTCTTATATTCTTAAGATTATTTGCACTTCTCCTTAGTCTCTTATACACTTATTTGCTATCAAACAAAAGAGACATAATTGTGTGTTTGAAAGTTCTCACATTTGTAATCTTGAGCGAAGAAAGTGATTTTCTTAAGTTAGTTGTTGTAAAATAGATTGTATAAGCTTATGTAGCTTTTAGAGCAATTAGATTGTGAAATCAATAAAGTGAAAGTGAAGTCCTCGGTTGGAGGGATTATGTATCCGTAGAGACTCAAGGGCGGTCCGAACTCCATATTAAATCCGAGCTTGATCTTCTTTATCTTTATCTCTTTAATTTTCGCATTTATTATTGTTCTATTGTTACTTTGATTACTCTTATTATTGCATTTAGTCATTTATATCCAAAAAGAATTGAAATTTATCCTTAAACTCAATTCACCTCCCTCCCCACCCCTTCCCTTCCCTCTTGAGTTTAGCTTAGTGTTCTTCATCACCTTCTCCCACCATTACCTAAACCAACCACCGATCCTTACCAACACTAACTCCACCCTACATAGATCCCTCTATTCCACTTCCTCTCCTATATCGTAATCTACCATTATCACTTCTCATCAAATACCTTCCTCCCCATCTCCACCAACCTCCCTCTCCATCATAACCCCCCATTGCCTCATCTTCTCACTCAATGATCATCTAATCCAAATTTGGCATTAATAAAACCTAAACAAATTCTTAACCCCAATAGACACCTCTCTCCCTTTGAACCTAAACACTATACAGAAGCTTACCCACACCTTACATTATTTGTTGCAATGAAGGAAGAATTTGACTCTTCACAATGAAACTTGGGTCCCAATAGCCTCACATCCCTCTCAAAATGTTGTCGAAAGCACATGTTAATTTCATGTTAAATACAATGCTAATGGTATGGTTGACTAATTGCAAAGCCTACCTAACTACCTAGGAATTCTCCCAAAGAGGGGTCTCAACTACACAGAAACATTTTGTCTTATTGTCAAACACATCATCATTTGTTTCGTTCTCTCCCACACCATCTCCTCCAATCGTGTCATTTCTTGACTTGATGTCAAAATTTCCTTTCGACATGGTCATCTTAGTGAGATCATTTTCATGAAGTAACCTTATAGGTTTATTCATCCATGTTACCTTACTCATGCATGTAAACTTAAAAAATCACTCTATGAACTTAAACAAGCACCTTATTCTTGGTTCTCTAACTTTAACAGTTTCCTTCTACAAATTAAGTTTACCTAAAGTGTTGACAATTCCATGTTTGTCTACTTGCATAGTCTTGATACCCTTATCCTCCTACTTTATATTGATGACATCATATTTACTGGCAACAACTCTCGTCTTCTATCTCACTTCATCTCTACTCTATCCAAACAGTTAGCCATGAAAGATCTTAATGACCTTCATTTCTTCCTTTAAGTTGATAATGCGTATGTATTTGTTTCTAAGTTGATAATGTGATTTGATTTACTACTTTGGCTTGTATTGTATGAAATAATTAATCATCCTAAATTGAACCCAATAAAATATATGACTTGTAAACATGAATCGAACCTGCATAACAACTCATTAGGAAAAAACTCGGATTTTTTTGCCAAATACTGATCCCTTTAAAAGGGATAGCGTCGGATAACATAATTAGTCATTTCTTTATCCTTAGTTGAACTAAGTGACAGGTGAGGAGGTCACGGCAAGGGTAAAATCAATGATTCAAAGGTAATCGTAGGAGGAGTGGTGTTTCCATTTCACAAGCTTGAATTTGGTTGTAAGTTGGTGCATTAATGGAAACTTCTCAACTTAGACTAAAGCAGGTGCAATTTCTCTAATCTCATGATAGGTTGAACAATGTCATGCGATGGTGTTTTCTTGTAAATGCATAGCATCTAACTAATTGGTTGATAATCATGTTTATGTTTGATGTATGGTTTTAAGTCTCTATCCCAATTTACTGAGCTATGGTTGCTCACATCCTTATAGACGTTGTTGCAAGTGCTAATGAAAAAGCGACCTATAATTACCTTAAGTTAGCAACTGTTGAATCTTGGGAGAGTAAGGATATAAATTGAATACCGAATACACTCTCAAGTTTAGATTTATATTTTAAGTTTTTAGTATTAATTTACAAATTACTGAAGCAAATTATGTTAGGCTGTTAAATCTTGTAACTATACTCTGATTATTTTAATGTAAGTATATATTTTTCTTAAGTTCATAAATAAATAACATATTTAATTTATGAACTATTTACTTTAAAGCGGATCAGTTGTGGATGCTTTGTGTAGATCAGGTATAGGATAGTGGTTGTAAGGCTAGTTTTTATCCTAGAATAGTTTGTAAGGCGAGATTATTACGACTTTGTTACTTTGAGGCATGACAGCATGTATTAGCCTAAGGTTTATTTATAGTTACTGCTTACAAGGAACATGCAATGAGAGGCTTACAAGGAACATGCAATGAGAGGCTGACAAGGTGGCTTTGGGTGTTTGTCAATGATGAATACACTAGTAGCCACATCTGAAGCCTGGGGCTCTAACATTCTTAGAAGATGTTGGGTATGCTAGCCATAGCACGAATGCTAAGCAACAATCAATAAGGAGAGGAGAAGAGTAGGCGTAAAGGATAAACAACCCTGAGAGAAGGAAAGGAAGCTCTAACTAGCCCATAAGCTACAAGCTAACCTTCTAAGGGACACTTGTAGAGGAGGGGGGCATCTTTGAGTGGCAAGAGTGTACCTGAAAGTTGAAAGTGCTCATGTGGCTCAAGTATGCCTGAACAGATGGTCAAGTCCTCAGTAACTTAGTGTTCGTAGAACATGCCTACAAGGTGCTTGATCATAGGCTAAGTACTCGAGGACTACGAAGCACTCGAGTGAGGTAAGGTATCTGACTGCCTAATTGTTAACAAGTCTCGATAGGCCTTTGCTCGAATTGAGCCTCAAACCTACCTAAAATGGCATGTCAACACAATAAAACTATTACTAAATAAAAGAAACTGTAATCTAGCAATGTCTTCTAAATGCATAAAATTGAAAATCATAAATATGCAATTTCATATCCTAAAGATATTTTGGCAGTATTTTGCATGTTACTATTGCTTATTTGTTTAAACTTTCTTCATCGTATATGGTTGCATTCAATTCCAGGAAGCTATGATAAATTATTTGGAGGTAGTAAAGGAACATAACTTAACCCTTATTTAACTTACATTGGTGTTTGTGTGGGATCATCCCTTCATGACAAGTTCGATTATTGGGGCAACTTCCTTTCAGCAATTGAAAGAAGATATTGATGCTTTCTTGACGGTCGAACGGCCACTACCTTCAGAAGTGATGGAGGATATTGAAAATTTTTACAGGAGATACAATGATATAGCTATCCTATAAGTGTGTGATTTCGCCCCCTACCCCCACCCCCCATTTTTTCACAAGGTTGTAATCTTGTGGTTACATATAATGCTGAAGATCGGTGTCTATCATACACACCTATAGCTTACAATGCAGTGCAAGCTTGAAAGCAATTGTATGTGCAATATATCCCTCATAATTACCACGCTATGTTTACCTTTTTTGGCTTTTTAAGGTGATTGAAAAATTATGAATGCATCTATCCTAAGGGTAAGCAAGTACTCTAGCTTGGGTAGAAAAACATAATATCGTATGTCTATGTGTAAATTTCAAAAATTTAGAAACAGTACTTAGTGTCAGATGGAAACAATCATTGAAACTATACCAATCTACACGTTACACCAAAGAGCTTATTAATGTTTTACTTTTCTTCTAATTCAAGCGTTCATGCAAAAAGAAAAAAAGATCATGATATTCATTTTTAAGTCAATATTGCTTTTGAAAATTAATCATAATTGCACATATAATATCTATATATATTAAGCTAATAAATTGTATAAGACTCCACACTCCTTTTGAAATTGCTAAGTAGTCCTTCATGTAAGATTTATTTATCTTTTTCATTTAACTACTTCCATGTAATTCTGGAATCATTTAAGGATAATTGTTGTAATTTAATTTTTTCTCCTAATCTCATCAACCAAAACATATAGTTTTTAGTATCTTCATTTTATCTTTTATCTTTACTCTTCATTTTCCTTACTCTCTCATTCTCCTCTTGCTCTCACAAGTTCACTTTCTATTTTTATTTCATGTTATCAACTTTTTTCCTCTCATTTCTTCACCTCAATAAATTCATATCATGCTTCTCTTGGTCAATGAATGATTCTTAATTCATTATGAATGTGATTAATGATTCATACTTTTATAGTTTTTATTTTATATTTGTTTAATTAAACTAATATTGATTTTCAAATGGAGGAGAAATCATTAAGCCTACATTAAGCCCTAATGATTCATAATGTTTTATCTCCTTTTCCTAATATTCTTTTAATTTTAGTATAGATCTTGATTTCTGCTTTAACACATTCTTCAAGGATTAGAAAGTCAGATATGGTAATCAAATTTTAAAGATTAGATATTCTGTTTAAATTATTGATTTGTATATAAAATTAGGCTATCTATTAACATTTTAGATTTTGAATATCTCAAGAAAAAGAAACGGGCAATTTTTGTTTTATTTTGAGTAACTCTACTATAAATTATTATACTAATATATGCAAAACCTTCAAATATAGTGGTGACAACGCAAAGAGGATTTTGTGTATATATCGAAAAGATAAGGAGGAAAAAAATAATGCATGCAAGTATTTGAGAAATTAAGGTTTTATATTTCAATAATCCTGTCATTTTAGCTAATTCCAAACTCTATCATGTATGGTTTTGAGTTTTACATTTGTCTTCTTTTTTAAAAAAAAAAAATCAACTTTTAAGGTTTAATCTTAAAGAACCATTTTTTGCGTACACCCATAGCATTCAACATGTCATAGTTACTCTTGTTGAACAATGAATCACTTTATCAATTTATGCTCTCCTACATTTGTACTGTAATCTATAATTATATTATTTAAGTAGATAGATCCACTTTTGAAAACTAGACTTTTTTTGAAAATAAGTTTTTCTCATAAAATTCTTTGAAGTGCCTTTAAATCAAAGCCATTGTTTGTGTAGTAATTAAGGTAGCTTTTTTTGTACTTTTATGGAATGCCTTATAACATTTTAAATTTATTAGCCATCCAATAATAGGATATTTAAAGTGAGTAGATAAACTTATGAAAAAATAACTTTATGGCCCTTCTTTGTTTGTGTTTATTAGAGCAACATTAATTGACAAATGTTTACACTTATAGCTTAATTGTACATTAGTGTTCCTCTTAATTTTGTTTGTTTATGTTTATAAAATCAAGGATCTATAAGAACACAATCAAGACAATAAACGAAATGAAAGATGGTGGCAAGACTAAGAGCTACAGAAGATGGGATGAAATTGAAAATGAAATCAAATAATCCAATTAAGAAATAAGAAGCCAAAATTTCTTATTGATAAGGACAACTTTAATAGAATATCTTGGAAGAGGAAGTTAGGATTTAGATGGAGTGACTAAGAGAATGAAAGTTCCATTCAGAGTGATTGGAGTTTTATTTTAACTTGAAGTGAGTTTAGTTATTGAGTTAACGTAAGTTTAAAAGAAAATGAAACATGGTTACTTACACTTCTGGTAGAGTGTTTATAAAGTGGCATTTGTTTTAGAGTGAGAAATGTAATTTTCTATATTATTTCTTTTAGAGAGAAATTGTGATTAAAGTGAGAATTCTAACTTTCTATAGTGTACTTGGGTTCCATTTGTAGAATACACTTAGATATCTATATTATTATCTATATCTAATTCTATACTATATCCATATTTTCTACAATATTAATGGAGTCATGTATAACTTACAAGGAAAGTATAGCATAAATAAGAACATCATTAACAAATCTAAAGGTTCTCATTAAATAGTCTATTTTAAGTTTCTTTACGTTATGTACAATTTACATCAACAATTGCAAAACTTCTTTATTATTATATATTAATGTTTCTTTATTATATATTAATATGTCTTTACTATAGTTTGGTGGTATAAATTAATACACATTAATGAGAATTTGTTATAATTTGACTGTATAAAATTATTACTATATTGTAGTATGTATGACTACACTTGATCATATAGGGATATAGCTATTATGTATTGTGTATTTATTAGAATTGATTGTATAGTAGTAATAATAGTTACTTTCTACCATTATACATTAATATAGTTTGAATATATAGGGTTATGATTTGTAGTCTATAACACACTTTTTTGGTAATTGTTTTAGCAAAGGAAATCTTTTATTGTTCCCATTGAGGAACTTAAAATTATGGCTATACAAACCTACAACAAATAGAGATGATTTTTTAGTAGAAAATAATAAATAATTCTCAATAATATACTTATAAATTCAGCATACCGTTTAAATATATTAAAAAACTTTTAATAATTTTATGTAGTTCTTTTTTGCACTTCCATATAGGCCATTTTGATACATTCATTAATGCAAATGCTTTCAAATTTTTCTTTTTTTCCTTGTAAGAGATTGCGATAAATAATGGAATCTTTGGATAATCTTTAATACTAACTTTCTTAAGTTTTTTTAATGCAATTTTCAACTAAATTTGCAGTAAAGAACCTATGCATTTGATATTTTCAATTTGCTTATGCATCATAGGTACGCCTTTTGCTCGTAACAAATTTGAGGGAAAAACTGAAAACAAATAACAACAAAACTTAACAATAAAAAAAAAATAGCAGAAGACGTTAAAGTTGGAAATGTAATATAGTTTCATGTATCTTACTAAGCAACGCCTTGAAATAATGGATAATAAGATAAAATATTTTAGTTGGATTCTCATTATGTTGAATGTATTGGTGATATTTTATGACTCTAAGTCATGAGGGAAAGGAAAAAAATATTATTAATTTTAAAAACAATCTCTAAACTAGGATTAATCTCAAGATTACCACATTTGAAATAAGGTTTTCAAAACCCAATTCCAGCAGATATAGTGTCGATTGTAGTATTGTCTTTTTAAAATTAATCATTGAAGGACCATTTTCATTAAATATAAAGAAATCAGTTTTCCTACAACCAAAATCCCAAGACCTGTTTCGTCTAGATTTATTTTGTGCAATTGTTTCAGTATAAGGTTGTAAAGCTATTTTATTCTCTGTTTAGGACAACACGCATTGAAGGATTTGTGAGGTACAAACCAATGTACAAGTAGGTGGGCTTTGGAAAGAAGCAGTATAACTCAACATAGGTGAGTGCGTTAAAAAGTTTTTCCCTCTGCTTGAAATCGGGTTTTGAAAAACCAATTTTTTTATTTTTCATGAAAACGATTTTTTAACAACCAATTTCAAGTAGACTATAAAATTAGGTTTTGAAAACTCAATTTCAAGTGTAGTAATATTGGGATTATTTTCAGATGAGCACTATTGTAAGGATTATTTTCAAAACTTATAATATTTATTTCCTTTTCCCCTGAGCCATGTGCCGGATATCTTATGTATATGGTGAAAAAACGATAAATTTTGGAATCTAGCCTAAAAGGTGTAAAACTATTGAGTTATGGGTCGGATCATATCCTAAAACTGACTAGGAATTAGCCTGCTGCATGGGGAACCGAAATCGTCACGGCTGATTGGTTTATAATCTAGGTAAGGACTTCTCGAGTTCTCAATTCCTTGGTGGATTAATAGACCGGAACACATGGAGTGTTAGGTCCTAGTCAGTTCCAATGACACTCTTTTAGAGAAAAAAAAAAAAAGAAAAAGAAAAATACCACCAAGAACTTTCACATCAATTTCTGCTATTTCACATGGCAGTCTCCATAAAAGACGTTCACACAGGCACTCACACTTTCACACATAAACAAACGTACCCATAAGCACAAATGCTCGACCCTCACAAACACAAGCACATTTACACTTCACATCCTATAAATTCACACAACACACATATATTTTCATTTTACACGAATATATAAATGCACGTAACACGTGCATAAGGGTAGTGCTACATAGCCGCCCTTGAACTTAGGCTAGTCACAATTTCTCCCATGTTAATATTTTTTTTATATTATTAAATCCTTGAGCTCTTCTATAACTACGTAATGCAATAAATATTGGTCTGTTTTTTATGTGTATTACCCGTATCTTCACTTCATTTGAAATTCTTAATAAATGAAGTAAGTGGTTGAAATGGAGTGAACATAGAGTTGACGAACAAGAGAGCGATGGAGGCGAGCAACACTGTAATGTTCCATTTATTTTAATTTAGGTAGAATATGATGTTTCTAAACTTTATAAATTTACACGTGCACAATCTCACTTTAAACAAACACATACACTAAGGGCTGTGTACAGCCCTCTCAAGCTTAGCTAGTTTCTTGATATCTCATCCATTCCGCATCATAATGTCTCCTATGTTAATATTCCACATATTATTAAAATTTTGAACTCCTCTACAGTCATGTATTGTAATAAACATTAGTTTGTTTTATTGTGGTATTATTTATATCATCATTTCATTTGAAATTCTTGATAAATGAAGTAATATCATGTTTGGTATGTGGGAATGGAACTGAAATGAAATTATGATTTAGATTCCATTCCCTTGTCTATGTTTGGAGTAAGTTTTGAAGATGGTATTGAAATTCATTGGAATTGACGATTCCAACTAAATGAGAAATTGATTCTATCTTTAAAAGGGCGAAGTTGTAATTCTATTCTACCTTCATTAATTATCTATTAAAAATTACTTATTTAATCTTTAACTTAGTTATAATAGTAATTAAGGACATTTTTTTCTTTTTACAAATACTACTATGTTCATATTTAATTTCATTTTAAATATGATATAAGTAAAAATGATATTATGATAGAATCAATGATTCCATCAGTGTTTTCATATATAGGAATGGATTTATCATTTTAGTTCTAGTTCTAGTTCTATTCCATTTTGTTCCAATCCATTCCAATACCATTCTTACACACCAAATTTAGCATAAGTGATTGGAATGGAGGGAATATGGAGTTTAGGAACTAGATAGATATGAAGATAGGTAATCTTGCATGTTTCATTTATTTGAGCTTTAGTGGAATGTGAAAATTTTAAACTTAAAAATGTATGAAAATTTTTTTAATAAGAATATACATCTTAATCATTTCTTTCAATGACATTGAGATGAGCCACTAGTATCAATTATATATGAGTTTTAGCTATGGATAACTTTAGCTTGCAATAAACATTCTTTTATCCAATGAAACTTTAGTACTATGACTTGCTTAAACATTAAGATTACTTACCAAAAACTTAAATTATGTTAAAATTCAAGCAAGTAGCTGGATTATAATTGATTGGGTAGAAGAAAGTTTACTACAAATGGAGGTTGTTGAGAAGACTCACATAACCAATACAAATGGCTCTCAAATTGATACAAGAAGGATTACATATTTTTTTAAGGAAAATCTCCATTCTTTTCTCTAGAATTAGAAATACTTTATAACATTGGTATTGAAATTAACAAATGATTAAAGGACTCATCGTCTCTATCTCCCTTTAATTTTTTAACTTTCTATTCCTCTTCATTTTAATCATTTGCTTCAACTTGTCATGATCTCAAAGGAGGAAGATAGCATAGTTAATGTAATATAATATGTAAGAGTAGCACCACAAAAATAGAGATTAGTGGTGATTACAGCATTAGTTATAGAAGGAATAGTAATACGTTTTAATATGCAAAAAATGGTTAGTAATGATGCTATTATGTATCTTTTAATGACTTTGTCTTATGTCTGTATTATTTTATCATGTAATTGAAACTATAATATATTGTCGCAAAAGGAATTATATTCCCATCTATATGTAATATTCAACCAATGATATAAATTATAAAAAAAAATTCTTTACTCTTCAATAAGATAATCCAAAATAATTGCATTTTTTTATATTTTATATAATAAATATACATTATAGGCAACTAATGTTTGCAAACACATAGTGGTCGTTCTAATAGAATTATTAATCCATTGGAGATAAAATGTGACAAGTAATTAGGGATACAACATAATTTTGATTGTTGATATTAAAAAGTAAGGAAAAAAAGGAAGGGAGTAGGCAAAGTAGGTCAACGGATCATAAATTGTGACATATGGGTCCCATGAACCTCCTTAAAACTTTTTGAGAGAAGGGGTAGGTTGGGGGTGGTTCTAATTCTTCAAAATGGAAAACCGACACCTAGTGGGATTAGCCTAGCTGGGTTAAGGACCTTTACCTTAGTCTAAGTATAGGCCTTATAGTATGTGTAAGGATATACTCTAGTATGCAATCTAATTGTGCATGAGTTTCAAAAATATACAATCATAATAAATTTGTACATCTAATGCTTGCCTAAAACCCAACCATCCCATTATGATTGTCCTTTCACTTTACTAAATAAAATAAGATTACAACGTAATAATTATTATTAAGGAATGAAATAGAGCTATAATAAATTATGATTGCTTATATAATTACTATTATGGATTTAAAATGTAACTATTCATCATGTAGCTTTTCATAAGGAATTATTGGGGAATATAATTGATATTATAGTAAAGGAAATGAGTTATCAATATCTTAGGGATTGTGGTTGAACATATATTTTCTTTTCCTTCGCATAACAATCTTGTCGTAGTAGAAACTACTAGTAATGTGGTCTATGCTAACTTACGGATGTCTTCATTTGTCTTAATTTTTTGGATTTGAATATTTAAAAAGTAAATCATTTACTGTCTCTCTAGAGCAACCCACTTATCTAATAGGTGTAGTTTTATCAAAGAAGATTTCCTATGGTATTAGATTAGGTAACTTTGCTTTTAGGGTTTTTGGTACTATGAAAGTGAAAAATATTATTACTTGAAGTTAATCTCCTTAGGTCGTATAATGAAGCCCAAAAATTTTAAAGAAACAAATTAAGTACTTGATAAAATTCATACCCAAATTAAATCTTTATAACACAACGTTAAGTCGTTTTAAGAAATATCTTGGTAATCTTATGCAAATTTTTTTTCATAAGACATCTTAAAAGATATTATTGCATGGATTACTTTAGATTGTGTAGAGATCACATACGTAGGTATTTTCACCTAAATTTTGCTGGTGGAGATTATTAGAATTAGGCTTGGATTTGCAAAACAAAACATAACTAATCGACACTAAGGAGTTGTCTAATATGGCCACTTCAATACTTAAGTTAGTGTATGTAAGATTAAGGAAAGCAAGAGAGTAAGAAGGGTAGTGCATATGTGTGTTGATTGTCTTACCTATAGGATTTAACCCTTATTTATAAGCTTTATGGAAGGAATCTTAGATAAATATGTATCTTACCCAAATAGGCAAGTGTATCTTTTAAAGAGATATGGTACGAGATTTCCAGAGGTGACATAGAACCTCAAATATTCCCACTAAGTCATACCTCTACGGTATTCCTTGATACTCGAGGTCCAAGCTACCTAGACAAACTGTTGAAGTTATGGCATAAATCCCATGGTCTAACTACACTATGGGAACTAAGATGTCAATCTAACCTTCAAGAGGTTTAGGGATGACTAAGGTCAATCTCTCCATAGGAAATCCCTTGAAGCTAAGATTTAGATTACCTTAGATTGATTACGAGTCAAGCTTAGTCAGCCCACAGTCCATAGAGGTCAAAACAGGTCTTAAGAGTCTCCCAATCCAAAATTACAAATCAACACTTGCCCCTACCCCCTCCATCCTCGCCTTCCGTACCCCCCCCCCCCC